>JAXQQM020064854.1:0-585760 GCA_034641835.2 Pinus albicaulis
TTCACTTTGTTTAAAATGCAGCAAGATGATGGAGCTTGGTGAAATGAAGTCGCCTTCACCAAGTGGGCCCGCAGGCGAATTCTGGCGCAAAGTCTATTTTTAGACTATGTCTATTTTTAGACATATGGAGCATGGTTCGGGGATTCCGGTTTGAGATTCTTGGAGCATTGGTCATGTTGGTAAAAATAGATGGGACTCTATTTTTGTGACCTATAGGTCGAAGAGGTCGAAGTCTATTTTTAGACTGCCTCTCCTAAAAATAGGGAAGTCAAATATTATTTACCCTTAATAATATTTGGACTCTAAACAGCAGTTTACTCTCTTGGAGCACTTCAGTTCGAGCTACAGAAGTGGCTCATGCATATGACAGAGGAATTACGCTATTCCCAAGGGTTTGATGGCATCATGCATGGTTGACTTCAGTTGGACTTCAGTGGCAGAAGTTTGGAGGAGTTAATGAGACAGATAGTGGAGTTGTGTTCTGTTTATTTTAGTTGAACTAGTTGAGATTAGTTTAATTAGCTAATCAATTAGTTATGAGTGGACTGAATTAAATATTATTTAATTCATTAATTAGTAACTCATTATTCAACTCAAGAACACATCAGTTCACTACAGTGTATGATCAGTTCAGTGGAGACCAGTGAAAGAGGTAGATGAAAGGGTGGAGTTAGCTATCAGTTGTGACTATACTGTTGCTATTTTCAACACACAGATAGGTGAAGTAAGCCCATGAGGATTGCGCAGTTCAGGCTGGTGGTTTATCTATATAAAGAGGCCATCCCATAGCATTGAAACACACAATAGAGGCAAGGCAATTGGCGGGGAGTTTTGAACCAGTAACCTGTTCAAAACTGAGCTAGATTGTGAGTAACTGTATGAGAAAGTACTGAGTACTTGTGAGGAGTATTGTACTGAGTTGTTACATGATTTCTCCATTATAATATAAACAATATCTGCGGGGTTTTCAGCTATAAGCTTTCCCCATACATACTATGTTAATGTGTATGATGATTTGATGTGTTATCGCTTGATTTTATTTCCGCATGTGTGATGATCGGAGTTGATCTGAGTGGAAGAGATTATGTGTTGTGTATGAAGTTCAAATAGTATGTGACCAGGATAGTCTCGGTGGATAATTAATCATTATTCAGCAAATTTCTACATGGTATCGGAGCTATTGAAGCAGATATTGATCATCACAGTGATTCCAAACTTATTTCGGTAGACAGAGTCTGCATGCGGGCCAGGTAGCCTCCGGATTAATCTTTCTTCGGAAAGTGAAAGGTCTGGTAAATGCCCCTTGCAGTCAATCTCTATGCTAGAAATAATTTGTTCTCACAGATCTAGAGCAGTTGAGCTTTGAGTTGGAATTCGAAATTTTGCAGCAGTTTTGTTTTCTTGGTGCCAGTGTTGAAAATGTCTTTCAACGGTTTGCGACTCAAATATGCTCTTGAAGGCAGTTCGAATTATGTTGCATGGAAGGATCGCATGGAAGCAGTATTAGAAGATAATGGTCTAAAGGAGTTCATAGATACGGATGTCCAAAAGCCCACTTATGCAGCTGAAGTCGATGCATGGCAAAAGAAGATGGCGAAGTGTCGAAGGATCCTGTTGGAGGGCGTCAAGGATCATATTGTATCCAGCCTGCATGGAAAGGCTACTCCATATTTAATGTGGAAAGCTTTGACGGATCTATTCCAGAGTAAGAGTGACCAAAGGAAGCTAGCGCTCAAAGATAAGCTCAAGAACATCAAGATGGAGAAGGGCAACAGTATTTCCAAATACCTCAGTATCGCCAAAAGCTCACTGATCGCATGCTTGGTTTCAAGTGTGTTGGGATAGGTATGGTTCTTGGACAGCGGTGCGTCATTTCATATGACGGGAGATTGGGATTTTTTCTCAGATCTGGAGGACAAATATTTGGGTGTGCACATCGAGATGGGCGATGATGAGCGGAGAAGTACGGTCTGGGCGGTATTGGTGCCATGTCCTTTCGGAGGAGGGTCACAGTGAAGCCTTTGTATTGAAGGATGTCATGCATGTACTGCACGGATTGAAGAAGAACTTGATCTGTGGCGATGTTGGAGGATAAGGGTATGATGTGGCCTTCGGCGAAGAGCTTCTGCGCATTAAGACTGCGGAGAGACCGGAAGATAAGGGGTTCGGACCAAGAACCTTTATCGATTTGCGAGTGAATGGCTGCACAATTATAGCATGCAAGGCGGGAGAAGTGGTGGGCGGGATGATGAGGGCGGGCGCAGCACGGAATTGGGCCACCTTCACCATGGAGCTTTGAAGATCCTGCATCAGATTTCTACTGGGCTTCCTAAGGGCACTCTTGCGCAGTCAGATCAGTGCAAGGGGTGTACTTTGGGGAAGTATGTGAAAGCCACCTTTCACAAGAAGGATAGTCGCACCACGACGATCCTTGAGAGAGTTCACACGGACGTGTGTGGTCCTTTCTCGTTTTCTTCGGCCAATGAAAGTCACCGAGGTATTATGTGATCTTTGTTGATGATTTCTCTCGAAAGTGCTGGATCTTCTTCATGCAGAAGAAGAGCGATACATTCGCAAAGTTCTGTGAGTTTAAAGCACTGGTCGAGAAGGAGTCGGGGAAGAAGGTAATTTCTTTAAGGAGTGATAATGGTGGTGAATTCATCTCGGCTGAATTCAAGGAGTTTTGCAGTGCAGAAGGGATTCGGAGAGAGCTCATCTCACCCCATAACCCACAGCAGAACGAGGTGGCTGAGCGGAAGAACAGAACGATCGTGGGTGCTGCACAGGCGATGTTGCATGATCAGGGCCTACCCCTTCACTTGTGGGCTGAGGCATGCAATACATAAGTGTATGTGCAGAACCTTTGTCCTCACAAGGTTCTTGGCATGAGTACACCGGAGGAGGCTTATTCTGGCAAGAGGCCTGATATTTCCCATTTGCGGATTTTTGGTTCTCCTGTCTACATGCATGTGACGAAGGATGTGAGAAGGAAGCTGGATCCAACTGCTGAGGTTGGAATATTTTTGGGGTACACTGATACACCTCACAACTACCAGGTGTATTTGTCAGACAGTCGCAAGACTGTTGTGCGACGGGATATAAAATTTCAGGAGGAGAAAGCCATGCGGTGTTCGCTTGAGAGGGAGCTACACTTGCATGCAGATGAGGAGCTGTTAGTTCCTAAGGAGGAGCTTCCGGATGTGGATCAGCCACAAGAGGAGGTTCAGGAGGTGGAAGAAACCACCGAGGCAGCGCCAACCATCAGAGGGCGCATGCGCACTACAGAAGCTGAGCGACTGGCTCGGGATGCAGAGAAGGTTGTAGGACCACCTACAGCACAGCGCAGACAGAGACAGTCACCGGATCGGTACACTGGATACATGGCTCTTGTGAGTCAATGTGTTGTGACGGAGCCATCCTCTTGTGAGGAAGCTATGGAGGAACCCGCATGGGTTGATGCCATGATCGAAGAATATGATTCGATCGTCAGGAACAGTGCATGGGAGATTGTCCCAAGACCGGTGGGAAAATCAGTGGTGGGTTCACGATGGATCTACAAGGTGAAGCAGGCGGCTGGAGGGTGTGTGGAGAAGTACAAGGCGAGATTTGTCGCCCGTGGCTTTTCACAGATCGAGGGGATTGACTATGAGGAGACTTTTGCACCTATCGCAAGGTACTCTTCCATACGGACGATCCTTTCTCTCTCAACGCAGATGGGGTGGCACATTCATTAGATGGATGTGAAGACTGCGTTCCTCAATGGAGTTATTGAGGAGGAGGTGTACATAGAGCAGCCTGAAGATTTTGAGATCTTCAGTAGTGAGTCGCATGTGTGCCGACTCAAGAGAGCACTGTAAGGGCTGAAGCAAGCACCTTGTGCTTGGTGCACTCGGATAGACAGCTACTTCACCAAGCTTGGATTCTCCAAGAGTGAGGCAGATCCAAACCTGTACCAGATTGTGGTGGAGGGGAAGCTGTTGATCATCGTACTGTATGTAGATGATCTGATTTTGACTGGCGATGAGAAGTTGATACTTTCATGCAAGGAGGATCTTGCACGAGAGTTTGAGATGAAGAACTTGGGCATCCTTCATTATTTCTTGGGATTGGAGATTTGGCAGCGCAGCGGAGGACTGTTTATTTCTCAGGGCAAGTATGCCCGGGAGATTCTGGAGAGGTTCAACATGCAAGGCTGCAAGCCTGTTGACACTCCTCTTCCTGGTGGTTGGAGGAAGGAGGATGTTACTTCATCGGAGGTAGTGGATGCCACTGTCTATCGACAGTTGGTGGGGTCGCTTATGTATCTGGTCAATACATGACCCGATATATGCTATGCAGTTAACCAGCTTTCGCAAGCTATGGTTAAGCCTACCAAGCTCTTTTGGAAGGCAGGCAAGCATGTATTGCACTATATTAGAGGCACATCGGGATATGGTCTATGGTACAGACAGGAGGATGGAGCGAAGCTTTCTGGCTTCACTGATGCAGATTGGGCAGGGAGTCCAACGGACCGGAAGAGCACATCTAGAGGAGTTTTCAGCATTGGGTCGACAGCAGTTTCCTGGTACAGCAGGAAGCAGAGATCCGTGGCACTCAGTTCAGCAGAGGCCGAGTACATGGCAGCTAGCTTGGCTGCATGCGAGGCTATTTGGATGAGGAAGATCCTCGCAGGATTGTTCAGGTTGCATTTGGAGCCTACGGTGATCTACTGTGATAACCAGAGTTGCATTAAACTCTCGGCTAATCCAGTATTTCATGATAGGTCCAAACACATCGACATCAGGTACCATCATATCAGAGATTGTGTTCAGCGGAGAATCATGATTCTTTCATATGTTCCCACGGAGGATCAGGATGCCGACATCCTGACGAAGGCGCTCACCAGGAGCAAGTTCGAATTCCATAGAGGCAGGATAGGGGTTGCAGATAATCCATATCTTGCTGAGAGGGAGTGTTGAAAATGCAGAAAGATGATGGAGCTTGGTGAAATGAAGTCGCCTTCACCAAGTGGGCCCGCAGGCGAATTCTGGCGCAAAGTCTATTTTTAGACTATGTCTATTTTTAGACATATGAAGCATGGTTCGGGGATTCCAGTTTGAGATTCTTGGAGCATTGGTCATGTTGGTAAAAATAGATGAGACTCTATTTTTTAGGTCGAAGAGGTCAAAGGCTATTTTTAGACTGCCTCTCCTAAAAATAGGGAAGTCAAATATTATTTACCCTTAATAATATTTGGACTCTAAACAACAGTTTACTCTCTTGGAGCACTTCAATTCGAGCTACAGAAGTGGCTCATGCATCTGACAGAGGAATTACGCTATTCCCAAGGGTTTGATGGCATCATGCATGGTTGACTTCAGTTAGGACTTCAGTGGCAGAAGTTTGGTGGAGTTAATGAGACAACTAGTGGAGTTGTGTTATGTTTATTTTAGTTGAACTAGTTGAGATTAGTTTAACTAGCTAATCAATTAGTTATGAGTGGAGTGAATTAAATATTATTTAATTCATTAATTAATAACTCATTATTCAACTCAAGAACACATCAGTTCACTACAGTGCATGATCAGTTCAGTGGAGACCAGTGAAAGAGGTAGATGAAAGGGTGGAGTTAGCTATCAGTTGTGACTATACTGTTGCTATTTGCAACACACGGATAGGTGGAGTAAGCCCATGAGGATTGCGCAGTTCAGGCTGGTGGTTTATCTATATAAAGAGGCCATCCCATAGCATTGAAACACGCAATAGAGGCAAGGCAATTAGTGGTGAGTTTTGAACCATTAACCTGTTCAAAACCAAGCTAGTTTGTGTGTAACTTCATGAGAAAGTACTGAGTACTTGTGAGGAGTATTGTACTGATTTTGTTACATGATTTCTCCATTATAATATACACAATAGCTGCGGGGTTTTCGGCTATAAGCTTTCCCCATACATACTGTGTTAATGTGTATGATGATTTGATGTGTTATCGCTTGATTATTTTATTTCCGCATGTGTGATGATCTGAGTTGATCTGAGTGGAAGAGATTATGTGTTGTGTATGAAGTTCAAATAGTATGTGACCAGGATAGTCTCGGTGGATAATTAATCATTATTCAGCAAATTTCTACACACTTGACTGAGTCACGGGCGGGGGACTATTTAAATGCACAGTTCAAAATAATATACTTCTATATTTTTTATTTTGTACAAATAATATTTTAATTAATTTGAATTTGAATGTTTTATATTGCGATGTCGGATTATGGATGCCCACTCTATGTAGCAAACACCACCTTAAGAGTTCTCGAAGTGATACTTTCTAGAGTGAATCATAGGATTTGTGTATATTTGCTGTGCCCATTTCATAGGGCACATTCACATGTCATGTACGTACTTTGTATATTTTCATACACATTCTTATTATTTCAGTTTGTGGATGTTCAGCGTGTATAATGCAATTTTGTATATATTTTTCGTACGGATAGTTTATTATCATACATAGCTAACAAAATAACAATTTTGGCTTCTCGAGAAAAACTAAGAAAATAAGTACAATATTAGTACTATGATGCAAGTCATTTTGACACTTAAAATGAGCTAAAATATATGTTTCATGGTTAAATTAAAATACACAAAATATGATTTGAAAATACATTTTTTTAGTGCAATTTTAAAAGATTTCTTCAACTAGTAATGTTCATCGAATAAACTTGTTTTATTAAATTTTATTTCTTTTTAGGGTCATCTACAACACTTAGTCATAACACATGATATAAGTCATATGTATTGAAATTTAATATACGACACAATTAATGATATGTTTTTAGATAATTTTATATAACTTTTATTAACTTTCTAAATGTAGTTGGCTATCAAAATGTTTCGATCAATTCCTTAACTTAATACATTCAATTAAGAACATTCAAGAAGTAAAATTTTACAAAATAACAATTTTGAATTTCTAGTTTCATGAGACTAAGGAAATAAAGTACAATATTACTATGATGCAAGTCACTTTAATACGTGTAAATAAACTAAAATGTATCATGTACATCAATTTAATATTGAATTTGTGAGAAAGTGTCTTTTAGTACAGATACCAATGTATGTTAATTTAAAACAAATTAATGACATGCTTCTATAATTTTGTGCTACATCCCCTAAATTTACTTGTCTATCCAAGTATTTCAATCAATTTCTTATCTTAAGGCCTTCAATTAAGAACATTCAAGAAGTAAAATTTTACAAAATAGCAAATTTTATTTGTCATATTGGCTTGCTAGAGAAATTGTTTTTGACGTGCAAAATCAATGTATGTTAAATTGCAATGATTTTACTTTAGATGTCACGATGTAAACCACTCGGCGAGTTTTATTCGATTTTATTTTATTTTGAGATTGTATCTAAAAGAGCTTTATATATATATATATATATATATATATATATATATATATATATTATTTGTTGCACTTTTTACATTCCAATATGAAGCATGTGTGTAACTCTTTCGATATTACATATCAAAATGACATCACATATTTATTAATAGCATAAAAATATCTCAATGTTGCTGCGTAACCTAGATTGTTTAATTTCCATTTTTAAGTAAATTAATATATCAAATCCGTTGTTACATCTTTTGAAACGGATTTTCTAGAAACCAAATATATATATGACATGTATATAGATCTATAAAAAAAATTGCATGCTCAACATGAATACTATAAACATGACATTTATAAAATTTAAGATGACAATTTTTAATTAAATCTAAATCTAAATCCCTATTGATTAAAAAATTTAATGAAATTTTAGATCTATGGGGTTCACATAAGGATGCCCATCCCTAAGAAATAAAACCTCCTTGAAATTTGGTGTCACTACATACAGAAGCTTAAGCACCTCGAGGAACGTAAGCTTATATAACATATGTATGCACAACATAATGAATCCATCCTAGATAAAGAGGAAACATTTCTATATTCAAATTTACAAAATTACAATAATATTGAACTGTATTTATAGATTACAAAAATCATACATTTGATATCTCTTATATAGATTACATTACCATAGCGGATTTTTATGAGCTAGAAGCAAGAACTTTTCATTTGCATTATCTACTCATCTAGCCAATGGCTCATAGGAATGCAAGTCTCTCCATAATACGTTCATGGTATGATTTTATCATCTTCCATCTCCTTGGTTCACCTTTCTTTGTTTTGATTTCTATGAGATTGATACGAGATGATATGACTAGATGATTGTGTTGAAAAGATATATATTAAGGCACAAAATCTCTATCGATTATGTGATTAGTATGTTTTTTAACCTTTAAAAAAAAAATGGTCCATCATAACCATGTCACCAATTTGGTATGTGAATTACCCCCTCTTCATGTGGTCTCACCAACCTAATTTTCAACTTTGTGTGCATCACATCAAATAGTATGCCACATTCTCTTCGTTTTCTAGTGAGACAATGACAACAAAAAAATCACCTAGTTAAATATCTTCAATATTTAAATTTATAGTCGAAATTTTTAATGATAGATGGGCCACATACCTTCCCTAACAAGATCGAGAGACTCGATCATGATCAATTGAAATGATGGCCTCTTCATCATGCATCTTTCCAAGTCGAGAATTGGATGAGTTCCCTTCATATTAAGTGGGACATATTTCCATCCTTTCACGTACCTGTTTTTCACAATGATCAAGTCTACATCCATCAACATCAATTCCAAAACTCACAAAAACATGCAATTTTCTTGTCTCAATAGAAAATATTTCACGATGTCTTTGCCTTACCGCATTGAGTGTAATTCCCTTGTTCCTTCTACAATATTGTTAATGCTAAGGAATGAATATAGTCACAACTCAGAGTTCAATGATACAGAAGAACCTGTGCAAGCCTTATAGATTCATGACCTTCATGTCTAAATGTAATTTTCACTAGTTGACCATCTTTAGTTATGATTTGAGTCGGTACATGTCATGAATGATTTGGTATCTTCTAAGTTCTCACTTCACTGAAACATGTACCATCATGGTCACCCGTTTCAACGTCTGTTCAAAGTAGCTCCAAGGATGATGAATTTTTTTCTTCTTGTGTAGTTGGCTCAACTAATAAAGAGTGTTTTACGACCTAAACTACCCTACAAAAACATTTGACTATATCCAATGCTTTTGAATTATATTCCACTTTTTTAATGATTCATAAATTAGGTCAAATCAATATTTCATGAAAATGTGGCATCCTCACGATCATCACTAATGTAAAAGTGATGCTGCTCCTTAATCACATCATGTGACTCTCTAGTGCAATCCCTACCATCAATGTTTAATTTTGCATGTCTATAAAGATGAAGTACTAATATGGACACTTGGTTGAGTGATAATACACTCTATATCTGTGTGAGGAGAAAGTGTGTAATTCTCAATAAAGTACACCATTGACAAGATTATGCACAGTTGAAAAACTTTGCGAAGAATTCTTAAATTCGGACGCTTTCCCACCTAGACCTATGCAAGTGTTTGATATATTTATAGATATGGTTTTACGAAATACCCCATGAATTGTGAAAATGAGAATCTCATCCTTAACATAGTTGATATTCTTAGGCATCGAGTTGAATAAGATGGTTGATTTCCCGACATACTCATAATGTTTCCATGTGATGGTGACATCCCCAACATCCTAGGTAGGATGGGATCAATAAGAAATTTCCTACGAGAACAATGCCAAATCACCACGTTCGATGCATCTTCTCCCACCTACACATATTGTTTTGTAATACAAATCTTACGCACTCCCTTTTCACAATATTTATGAAACAAAATCACACAGCAAGGAGGAGAAGGTCATCATGACGAGTTATTCTTGTAAAATTCCTATAAAGTGGAATAATTCATTTGAAATTCAACATGATATATAAAGCAAAAACACATGTCACGGATTACATTAGTCCTAATAAACCATGGCTTCAATTTTTGAAACATCCTTATGGATATCTTCACATGGTGATTTCTTTCGTGAAATTCCCTTGAATAATGCAACTTCAATCATTTATACAATGTGCTTAGTGTGTTCCACATACTCACATATAGCTATGCGATGTCGTACGACATGCTTTACGTATATATAATAACATGGGAATGGGTCTCCCAAAACTCTAGCACAAATGCTTTGATTCTCGATGTAGGTCTCTGCCTCTGGTAGGGTTTCTTAGTGATAAGAGCCTAGGGAAGCAGCATTCACTCATTTTCATTCACTTGAACCTCTGAATTTGGTATGTTTGTGGAAGGTCTCGATACATGGAGCAATTATGACATCCAGCTTTTATTGTCTTGTTTGTACTTGGTGCAAAAATATAAAGTGTAATTTGCCATGTGCGTAGCTCGAAACATCAAAGGTTTTCTTGATTTTCCAAACATAGTGAATTCGTTTGATATATTTTCATTTACATTCATATGTGTCTTCTTTCTTTTAGCATCTCGACACCCAAAATATTTGTGGCATGTTTTAGTTTCTTATGCTTTGATAAACCCATGTAGTATCCGAGTTTTTGCAACAAACTGACTATTTCTCAAAATGTTGTCGAATGATGTTCTTGACATGGTCTCTAATAGTGTGAGCGAGGGATAGGTTTCTCACGAGGTCCTCGTGTGCTTGTATCTAAAGTTTTCCCGCAAATGGTCCACCCCTTTCCAAAACCACTATAGCTCCCCGCTATCCTATCAACTTGAGATGAATTTCTATTCTAGTGAGTTATCAAGTTGATAGGGAAAAATCCTCTTCCTCCATTGCTGATTAGCTTGGCATGGAACATGTTTTCCCCTAAGTGACATTTTTCGATCAACTTGATAAGGCACATCTTCCTCTACTAGTTGATGAGGTCCATAGGGAACGTATTGATCATCATCTCTGCTGATTAGCTTGATGGGACACATCTTCTTGCTCATGTGGTTGTTTAATTTCCATCCCTGCATAGTGGAATTCAAAATATACTTGTAATTCAAGTGAATCATCATCATAAGACAAGTGAATAGTAAATATACTCATGTTTATTTAAGAAATCGCCATAGGCGGAAGGACATAATATGATTTTATAATAGTAGGTGACTAGGTAGCAAAAAGTTGACATGGACCAAGCGGTTATAAGTTGAAACATGAAAAGAAAAGGGTTTCGAGCTTGGGGAAAGATGGGTCGAAGACGAGTTCGTCAGTACAGGTATCATTCCTTGTGTCAACAAAAAGGGTGATTCAAAAATACAGATCGAAAGGAAGCAAAATCATTCCTCCTCACTCAAAACATGAAATAAATTTGGAAACCCTAGGAGTTCTAGCCACAAACCATAGGAGTTAAATAAAAAACAAATTGACGATTGGCAACTAGGTAGCGAGTTAAGTTGAAATGGACCAAGGGTTATAAGTTAAAACATGAAAATAAAAGGGTTTTGGAAGCTCACGAAAAATATGGGTCTAAAGAAGAGAACACCATTAGAAGGTATTGGTCCACTATGTCAACAAAAAGGTTGATTTTCGAATATGATGAAACTTAAAAGCATTCCTCCTCACTCAAAAATCGAGCTTTGGAAACCCTAGGAGTTCTAGTAACAAACCCTATGGAAACGTTAAGTGAAAATAAATGTTTTTGACGGAGTTGGAAACTAGGTAGCGAGTAATGCGACATGGACCAAGGTTTATAAGTTGAAAACATTAAAATAGAAAGGGTTTCTGAAGCTCGGGGAAAGATGGTTCAAAGAAGAGTGCACTAGCAAGTGTATCAGTCCTTCTATCATCAAAAAAGGTGATGTGGAATGTGATGAAATATAAAATCATTCATCCTTAATCAATAAAAAGTAAATTTGGAAAACTTTGGGGTTCTAGTCACATGGACCAAGAGTTATATGCTGAAACACGAAAAGAAAAGAGGTTTTGAGCTCGTGGAAAGATGGGTTGAAGAAGAGAGGATGTCGGTGAAAAGTGATCGGTCCTCGTGTCAACAAAAAAGGCGATTTAAAATATGATGCAATGTAAAAAAGAATTCAACATGTATGAAAAACACAAAATCGTTTTCATGATACGTGAATTGTATGTAGGGAGGAAACTATAGATGATAAGTAATCCCTATGAAACATGCAACTAATGACAAGCATTCTATTCTAGGAAATAAATCAGGCTGGCAAGAAAGGAAATAAACTCAACAACACCTTAGACTATTGCATTTGTAAGCACACACAGACACATACATTTTCTTTGGGAAAAACAAAAATGAATCACATACATAATATAAAGCGAAAATTAAATGGTTAATTTCCCCTGTAATTTTAATGTGTGAAAAAATAAATAAATAAAGGTTTGTCTACGAGGTTTTTTGTATGATAATAATTCTTAAAAATACCGAACACACTTCGCTCAAGTAAGAAAACTTGGCCTTCAGGAAGATGACATAAGAGGTTGGTTGTCATTAGTAGTAGAAAATTAAACCATAAAATGACGAGGTTTAGGTCATGTGCTCAAATAAGAATATAATGAAAGACATATAAGGATTGCAAATTTTGTGTGGCTAATTCACATCACTGCTCATGTTGCCCGATTATTCAACATGGTCGAAAGCAGGCATTGTCATGGAATTCCTTATCGGGCACGGGTATGTTCCTCAGTGTTGGGGTTTTCCAATGGTGAAATATTTTGTTTCGTGTTTGTTGTTGGTTTTAGTGGAGGAAACCCCAAATCCAAGGTTAATGGAGGAATGTTAGGTAAACTTGACTGTGGGATAGAGTCAAAGGTTGTCGATCTCCCAATGAGCAGTAGTTTTTGTAAGCATGGTTTTCTTTGGTTGCACCAATGTAATTTTCATGTGGTATTCGTGTGATGAAGCCTTTAAAGGGTTGGAAAGGACTTCACTATAGTCAAAGGCCGAGGAGGTGAAGAGCGAGTGAAGGAAAAATATGACTTTGAATTGGCCAGGGTTTTATCCAAGGAATAATGGGATATTGTTAGGTTGGATTTGTCCTGAGGTATTCTTAATGTTTGCATGTTGTGTTAAATATGGTTTGCATTTGTTTGTCGGCTAATATTTAATTCTATGGGTAAATATTTTATCTCTCCAATAAATTTCTCTAACAAACAGCCACTTTGTTCACCGGCACAGCTTATTTTAGAAGAAGATAGTCTAAAGTGTCTCTACTCATGTATAAGTTGCTCAAAGACGAAGCTCAAGGAATACCATAAGAGGTAGAGACGAGCGAAGGTTGGAGAAAGTTGGACTTATAGATACTACTTTGCGCCAAATTGTGAGACAACCTTACACATGATTTCCACATCGACCCGCACTCCTGTCATGTACAAATATGATTCACTAGGTCATAGAGCATGTGCATATGCCTACGTGTTATATATGCACTATTGGAGGTGTTTGTTTAGTGGAGTTCTTTTTGGTATGATAATCTCTACGTTATGTGTAAATTTCTTGAGCTTCAAAACTGTAATACAAATGATGAATTTATTCATAAGTTCGGTCGTAGAAAGAATGCATCAAAGTGTGTAAAAATTATGCATGTGCTAAGTAAAAACTTGGAGAGGTAGTGAGCAAAAATTTAAAGAAGAAGTTTCAAAGGAATATGTAGTTTTTCCCTTTAGACTCTAGACCGCCTTTGTGGCTTCCATGCTCTGTAGATACTTCTTGGTAGAGAGGAGGTTTCCATTTCCATTTGTACTTCCAGGTCTGTCTAGAGGACTTTAGATGGCTATTCTTTCAATTGGGCCACTATCTTATCTAAAAATATACGTAGACAAGTTAATAGTTTTGTATAGCCTCAAAAAATGATAAATTCAAAGTCCACTCCATTTTATGTGTCGTTACTTCATGGAAATTTTTGTTTATTTTCAACTTATTTGTTTCCTTTAATGAGGTTGGAAATGGTCCACCTTTGAGCCACTTCCCATTCATATTTATCATTTAATACTCTAGGAGAAAATCAATTTTTGAAACTTTTTCCGAGATTTGTCACATTATGTCTCGATTCAAGTGGAGATTAGTAGAAGTAATTCATGCTCTCGTGGAGTGCCCTCTTCGTGATTGTAATGAGGTTTTCATGCATGACTCCACTCAATAATCTAACTTAAGTGAAATTAATTGTGTATGCTACTCGCCAATACTATATTATAGGATCTAGTGTGGGTGGGACGACGGTGCGCTTTTCATATATAAACTAGAAAGGTCATGAAGGGAGACCTTGGAGGTTCATCACAAATCTAAGGGGACCGAGTTGCTTCACTACTTTAGTATTTTCATTCATAGTAGATGCTTCAAAAATGTCATTTTGAATTATTTGTTGGATTTAATAGCATGAAACAAAAAAACATACAAATAGACATGAAGAATAAACAAATAAAGAATACATAGAGTGAGAAATCCTTTGTAAGGGGACCAGATTATACCACTATGTTACATTTAATGTACAAACTAACCTCCTTATATACTTATAGGTAATCATAAAAATTATTTCAAAACGTTATTTGATTTTAACCAACCACATAATGGTTTCATCCCTAATACCTTTTTATAACTAACTTTCATTTCTCTTACCACGAAGTAAGAGTTACTCTAACATACTCCCTTAATGAGTACTTTTGATATTAATAAAGCGTTCCTCATCAGTTGTCTTCTCCATGATCACTACTCTATATTTATATACCCGATAAATACATAAACAATTTACGCCCTAACATCATGACTGAAGCATTATGTGTTACGTGGTTGACCCATAACCATTACTCACTATGGGCTTTTTCGCACAGGCTTATCCTTAATCATGCCATTACACTTAGAAGGTTTTTTCTTACCACTAACAACACTTCACATTGTGTTGTTTTTTCTACTACAAAAATTAGTGGTTTCAACCACAAACCTTACATTTCAAAGTGGTTTTAAAGTATCATGAACTTTTCAACGTCAAAAAATTCTAGGAGTACACAAAATCTCATCAAAATTACATTAGCATCGACTCAAATGCATTCAATTCAAATTTCCAATCCTCATCAAAATATTAATTAAGTAATACCATTAAACTTTTGTGTTTGTGTTCATCTTTAGGGATGTTTTCCATCTACACCAACATTTGAAATTACACAATACTATTATCCTTTACTTGCTTCTTTTGTTTCTTCATCCTTTGCATGTTTTCCAACTTCCTTTTGTTCTTTTTAACTTAATCTTTTACTCTCATTTTCCCATGTTGTTGTATCATTTTCTATGTCATCATCATCTTTCATCTTGCTATTGTATTTTGTTTACTACATCATCTTCGTTCATTATGCCATTATCGTTGTTGTTGGATTATCTCAACTTTGAAGATTATACTGTCTTGAGATTAATCTATCTCACCTCACCTTAATTGAAGACTCGACTTCTCTAAAATCTCACATCAAGTTAGCATATGGGTACACTTACACCCTACCGTACTTACTTCTAGTGGTTAATTTCATAACTTGATGTCACATCCTCTCTCTACATAAGAGGAAATATGATACATGATTACACTATATGTATGTGGGTTGCCTTAATAAAATCTTATCAAATCACTAGGGGAAAAAGCAAACTTGTTTATGTTTAGACTTTTACGAGACCAAAACTTTCCTCGTGTCGTGCAGAATCGGATATGCACCTTTACAATGCACCTCATTATATGAGTTCAATTTAGGTACAACAAAGCATGCAAAATGCTTTCTTTAACTCACAATATGACCATTACTCCATGATACTACTCAAAGCAATTACACATTAGAGAAATTCTATGGAAAAAAATGGGTCTTAAAACAAAAATGTAAAACAAAAACAACTTTATAACATAAGATTCGATATGATGATGTCAACCATGAGTGATTCTACCATTTTTGGAGTAAAAAGGTAAAATAAAAATAAAATTAAAAATAAAATTCAACTTGTCTTCTCTACGATTTTACTCAAAATGTCGAGTGGGAGCACTCGTTGGATCCATAATGTAATTTTGCATCTCGAGGAGTAAACATGCCGCATGCTTTGATGGACCCTACCACACTTAAAAATGTGAAATACATGAAAATACATGATTCCAATCATGTTTTTCATGTGTATTTTACATATTTCATGTAGTAAAAGGTCCATCAGGCAAAACATTTGGTACTCTTTTTGGACAAAAAATTAAATTATGCATCCAGCAAGTGCTCTCGCTCAAAATTTGAATAAAATCATGAGGGAGATAAGTTGAAATAATGAGCGCTGCTGGAAAAAGCATCTTTTTCTCCAAAACCTGATGAGACAATCTAATCTTATTTTATTATTTCCACTATTATTTTATAATATTCCTTGAGAGCGGCATTTTAGACATCAAAATTTCACTAATAACATCATTACATATGTTGGTTACATCTCATAACCATACATACATTTTTGTTTTCTTTAACTCTTCAATTGAAATTTTCCTTCCTTACATTTGAAGTGCACATAATCTGAAACTTTCATAAATCCTTAATTTATGCACATAAGTATGCAAAACCTCAAAAATAATCTATGCGTACACACTTCTGCCTTTGGAAGATTACCATCACTTTTAATTTTAACTTTTTAATTAATTTCAATGTAACTTAACTTTACATGACTTTGATTTTTATCATTCATGCATTTAAAAAATCCACATTCGATATATATAAGTTAAAAAGTGTTTATGTCAATTTTAAAACCAAATTTTGATTTTGATATTTTTCAAGTTTGTGAAGTATCTTTAATTATCTCCCGCTTTTTTTCTCCCTTTGCCACAAGCATCACATTCTCCGTTATCATTAACATTACCAACTAAATCAATAACTAAATACACGATATATCACATTTTTATTTTATTTTATTTAGATTGTCTTATCCTTACTGAGCAACATCACCATTCTCAATTCCATTAAACATTACCAACTAAACCTCGATTGATAAGCATCAATAAGTAAATGCATGGTATATCTAAATTAATTTTACTCACATACAAGTGAGCTCCTACCAACTCACTCGCTAATCGATCTCTCTCATAAAGTTGGTGATGCGTGGAAGGAATATAAGAAAGGAAGTGTCTTTTTACGTTCGTAACGAAATGTGGAAGCCGATGCAGCCGGGACAACTCTGCGACGACCCCATGGCTTTCCGAGGTAGGAGGTGGATCTCTATGCTGTGCTCCACCACCTCCCTCCTCCGCCATCTCTCTCCGCCTCCCCCCAGCCCACACGCTTTAAAATTTAAATTTTAAAGTATTCATTCGTCGCGGCGTTCATCCTCAACTCTATTGCGGAGAGCCCGCGTTCGTCAACTCGTACAAAGCCGATTTGCGTCATTGTCGCAGAGTCTGCGAAGCTTTCGCACATCTCAAATTTGAGATCTCCATTGCGTAGCTCTACCTCACATTCCGGAAAACGTCTCGATGCTCCAGTCATGCGAGCTTCGCTCTTACCAATTTTCTCCTCTCATCCAAAAATGGAGTGGGATGTCATCATGATTGATGCGTGGTTATTAGGCGGTGATGCCTCAAGCTATCCCTCTGTCTTCTAGAGATCCAACACATGCGGGAAGAAGATCTCACTCATGATTACCTGGGTAACTATCACGCGCATTTCTTTTTCCCTTTTTCTTTTCCGCCGCTCTTTCACGTATTGCGATGTGTCATCATAGCCGGCCAGAGAGAATGGAGTTGTGCACATGTGGTACAGTGGGAAGTTGTTTATCCGAGCCAGTTTGCCTCGAAGAAAAAGAGAAAGGAATGATCATTTTTCTTCTATTTTTTTCTTTCTTCATATATTACATCCTATGGCACGACTAGGGTAGATACGTACAAACATGAATTTGAGGTTCTCGGTGGCCACCAATGAGAGTTTCGATCGCTCCACAAATTGTGAACTTTTGAAAATGACATGATGGCTTTCACGACTTTTTGCTTTAGCAAAGATCTAAGCCGAGAAATTGATATGTCATTGTTATAACTTATTATTGTTATGTTTTATAAATTATTATAGCAAATGGCCGCAAGATCTATTCTTTCGCCTACTTGCACATGGATATAGAGTTCGGCCTAGATGCTTTCGGCCTTTGTGTCTCTCTCACATCTTGGGTAAGGTGGCCTGCATCGACTGCTTCACGGGCATGTTTGAGCCACAAACGCCGCCAAATTCACATAGATTAATAAAATTTGTAGATAGAAATCCTAGACAGTAGACTGTCTGAGAGTCCTCATACCTTTATAACATGGCGAATGTAGTGTTACACTCAAATGGATTTTTCCTTTCTATTTGTTGAAGGGTTATCTACTTTTCGCGAGAGGAGTGCTTACATAAGCTTTGTAATTACAAATTTTAAAAAAGTAAACTTGTTGGATATCAAGTCTTTGTAATCTAATATTTTGAGCTTTTTTTCTTTTTCGGAGTTGAGAATCTCAACAAGTTTAAGAGTGGTGATGGTGATTGTCCCACGTTAGTGTGCACCGACTTCCATCGCTCGAGCGCTTTGATTTAGCTCATGGATCATGTTATTATGTTTGATTTCCCGCTTTACTCTCCAGCAAGTTACGAGTCTTTTAAGCATTCATGCTTTGTGTTAACATATCACCCAAATGCTTTGCAACAACTTAAAAAACTCATCGTGATTTTCTACTTTGCTAGATAGATTACCTTCATCGGACTAGAAGAACCGCCAGTATGGGAGTCGGAAAGGCAAGGTATCTATCTTTGCAATCTCGCTTTTGTTCATTTCCCATGCTATTATTTTTAGTTTTCTAGACATCTACGAAAAAATAAATGCTAGGTAAGGTGGGAGAGAAAAGAAATAAGCGTAAAGGATGGGCAATGTATTAATCGAGAGAAAGCTTCCTGCATTGCTTTTTGTCTTGATGTCGCTTTTTCACTTCTCACTCTATGTTTTTGACATAATGATCTTGAGGAATGACATCCTCGCTTTTTAGGTAAGGTGACAAACCTCGATACTGAAAAGAAAGGATATCACTCTAGTCAAAGTCGAGAAACTGAGGATATAAGAAAAAATGAGAGCTTGGAAGAACTTACAACTACAAAGGAAGGTATGAAGCAGTGAAAGGGGAAAGCAGATTCGTACAGGGAAGCTTAGACGCAAGCCTAAAGAGAGATCATCACGCAAAAGGAATTAAAGTCAGCGATGGACATCCTTTGATATCAAAGCTTGGTTCTAAGGGAATGTCACTATGTACCAAATAAGTGTAAAGTATTTCGACTACAAAGAAGTGCTAAAGTGGTAAAAAAGTCCCTTTGACAGCTTTCCAAGCGAAAAGAAGACACTTGTCCCCAAAAGGTTAGGAGGAAGGCCTAAAGGTTCGTAAATGTCGGACAACCTTCTGTAGTACAGTCCATAAGGAAGCAAAACTAATGGAGAGAAAAATGTAACGGAGGTAAGGAAAAGGTATGGAAGGCCCGAAAGCAAGCATTGACATCTAGAAAACTGCTAGCAGATGGTTTTAAAGGGAGACAAACATTCTGTGAAAAATGGATGGAAAAATTTTGTTTTAGTTGTGCATGAATTTATTTCCATGAACTGAATTTGATAATGATAATTGATTTTCCAGCGTCCTACGGGAAAAATAGTGAATTCATACAACTTTGCATTTTCTACAGTAATGTCATTGAAAAAGGATAAATCTCCTCAAAGGTACATCATAAATCTCTCCTCAAATGTCCATGATGATGATCCTCAAAAAACTTACGAGAAAATACTTCTTATGGAAGCATTAAATTTTTCTTTTCCCGTGGGTAGTTGGAAAAATGATTTTCCGGCACCTACTAGGAAAGAAAAAAAATTATATGCATTTCCAATATCCCTTATCTCCTCTAAGTTAAATTTTTTCATGGGAGAAATTATGTCAAACACTTATCGAACTGCAATTTCTTAATATACAGTTGACTCCCGTACAACCCTAGTGTTGTGGCCTTTGTAGCTCTGATGTCATTTCTGCATACACGATACCCTTTGTGCACTTTTGAGAGAATATGGGAAAGCTTCTCTTAACCATCCAAATTTGCACGAATTTACTTCAAGGAGCTCGAACACAATATTTTTGTTTATTAACTATTTCCTTTGTGCTGTGACACTGACACTTTCATCTTTATTCAATCTAAATGTAACTATTCAATTATTCATAAATCATAAATGCAAGCTAACACGGGTAGCTAGAAAACACTGCTGGTAAATTAATTCGGCCATGACATAAACCATACCAATTTATTTTTAATTCAACATAATTCCAACAATTGGTTGCGGAAAGATGGACGTTCCCACCCAACTATAGGAGTCCCTAATGCAACATTTCTCCTTCTACAATAGTAGCCACCCCAAATGTTGAGGCTATATAGAGTCCTTAGGGACACACTCTCTATATGGTAAACTCTAATTTCTTTTCTCCTAGCCCAGCTCTCTAGGTTTGCAAACGTAATTACACCTACAAACAAATTCCCAATCAACAAACACATCTTTCCTCATCATCTTGCACAACCGAAGGAATGGTATTATTTTCTCTATTCAAATCGATGCCTCAAGCTATCCCTCTTTCTTCTGTGAGATCCAACACGAGTGGAGTAAGAAAGATCTCACTCTCGAGAATTCGCGTAATTATCAATGGTAGTGAATTTCCCTCAAAGACAACCATTATCATTCCATATAACCATAATTCTCACTTAATTCATGCCTACATGATTTCACAATTTGAATTTGGTATGCACACAATAGTTCGTTTAAGAAATGCACAGCGATTCATGGAATTTCGAGCAAAAGATAGTTTGCAAGGAAGGTAAATTCCATTTTTTTATGAGTTCGACTCCTCGATAATTTGAATAACAACAACATTCAGAAAGCTCCCCTCTCAAAACTTCAAAAATCAAACCACTCACAAAGTCTGCTTTGCATGCCAAAGGTGAAGCTTTTTAGTTTGCATGGGATGAAGGCACACATATCTCCTTTGTGCACTAAACTGGCTTAATAAAAATATTGATTAGGTAATAATCAGAGACAAGTTTTACAAGACCATGGGTTGAATCCTTACTAAGGTAATTTTCTTTTCATATTTAACTCTTCCTTTTTCACCCTTGTGGAGTCATAGTCCCCTTGTTTTATCATTCTCTTCTATAGTCCATGATGTACATTTTACTTATATATTCAATATTCGAGCTTTACAAATTACATTTTCTAGTTTTTTAGCCTATTGTACATACACAACATTGAGCCAAGTATCAAAATTGGGGTATTACGTCCTTTCTTCTCTATTTGTATTTTAATGCTAGGTGAAGATTTGGGGCTTTATTTCGGTTGTTGTTCCTTGCCTCTAAATCTTTGCAACAAATTCCTTCTCCCTCCATCATAAAGTGTGCCTCTGTTGCTACTTTTTTCCGAACATCACTATAATTTTCTCAGAACTATAGATGTTTCAATTTCAACAACAATAGTGAGTGTTTCAAGTTCAACAACATTCTCCGATAGTAGATTGTTGATGTGAATATTTGTTTCCCTCCAATTTCCACTAACTGCAGTATCCTTTAGACCAATAAGATCATTAATTGATTATATCCATCTTCCTGCACTTTCAAAGCCTTATAATTTATTTTTGAAATATAATACATATCTTGATAAAGACCTTCATATTGAATATGCAATTTCTTCCATGCTTTATCCACATTTTCTGCATCATGCACTTGGGGCATAATATCATACATTAAATATAGGATCATGATCATCAATGCTTCCCAATTTTGGTCATTGAAATTCTTCTGTTGAGCATGATTAGTCAGTCCAACATCTTGTGCTGTGATCATCTGCCATAGGCCTTTGAATTCTAGAATTGACTTCATATTTGGCTTCCACAAAGACACAATTTTTCCCATTAAATTTATGGAATTTTATTAGCGTTTTAAGTGTCACGTTTTGCCATTATCCTCCACAATAAATAGGCATTTTGATAAACTCGAACCCGTGATCCAATCAAAATCAGGACTTCAGGGATACTCAACGTATCACAAACAATGCAAAGGATAACCAACATTGGCATTATCCTCCACAGTAAATAGGCATTTTGATAACTCGACCTGTGATCCAATCAAAATCAGGACTTAAAATCAGGACTTCAGGGATAACAACAACACAAACAATGCAAAGGATAACCAACATTGGCATTTCATTGTGCGGGAATCACCAATAAGCTCTTTCACCCACTCAAAAGAACTCTTGCGACATCTCAATTATATGAAGACATTGCTTAACAACAAAACACGTTTTTTATTCTCGACTATAATACAAGTCCTCTTTATCTACACTATAGCATCACTCCAGGCAGACCTCCCTGTAGACAATCATATGCTCCACTTTTATGTAAAACTTGTCTGATTCAACTTTTTTCATAATTTTTTATCATATAATACACCACCTGCTAAATTGGAGGGCGTCACGCTTCTGGAATTTTACAACATAAATTGCTATCATGCCCTGAGTTTTCTTTTTGACAGAACTATATACCAACCAAAAAAGTCAGATGCTAACACCTCACATGGAAAACAATTCACAGAACAGATTGATACTCTGTTCACAAGACATCCATCTGTTGGTTCCATTTAAATTGCAATGATGGATCTATATGTTTTTGGTCTGTAGGAATATATACATGTCGTTCTGTATGCCAACTACCATTCATGTTTTTCCACAGAACTAATTTTCCGTCTCATAAAGATAACCACTACTTCTTAGCTTCTTACTTTTGTTATACTATAATTTCTCACGTAAAGATTTATGAGAAATTAATATATACTCCCTTTGTCATGGACTCCGATGGTCCTTCTAGGACCCTTGATGATGACGAGCTGCATAATACTTGACTGCTTTCTTGTCTATGTAGTTCTAGTATATCTTGCTTTTTTGTTTTATTTGTAGGTCAAAGGTGGCCTCGTACTCTATGGTGCAGAATTCTATGACAAGACATCTATTTTTGTAATTATATTGGGTTGTTAGGACTTACACATAATCTGGAGCACTGCCATGTGCATGGTAATTGTCGATTCTGTAAATATAAGGCCTTAATCTGAGTTATCTTTTCTTTAAATGAGCATAATTTTCTTTAGTCAGACTAATCTTCTCATCAAAGCTTTCAAGAAAAAAATAAAGATCCTCACTAGAGATGTATATTGAAAATAAATAGAGTTGACCAAAAAAATTAGAATTTCATGATATCCTAGTAGTCATTGTAGTACATGCTTAGAGAGTAGCAAAAAATAAAAAACAGGAATACAACTGGAAAAGAATGAGAAAATGCAGTTTGAGACACCATGAAAATCAGTTTCACTTTCCCTTACACTTAGCCCTCAAAGTTTTTCACATGTATTCGGAGAACAATAAATTAATATTTTACAAAACTAGAATATTCCATTTAAATATTGAGGTCTTGGACCAAACACAATCCCTTTTGGTCAATATGTCAGTATTCATGAACACTTGTTCATGGTTTTCTTGCTTGAATATGCTCCTTTTAAGGCTGAGAAGTGCAAAGATCTGCAGCATAACTCTTCTTTCAGTACTTTCACACTTCTCTGAGCCAAAGATAAGCCTAGGCTAATGTTGCGGCATGTTACGCTTGAAGTCATCCTACCGATGGCATATAACATAAGATTTGACTTTATCTTCGTTGTTCCTTTTCCATTTTTCTCCCCAGATGTTTGTCTCCCTGTAAAACCAACTACAGAAAGCCTAGATGTCAATGCTTGCTCAGTCTTCCATACCTTTGCCTTACCTTTTACATTTTTCTCTCCATTAGTTTGCTTCCTTATGGAATTGACTACAGGGAGGTTGTCCAGTCTTTTGGACTTTAGGCCTTCCTCCTAAATTTTTGGGGACAAAGTGTCTTTCTTTTTCCTTGGAAATTGTCAAGGGACTTTTTACCACTTTAGCTTTCATTGTAGTTGAAATACTTTTATACTTATTTGGTATAGAATTTGACATTCCCTTAGAACCAAGCTTTCATATCAAGGACGTCGAGTCCTCTGACTTTATTTCCTTTGCAGATGATCTCTTTAGGCTTTGCAATTTCCTTCCCTTTATTCTGAATATGTTTTTGCTTCACTGCTTCATACCTTCTCTTTTTATTAGTTGTAAGTTCTTCCAAGCTCTCATTTTTTCTTATAGCCTCTTCAATTAGACTTGCTAGCTAGAGTGGTATCCTTCTTTGTAACCAGGCTTGTCACCTAGCCTGTAAAAGAGGTGTCATTCCTCAAAAGATCATTATGTCAAAAAGCTAGGGTGAGAAGTGAAAAAACGACATCAAGACAAAAACAATGGTGCTTCTCTCGATTAATACATTGCCCATCCTTTCTATTATTGCTTTTCTCTCCACCTTACCTAACATTTATTTTTCAGAGATGTCCAGAAACTGAGAAAATAATAGCAGAGGGAAATGAAAGAAAAGCCAGATTGCAAAACAAATTCCTGGTCTTTAGCTGTCATCTGGGCAGTTCTTCCACTCTGATGGAGTTTTTAAGCTGCTGCAAAGCATTTGAAGTGATATGTTAACACAGTAGGAATGCTTAAAGACTCATAACTTACTGGAGTAAGCGGGAATCGACAGCCAAATCAAGCCCTCGAGCTGCCAAGTTTGTGCACACTAACGTGGGACAGTCACCATCATCACTCTTAAATTTGTTGAGATTTCCTCAACTCTGAAAAAAAGCTGCAATATTAGATTACAAAGACTTGATATCCAACAAGTATTTTTAAATTTGCAATTACAAAGCTTGTAAACACTCCTCTGCAAAAAGTAGATAACCTTCAACAAATGAAAGGAAAAATCCATTTGACTGTAGCATTACATTCAGTCATGTTATAAAGTATGAGGATTCTCAAACAATTCTACTATCTAGGATTTCTATCTAAACTTTTATTAATCTATATGAATTTAGAGCGGCTTTGTGCTTAAAAACATGCCTTTCTTTAACAAACAGCTGATAGAACCACCTCACCCAAGATATAGAGAGACACGGTTGAAAAATCTAGGCCAGACTCTATATCCACGACAAGTACCTGAAGAATAGCTTTTACAGCCATTGATATTATAATTTATAAAAACATAACAATAATAAGTTATAACAATGACATATCAATTTCTGACTTAGAAGTACTGTAGCAATGTCCTGGGAAAGCCATCATGTCATTTTCCCCAAAATTCACAATTTTATTGACATCAGGAACTCTCATTGATGGCCACTGAGAACCTCAAATTTCGTTTGCTGCATTCATTCCTGGTCAGGCCAAGGATGTAATATATGGAAGCAAAAAAATAGAAAAAATGATCATTCCTTTCTCTTTCTCAAGCCCTACTGGATAAACAACTTCCACTATACAACATGTGCAACTCCATTCCCTGGCTGACTATAGATGACACCCTGCAATACAGGAAAGAGCAGGGAAAGCAAAAAATGGCAAAAGTTTCCATTGATAATTTACCTGGAATTTCAGTAGTGAGATCTTCTTGCCGGAGCTTGTGTTGGATCTCTAGAAGAAAGAGGGATAGCTTGAGGGACGTTGAGTAACCACGGGGGCGTCAATCATGATGACATCCCACTCCGTTTCGTAGATGAGGCGCGGGCAAATTGGTAAGAGCAAGCTCGCATTTGGAGGGCTCTGAGTCGTTTTCAGACGGTGTAGGGCTCTGCAATGGAGATCCAAATTCGAAGTTGCGCAAAACTTCCACGAGACTCCGCCAGCGAATGAAGAAAACGAGGGCAATGGAGTTCAATGAACTTCGCGGGCTCTGCAATGGAGTTGTTCGTCCGTACAATCATATTCCAACTAACTTTATTTTTCTAATCAGAAGTATAACTCCAGTTTGTAGAGTCGATTCCCTGGTTGTGGTCGTGAATGTATGAAAAATTTGAAATCCTTTTCTGCAATTGTAGGCCACAGTTCATACAACTCCCGGATTGCGTCACCTTCTGCTGCTGATGATGGAAAAATTTGTCCTCGAAGCACTGCCTGCGATGGTTGACATGGCACACAAAACAAACAACACAAAGATTCTGAGTTGTTGCGGGCCTTTGTTTCACTAATTTCGAGTGAGTTGTTGCTGGCCGTTTCTTTTAATTTTTTTTCAAAAAAATCTTTTAGGATTGTTTGAATGTGTTTTTAAAAGTGAAAATAGATTTCAGTATCTTTCGATATTCAAAATTTTCAAGTTTGAAATTTTTATTTAAAAAGATTATTTTATTAAAATCTTATTTAAATTTTTCATAATTTTCTAAATAAATTTGAAAACTGGTTAAACAAAAACATTAATCCTATGTGTCTATAAAGATTATACTATATAATTTATGCTATACATATTTCCTCCATACACCTATTAATAAAAACAGATCAATGCTCAGACTTGTCTAATATGTCTATTAGGGACAGCTGCCACAGACACTTCATCCTCAAATTCTGCCACAGATACTTCATCCTCAAATTCATGGGTTTTAGAATTCCCTGCGCTCTTCAGAAACCGGAAAAACCGGCAAGGTGAAGAGTCTTCCAAATCCCGAATTCTTTAACGAAAGAAAGGCAAAACGAATGGAATGCGACGAGTTTTACCATTCCCCCGGATTCTTGTGCTCTATTCGAGTTTGCGTGATGCGAAGGGCATCCAAACCGACAGAGTCGGAATGTGAGCGAAAAAGCGGGTATCATACGGAATTTGGTTGTTAAAGCAGAGAATTAGTTCTTTGTAACGGTACGCGATTGTAAAGCAGTTGTGAAAACCTATAAATAGAGAGCCTCTATTGAGATAGAAAGGGCCAAGAATACAATATGACCGATGAAGAACGTGTGACTAAGTGCAATGCCTTAGTTTGTAAACTAGTTTTGTTTATATAACGAGAATTATGATTGTGTGTGGTTGTGTTCAAACTTCAAAATATGCTTGTTTATAATTTAGCCTTACAAGTTGAATGTCGCGTTGATCCATTTTCCTTATAGTAGATGTAGATTATGGCGGACTAAATGTATTTGAATCTTATATAAACCGGAGTACGAATTGAATGAACTACTGTTTTCTTTGAGTTAAGGCTAAGAATGATACGCTACGTGGTTTGTTAGTTAGAAGCGGCGGGTGAAAGACTTTCGATTCCCTTTAGAATTTACGAATGATATAAATCGTGAATGCAAATGAATGTCTTAAAGTTAGGCAAGGGCTCGACCGAGTTGAAAAGGAGGCAGAAAGATGATGAGTGAATTGAATGTTGAAACGTTTTAATTTGAATCCGGTTTCTTGTAAAGGAGATTGGAAATACTGAAATCGATTACATTCAATTTATAGTTGTTAACTTACAAGCGAGAGGGAACTGTTCGGCACTATGGAAAGAATTAAGAGGGGAATTCTAAGTTGAGCGTTTTTGAATTCCGAGTTACCAATGCGTGCAGGCATCGAAGTGGCGCAGCGGTCGCATAATGGACCTAAACCATAGGTCCCAGGATCGAATTCTGGGTTTATGTATCTGCATTTCAACACAAATTTGGGGTTGCAGGTTCAGTTTTGAGTTTGCAAGGGAATTTATGTTTCTTGAAAATGAAATTTGCTGTGGCCGAATTCACTTTCGTCGAGTGGTATCGGAGCGGGAAAATCCTACGGGAAGGGTTTTGCGTGCAAAGAAAGAGTTTGCAGAGACAAAGAAGAAGAGGTACAATGTTTTGAAAATTTTGTAAGTGTGTGATTTTTTGTGTTTTGTGAAGGTAGCGGGAAGAAGGTGAGATGCGGCAACCTAGAGCGAAGTATTCAATTGGTTCGAGAGAAGCGAACCGGAGATGCGAAGACTAAGCTCGGAGAGAAGCTTGGTGAGGTATGCGGTAGCGAGGGGAGGGACTGCTGTGTGCAGAGGTTTTGTTGCAGTTCACGATGGACAATTCCACGAGAGAATGTGGGTAGAATTGTTCGGGAGTGTTCACAGAGGAAGATCACCGTAGACAGTTCCACGGAAAATTGGCAGCAGTGTAGAAGCCATATGACCGGGAGGTCATAAATTTTTTGTGCCTCGTGAGTCTAGTAAGGGCATCAGAACGACTTAAACTCGAGTCGGAATGTGAAGGCAGCGGGTATCATGCAAATTTGGTTGTTAAAACAGAATTAGTTCTTTGTAACTGATCTACGCAGTTGTAAAACGGTTGTGAAAACCTATAAATGAGAGCCTCTATTGAGATAGAGAAAGGAGGCGAATACAATGTAATCGATGAAGAACGTGTGACTAAGGCTGCAATGCCTTGGATTGTAAAACTTCGATTTTGTATATACAATAGATATATTGTTATGTGTGGATATACGTGGAGAGTTGGTTGATCTATGATTTCGTTTTCATTATTAAATTAGTGTTATCCAAAATAATATTGTCATAGCGGTTATTTGCAGTTGAATATAGAGAATTAAGACTGTTGATTCGAACCCACAATCAACAGTTTCTCAAGGTCGGAGGTATCGTAGATCAATTAAACCAGCATAGATCCATCTAACTCCGGATCTATCATGCGCCGAGAGGGATCAAATCTCTCGAGGTGCAAACCTATTTTTGAGTGCAAAACTTGAGGAAAGGTTTGCACCTCGAGAGATTTGATCCCTCTCGGCGCATGATAGATCGAGGTTAGATGGATCTATGCGGTTCCGATCGGTGGCATCAACGTCACATTTTTCGATTATTAAATTTTAAACATATTTTTGAGATGTACATCATACTTTGAAATTTTTAAGATTAGAAATACAAATTCTAACAAATGTTATTAATATAAATATGTTTTGTATTCTTAAAAATGAACTAATTAATATATTAAATAACAAATACACCTATCATATCATTGAAATATCAAATACACCTATATTAAGCCGACATTTATTAAACATAACGATATTGTAAATTTACAATTAAGCGCACTGTAATGACGGCATCTAACCGAAAATTAATTGTCGGTTCAAGGAATCCTTTGCATTGTCCAAAATAGGATTTCCGGATGACCGCACAATAAAAATGAAGGGCTTGACGAAAGGTAATCGGAAGTTGTTTTGTCATCAATTTCCAAATAATAATGAAAATCTGCATTCAAACATTGAAAAGGATGGGAATCAAGGCATTTTACACGAGTAAAAGGGTTTCATGCAGTAAAAGTAGTGGGAGGGCAATGAGCGCGGGTCCTCGGCCAGTGGAAGTGGAGCTCTTGGTGGAAAAGGCGGAAGGTACGATGATTTCCTAAGGTTGGGTTTCGACGTAGTGAGCAACGAGGACGCTAATATGCAATTGTGCTTTCTGCACCCTGGGTTGCCTTCTTCGAAAATGAAGTCATTGATGTCCGAGGAGGTGATTCCCTTGTGGATGGGGAGAAGGCCTCCTCGCGATGAAAATGCTTCAAAATGGTTGCACATGTTTTAACGGATCGGTCCTTTATTGAGCCGATGATAATAAACACGAAGGGTTCCCGAGTTTTCCTTAGGATGCAAGACCCATTTGAGATAGGGAGGATTTATGTGGACCAACTAGCGAACGTTGTTTGATGGGGCAGGTAGTGAGGGAACGCGGATGGGCGCGTGGTTTGCTTCGGGACCCGCGGCGCCCATGCAACGTCTCTCAAACAATGTTACGCTGGTTGATCCCTCTATGCGGGTGGGTCTTCCCCATCTAAGAGAGCGGGAACACCCTTACGTGATTTATTATCATCTCGGCTCATTCAGTATGTCTTGGTCCATTTTGAAGCATTTTCATGGCGGAGAACACATCCACAAGGGAAATCACCTCTGGATATCGATGACTTCTCGAAGAAGACAACGGCTAGGATGCCAAGAAGCACAATTGCAGATCCCTCGTTAACTCACTACGTCGAATAACCTTAAGAAATCATCGAGCCTCTCACTGCTCACATTTTATCAAGAATATGCTTCCACTTCTGCACAGGCTGACGTACCCTCCCCACTACTTTGTGCAAGCGGAAATTATACACTCGAGCGGCTGACCTCATCCTTTCAATCGGTATTATTTGGAAATGATTAAAACAACTTCCGTTTTCATCTTTCGTCAAATACTTCATTTGTCTCTTGGTCATGCAAATCTATTTTGGACAATGCGGTGGGATCCCTTAGGCTTATTGATTCGATTAGAGATGGTCGATTCTTAGATAGATTAATTAACAAATTTACAATATTGCGATTTAATAAATATTGACTAATATAGGTAGTTCAATGATATGATAGGTGTATTTATTATTTAATATATTAATTAGTTCATTTTTAAGATCACAAAGTACATATTTATATTAATAACATTTATTAGAGATTTGTATTTCTAATCTTAAAAATTTCAAAATATGATGTACATCTCAAAAATATACGAAGAATTTAATAATGCGAAAAATGTAATGACGTGACTCTGCCGGCTGGAACGACATGCGTCCATCTAACTCCGGATCTATCATGCGCCGAGAGGAGATCAAATCTCTCGGGGTGCAAACCTTTCCTCAAGTTTTGCACTCAAAATAGGTTTTGCACCTCGAGAGATTTGATCCCTCTCAGCACATGACTCGTCACGAATTATGGATCTATCTTCAATAATTACCTCAAAGTCAATTATTCTTGCCAAAGTTATACATGTATTTTGAAAAAATGTGGCCGAGCAGGACGGTGGTTGAGCAAAGCAGTACTCTTCTCCGGTCCATTTCCTCATGTCTCTAGCTTTCTATGTTTCCTTTCGATTTATTAATTCATTGCCATCCATACACTGCCATATACTGCCCTGCCATGCACAAGGAAATCCATTAATAATACACAAGAGTGAAATCGGCTATATTATATGTTTAAAGATTATAAATAGAATTTGGTGAAATAATTTTTGATATTTTGTTGTTTAAAATGTGTTTTTAATTATATATAAATATTTAACCTCATACAAAATTTTATTTTTAATGGTAAAGAATTTAAAACTCGAATTTTAGAATTTCAATACATTTTTGTTAAATTTTAAATAAATTTCACAATAAAATATTTACTCTAAAATCTCAACTTCAAGTATTTGAAATTTAAACCAAATAAACATGTAACTTTGAAATTTAAATTTAAATTTAGTAAAAAGAAAAACTCCATTTGAAATAAAAATTAAATTTAAAGTAATCTATATATTTCTATATTCTTATTTTTTTTTTTTTTACTAAAAATAGGCTTTCATATATATATATATATATAGAGAGAGAGAGAGAGAGTACATTTGCATAGATCAAGTCTTCTTCAGTTCATCTTGAACCTATGCACATATAAGTTCTTCCTATACTTCTTCAAAAAACAAAATTACTAAAGAAACAATCTTGTATTTTACCTTAGTACCATAAGCTTTTAACATCATATGAAATTTATCAAAAAATGCTTCTCCATAAAAGTTTTGGAGTTTCAATTCTATCCAGAAATGGAGATGCGACCGAGAGTCAGTCTCGTGTGCCGCGGTTGTAGGAGGTGAAATGGATAACATGTCAGCGATGGTGTTTTTCTCTTGGTATATATGATTAAAGGAGATACAATGGAAGGATGTTTGTATAGATTGGATTCACTTTATCCAATGTGCCAAAAATGTAAGTTGGAAGCAATTGGATCTATTGACCCAGTCAATGAAAACTTTGGATTCTTGAGAATAGAGTGTCGAGGATTCCCCATCCCCCATAATCAACGAGTTTGGCCAGTGTGGCCAGTCTAACCAAATGAATCTTTTTCGATGCAGCGACGTCCGAACCATGAGAATCTAGCTATAATGGCATCAATACTTTTGATGATGGCCTTAGGCAACATATATAGATGCATCTAGTAGACATAAAATGGATTGCAAGACGAGCACTTGTTCGCGTGTGTGAGCACTCTGTCCTATCGATAGCCACCTATGGGCCCAATAATTGATGTTACGTTCTATATTTTGAATGATCCAACGATCGAAATTTCCAAATATGAATTCGGGCTTTGAGTGTGAATCCGAAATAAGTAAACCCCATATGTGCGTTTCGATCGGAAAACACCAAATAGGCAAACATATTTGATATACCACATCCGGGTCCTTTGAATCTGTTATAAGCTCAGACTTTTTGTGGAATTCATTGAAGGTCGGATGCTCGGCCAAATGACTCAAGTATCCCATGAAATTGTTTCAATTCTATGAATTTCTTGACACCTCCAAAAGACGTGTCGTAAACAAACTTGTGCAATGTGTAAACTTGTACTTGTGGGGTCCATTTTATTGGTAAGTGAGTCACACCCTTTGTTCCTATAATTGACTATCTTCCTAGCCAAGGACTTCCATGGCCAAAATGAAAAGAATAAGGGAAAGGGTGCACCCTTGACGTTGTCCTCTATATGATTTGAAAAAAGATGTAAGATATTTGTTGATGATGATGGCAAAAATTAACGTAGTTTCGCACAAGCCATGATCCCTTTTGCATTGAATTGAGAGATATCAGTTTTATAGAGGATTAAAGATCAAAATTCCCAATCAATACTAATCAAAGGCTTTAGAGATGACAATTTTCATAAGACATGTTTTTTTCTTTTCGTTACCTTGATAGTATCTAGGAATTCCGTGTCTGTGAGGATCACATCGTGGATTTTTCTCGACCTTCACTGAAAACCAAATTAGTCGACGATACATGTTCGGGCCGTGGCGTGCACCAAGTTTCGGTGGCTCTCGCATTTGGCGATATCTTTATAAATTGTGTTGAAGAGTGAAATGGGTCGAAAATCCTAGAATGTTACAAGATGTTTTATTTTTAGAATGAGGTGTTATGAAGGTGGCATTGATAGCTCTAAATCGGTGATATGTCATGTGATCCTTGATTCCTCCACCACCTCTAATATTTCTTTGAGACATGATTTTCGAAAACTTGTAGGTACGACTCGACACCCCACCCATACGGCACCAGGACTCTTGTCTTTGGCGCATGCAAGAAGTACATGGTTAATTTCCTCTATCGATGTTGGTTGTCCCAAGATTGAGTTGTCGGTCACGTGTCGAACCATAGAGGGTGAGGAACTTATGAGATCCAACTCGTTCTAAAAAATGTGTCTCGCGGCGAGAGAAAGTGTCTTTTGAAGTGTCGAGCACGCTGCTCCGCTTCTATTTCCAATTGTGATGAGTGTATGGAATTTCCACGGCATCCGAATACTCCAAATTCCATTTGTCAGTCTGTCTCATGCTAGCATACCCACACAACGCTCACAAGTACATCTCTTACAGTGCTAACCGTTGACACTACTTAGCGCGCAGATTTCTTTGAAATCTCCCTTCTCGACGGTCATGTTAAAATATATAATTACTTCCCGCATGTAGAGTTATGCAAACAGTTAAGTGACTTAGTTGAGTTGAGTTATAGATAGATTTGAGTGAGATTTTTATTTAGAGAATATTTGAAGAGCCACATCTCATTTTTTCGTGTGTTAAATACTTGTGTTATTGTGTGATTGAATCCTCTGCCTATCCAACAAATTGGTATCAAAGCTGAGGAAGGATCAGAAGATCCATGGGCAAGCAGATTTAGAGAAAGATGCCAAGAGAAGAAGGTCATCAAAATTTAAAATATATATATATATATATATTAATTACAGGGAAGTCTGCACGTTTTTAGTGTAGCACCTGCAGAGGGTCCGCAACTTCTCCTAAGAAAAACTGCGAAGATTTCGACAAAGTTATGATTTTAAGAAAATCTGTTTTAGTCCGCGGTTTACTCGCATCAGGGGTGCAGAAACAAGTTTTATAGTTAACTGCGTGCAACCGTGAGAAGCATAACGATCAATACGATGGAATTAGTTTTACGTTTTAGAGCCAACAGCATTGGGGTTTAAGTGTTAAAGCCGACAACATCGGTTGTATCAACCTTTATTGCAACAAAGGTTTGTACGGTGGTTTTTTCAAACGGTATTTCATACAATACTTAGAGTTTTGTTTTAAATATTTTTGGAAGTACTCATTCCCAAAGAGGTTTTTCTTTCTTTTGAAAGTACGTATATTTTTACAAAAGGAGTATTCACCTTTTAAAAGGATTTGAAAGGTGTATTCCAAAGAGTCTTGAGAATATTTTAAAGGTTTTTGAAGAAAGATTTATAAAGTTATATTCTTTAATATAAAGTCTCTAAAGAGGGTTCTTAAAGTTTATATATATATATATATATATATATATATATATATATATATATATATACATAAATTTTATGAGAGCAAAAGAATTTATTATATATAAAAAATAAAAAATAAAGGAGTTTTTCACGACTCATAAAAGAGAAAGAAAATTTAGGGGTTTCTATCGCAGAAGGAGAGTTGATGAAACACGATGGCCACATCAAATTTTCAGCCACAACTTTCGCATCTTTCAGCTAGGAAAGATTACGATGTGTGGGCTATTAAAATGGAGACTATGCTGAGGTGCATGATGTATGGGATCTCATGTCGAGTTTTGGTTTTGCGGAACTTCTCGGAAACGACGCGGGAGATATGAGGCCCTCGCAATGCAAACGAGAGAGTAATGGAAGAGAAAGACAAGCGGAAGAATGCACGAGCGTTGCTTCTTATCCAACAGGAGTGGGCCCGAGCAAAGCGGTGTCTCCGAGAAGGATCATGATAACTTCTTCTACAAAGAGATTAGCATGGGAAACTTCTGGGCGACAGGCTATCAAGGTATGGCCAAAGTTAATATTGTTAAATTGCGAGAATACTAGGAGGAGAGACTTTGAAAGTCTACGTAGATGAAGGAGACAGGGGACATTGAGTTCCTTCATGAATATGAGTCATGTATTTCTGTCAACTCGCTCAAAAATATATGGTGAAGATGTTAAAGATCAAAATAGTGATTGAGAAGGTTCTTCGATCTCTGTCTACCAAGTTTGATGTTGTGGTAGTAGCCATAGTAAGAAGCAAAGGATTTGGAAAAATGTCGACAGGTTGATGAGTTGATGGGATCCCTTCTATCGCATGAGGCAAGGATAGACAGTAAATAAGGATTCCACTTAGCAAGGCTCACCTTCAAAAGTCATGTTTATATTTCAAGAGGTCGAGGGCAGGTCGATCAGCAAAGGAGGACGAGGCGACGGCTATGGTGGCCGGAGAGATGGCCGCAGAAGAGCATGAGCATCAAAGTGGAAGCAAAGCAACGAGCGCAAGCTTTCATAACAATCAAAGGTTTGACAAATCAAAGGTAAAGTATTATTACCGCAATATATTTGGTCATTATGCTCGTGATTGTAGGAAGATGATGGCCGGTCGAGGCGACCGGAGAGGCTAATGTTGCGACGGATAATACTAACTCCATGTTTTCTGGCATGCAAACACCATGCATGAACCGTTCGATAAGGTTTGGCTGTTATGACAAATGGTTGCGATGTAACCACGATGACGATGCAACAAGAATTTGCTGCCAAATTTGGATGCGTACAGTAGAGACGGTAAATTTCGCAAAGCAAGACTGTGGATGCAGATGGAAAAGGAATGGCAACACTTTTGACCGAAGTAGGGGGAGCCAAAGAGACCATATCAGAGGTATATTATGTTCCCCGGACTCAAACACAATTTGATTAATGTTGGTCACCGACACAGAAAGGATACAAAGTTATCTTTCGAGAAAGCAGTGTGTGTGTTACGACAAATCCCTAATCGAGCGGCGATTGCAAAAGGTGGCAAATGACGAGGAGCATACTCTTTTCCTCTAATTATGAACTAGATCATGTTCGGGTTAGTTCTTTTTACAGCTGCATGTTCTCGATAGAATTCTCGGTTGTGGCACTTTCGGTATGCAGACACTTGCATCGGCTTTAAAGATTGTTGGAGCGAGACAGCTGCGTCGAAAGGTTTACCTCCCATCGAAAGAACCTACAAGCACTTGTGAGTGTTACATCTTGGCGAAAGACAACACCGTGAAAGTTTTTCTCAGAAAAGGATTTTCTTACGGAGTAAAGAAACCACTTGAGTTGGTGCATGTCGACCTGTGTGGACCTATGAGGACACAATCGATTGGTCGAGTTGTTACTTCCTCACTTTCATTTATGACTATAGAAAGGAAGACTTGGGTTTACTTTTTGAAGCAGTAAGTCCGAAAACCTTTGCAAAGTTCAAAGAGTTCAAAGCATTAGTGGAGAATGAAAGTGATCGACGGATCAAGGTATTGAGATCCGATCGTGGTGGAGAATACGTGAAGGCATTCCATGAGTACGCAAAACAAACATGGAATCAAAACGACGATTTTACAACCAGTATACACACGCGACGAATATGGTGCAGCAGTAGAGAAAGAACAGGACAATCATGAACATGACAAGGAGCATGTTGGAAAGCTGTGACACTTTGTCTAATGAGTATTGGGTAGAAGCGAGCTTTCGTGTGTTGTTTGTGTGATAAAACGGATCTCCTACAAGGATTGTGCGATGAGCCGAAAGTTCCAGTAAGAAGCATGGTCAGCATGTCATGCAGTGTATCTCATTTCAGATTTTTCGGATGTGTAGCCTATGCACATGTGCCTAAGCAAAGAAGAGGAAAATTATATGATCCAAGTGAAAAATTCATTTTTACTCGCTATAGTGAGCAATCAAAAGCTTACAAATCAGTAGCAACCACGTGACCAAGAAGACTAATCATTAGCAGCAGAGATGTTGTGCTCAAAGAGCAAGAGTAATGGAATGGGCGTAGACACACTAGCTGAGTGCACCAAACAATCCATTCGATGGAGGAGGATGATGTAGAAGAAGAGGAGCAGCAAGAATCGAGAGATCGAGACACCAAAACAGAGTCACACCAACAAGGACTCCTAGATTTTCAGAGCAAAGCACGGATCTTCAAGCGGAGATCAACGGACTAGAATTCTCCAAGCGGTAAGAATCGAGGTAATGAATCAAGTAAGGGTAAGAAAAGGATGAGAAGTCCGGAAAGATGTTTAGGATGATTTGGATGTTAGTTCAAATTTTGCATTGTTTCGATATTCAAACCTTCTTTGCTTTGAAGAAGCAATCAGAGATGAAAATTGGGTGCAAGCGATGGATGAAGAAGAGATGAATTCAATTGAAAAGAATGATACATGGGATTTAGTTGATTTACGAAAAGCGATAAAAATCTCATTGGTGTGAAGTGGGTGTACAAGACTAAAGTGAATGAGAGAGGTGAGATTGACAAAGCATTTAAAAGCAAGACTTGTAAGCAAAAGGATTCTCGCAACAACCGGGAATAGACTTTGAAGGAAACATTTTCTCCGCAGCTAGATTGGATACGCAAGAGCGAGTTCTAATGACGGTAGCTCGAGAAACAAAAGTGGAAAGTGTATCACATGGATGTCAAATCAGCCTCTCTTGAATGGGATTCTAGAAGAAGAAATTTATGTACGTGACCTCTAGGATGTGAAGTTTGAAGCAAAGAAGATAAATTTGCGGTGCTGAAGAAAGCGCTCTGTGAATCTGAAAGCAAAGCACCTAGAGCATGTGGCATAGCGGAATGCGACAGTTACATGATTAAGAATGGATTTTGAAACAAAGCAACATTGAGCCTACCTTATACACAAAGGTAAATGAGCATGGTGAGATTTTTCGATTGTTTGCTTATATGTTGATGATATGCTACAGGTGATCTTGAGTTAGATGAACTTTAAAGCGATCCATGATGAAAGAATTTCGAGATGACGGTTGAGATCTTGGTCTCATGCAAAATATTTTCTTGGCATCGAAGTTGAGAAATATGAAAAAGGAATTTTTATTTGTCAAAATAAATATGCCAGAGATTTGTTGAAAAGGTTTAGGATGGATAATTTCAAACTTGTACCCACACCAGTTGCAACAGGTACAAAGTTAAGTAAGGATGATGAAGGGGCAGATGCCAATCCAAATCTATTCAAAATATTGGTTGGAAGCCTCATGTATCTCACAGCTACAAGACTAGATATTATACAGGGAGTGAGCTTGATTTCCAGATTTATGGAGACTCCAAAAGACACACATTGGAGTGTTGGAAAAATAATTCTGAGATACACAGCAGGAACCAAAGATTATGGCATAATGTATGCAAGGACAGAAAAGAAAGAATTGATTGGATAAACAGATAGTGATTTTGCAGGAAGTTTGGATGATCGGAAGAGCACCTTTGGTGATGTTTTTTCATCTCGGTTCAAGAGTGATAGCATGGGAATTTAAGAAGAAACCTATTGTGACACTATCATCAATAGAAGTAGAATATGTAGTAGTGACTTCAGCAGCACGTCAACTAGTATGGTTAAGAAGAGTATTGTATGGACTCAAGAAACAACATCAAGGTTCAACAGCGATCAAAAGAAATAGATAACCTTCAACAAATGAAAGGAAAATCCATTTGACTGTAGCATTACATTCAATCATGTTATAAAGTATGAGGATTCTCAGACAATTCTACTATCTAGGATTTCTATCTAAACTTTTATTAGTCTATATGAATTTAAGCAGCTTTGTGCTTAAAAACATGCCTATCTTTAACAAGCAGCTGACAGAACCACCTTACCCAAGATATAGAGAGACACGGTTGAAAAATCTAGGCCAGACTCTATATCCACGACAAGTACCTGAAGAATAGCTTTTACAGCCATTGCTATTATAATTTATAAAACATAACAATAATAAGTTATAATAATGACATATCAATTTCTGACTTAGAAATACTGTAGCAATGTTCTGGGAAAGCCATCATGTCACTTTCCCCAAAATTCACAATTTTATTGACATTAGAACTCTCATTGATGGCCACTGAGAACCTCAAATTCGTTTGCTGCATTCATTCCTGGTCAGGCCAAGGATGTAATATATGGAAGCAAAAAAATATAGAAGAATGATCATTCATTTCTCTTTCTCAGGCCTACTGGATAAATAGTTATAAATAATTAATTCCTACTTGTCTATGGTTGTAATTCTCCATTTTAGGAGTTTGTTCCTACATAATAGGAAATAGCTAGAATATAGTTTCTCCTATTTTAGTGTGTGGTTGAGAGAATCTCTCAACCACACTACTGTACGTCTAAGATAGAATTCTTATCTTGAGACTATTACTTGTATAAATATGTGTGTAATTCTTTCATTCATTATATAGAATATATTGAGTGTGAGTGTGCCAATTTTATCTTGGTATCAAAGCTTCAGAGCTCGTAAGGGCCTCTGGCCCTTCCTGGGCATAGAGAAATAAATTACTGCGTTTGTATAGCTTTATTAAATTTTCTGTTTGTGAGAGAGCAGTTGTTTGTGAGAGAGCAGTTCTAGTGCTGCGTAGGACTGAGCCTAGAGTGCACTAAAGCTGAGTTCGAATTCAGGTTCGGTGGGTTTGCCGATGCTGGAGTGGAACGCTGCGTGTGAAGAATTGAGGTTGGTTGCGTGCTGGCATTGCTATAATCAGTTTCTAAGATTTCCATGGCATGGAGGCCACTAGTTAGTTTCTGTTTAGTATTAGGCGGCTGCCTATCAACTGTGTGCCGCGGTGATTTAGCATCTTAATTAGATTTTGCATGCGGAACAGATCTATGCTACGATGGCATTGAGATCTGCTTTTTATTGCTTGAAAAGAAAGGTAAGCTTGTGTATTGGTTTGCTGGAGGCATGGCTGCTTTGTCCGTCTTGTTGGAGAAGAAGAGCAGACGAGACGAATTAGCTCTTTATGTGCTTCCTCGAGCTGCAGATATCTTGGTACCTTATCTGCAGCGATGAGATTATTGGAGCATATTGGTGATGAATTTGTTGAATGTGCATGCGTGATTGGAAGCCGTGGGAAGAAGAACTGCTGTAAGAAGGGTTTGTGTAAGGATTTCAATTCACCACAACCGTCAGCAGTCGCAGAAGGAGAAGCGAAAGGTAAAACAGAAAAGAAGGTGAAAGCAGAAGAATGGCGCAGAAAAGGGGTTCGAAGGTTGCAGAGGTAGCCGATGATGAGGTCATGGTGCCATTATAGGCCGTTCTCTTGGCGGACAGCTTTACTCAGAAGTTCCGTCCGATAACCATGGAATGTCCCAAGGTACTGCTGCCCCTTATAAATGTTCCTATGATTGACTATGCATTGGAGTGGCTGGCTTCTATTGGTGTTGAGGAAGTCTATATTTTGCTGTGCTCATGCAAAGCAAGTCACAAGCTATTTGGAGAGGTCTCACTGGAAATCCCAAACAAACTTCATTGTCACAGCCATTGAATCAAATGATTGTGTTAGTGCTGGTGATGCCCTGCGTCTTATTGATCAACGGAATGTGATCCGAGGTGATTTTGTGCTTGTTAGCGGTGACACTGTGAGTAATATGTCGTTGAGACGAGTTCAGCAAGAACAGTACCGACAATACACTTACAGCTGCTGCTCCTTCAAAGGATTCAGGTATCTCAATATGGAAATTTTTTTTATGCCGATTCATTTGATCTCTTCCTTATGGCATTTGGCACTGTAGCAGTCATTATAGATGGAACGAGCATACCTGTGATGATGATTAATATTAAGCAGTTTGATAGATAGATAACTAATGCCATAACGCCAACATGGTCAGTGGCCACTGTGCTAACGACACTGGTGGTCGTTTCCTTGTTGGTCGAGCGATCGATTCACCGGTTAGCCCATTGGCTGCATGCATCAAAGAGGAAGGCTCTGTTTCATGCATTGGAGACTATGAAAGATGAATTGATGTTGCTGGGGTTTCTCTCATTATTGCTGACGGCAACCGCGAGTTATATATCTCGTATTTGTATCCCTTCAAAGTATTACAAGAGCTTTTTCTATCCTTGTTCTGTCCACCAGTTTGAGGACGCTGTATCCGGGGATGAGCCCGAAAAGCCTGCTCGGAAACTCCTGGGACTTGTGTTTCCTACAGGCAAGACAATGAGACGGGTTCTTAGTAGTGGAGCCGAAGCCTCCAGTTCATGCAAAGAAGGTGAAGAGCCTTTTTGTTTCATTAGAAGGTCTTGAGCAGCTCCATCGATTTATCTTCGTTATGGCAGTCACACATATTTTTTACAGCTGCTTAACAATGGTGTTGGCAATTATAAAGATTTACACATGGAGGGATTGGGAAAATGAGGCACAGGCAAACACTCAGGCCAATTTAAAAGAAATTTCATGAGCGTTGACTGTGAGAAGGCAATCAAATTTTGTTAAATACCACACATCAACGACATGGAGCAGAAACAAATTCTTTGCTTGGGTGGTGTGTTTTCTTCGGCAGTTTGGTCAAACTGTTACAAAAGCTGATTACTTAACTTTGAGAATGGGGTTTGTGACAAATCACAATTTGCCATTTAAGTATGACTTCCATAGCTATATGATACGTTCTATGGAGGATGAATTCAAGCAGTTTGATAGACACAATAAGAAATGGTCCTTCATTGGCCAGGGATTTCCATAATAATATCAAAACGGTAAATAACAAAATCTCCCAAAATGCGCATTTTTGCATCTTTAGCTTTGGTATGATATTATGGGAGTTGGCTACTTTGCGTATGCCATGGAGTGGAATGAATCTCATGCAGGTAGTTGGTGTTGTTGTTTTTCAGAATAGATTGCTTCCAGTGGTAGAGGTATTTAATTGAGGTGTTGAAGCATGATAGTAGCATCGTCAAGCATTGATGCTCAATTTTGTTGTCGAAATTTGGTATGATGTCATGTTTTTTTTAAGAGTGGTCATGTAAATCTGGTTAAAGTAAATGTTGTGACATTTAGTTTGGGCAACTATTGTCACAAGTGCGAGTTTTTGTTGGAATTACCCATTCCAACAATTTTATTTGCAGGAATGTTCTACTACCAGAGACGATGATGACATAACAATGAAAATGGCATCAAAGGGTAGTGGTTGGAGCTGCATGATGATTGCGGTTGTGTGTGCCTGGTGTGATCAGGGGAGTAGATTGTGATGGAAAGTGGCGAGCATGAGGCAGCATGCTTGAGAGTAGTAACTAGCCTTGATACTGTAGGGGAAGTGGCATTGTGTTGCCAAGGGGAGTGGATACTGAAACGCAACGGAAGATTGGATCGTGGAGTCCTGGATTAATGTTCTTGAAGGGAAAATTGTGTTCTCTTCGTGTGGCTGTGAGTGCCAATGTTTCAGTTTCTTTTTCAGTTGACCCCTCGCAGGTATCGTTGGAATGGTTATTGGTATGCTTGAAAAATAATCATCTATGGGCAGAGATAGAGAAACTTGATTTGAAGAATTTATGTTGTGTTTTCTTGGAATCATGTTTTAATATTATTGAGCCTTATTGAGCCTAGCTAACTCAATGTAGGCAAAGTTATTTTGTTAGAATTTGCAACTCTAACGAATGACAGGTGAAATGTGGATTTCCAAGAAGTTATTTGAATAGACAAGGATGCCCAAGATGTGAACAATGAACATATGAGGTAAAACAGCAGCGACAACGTTTGTGGTGGACAGCAAAATAGATGTTTGTTTGAGTTAGTGTGGTTTGTGGAATAGACTCCCTAGCATGTTATAAGCAAGTCCAGTTGTTGTAATGGTCATTGTATGTACCCAGAAACTCCAAATGTTGAAGTATGGAATGTAAGCCTAGTAAAGGCATTTGAAAGTTCGTGGTGATCTTAAAACCACTTTGTAATGGTTTATGGTCAGCCTGAAACCATATTTTGTCACTGTAAAGTGATGGTTTGTGGTGAGCCAGAAACCACATACAGAGCCTTAGTGGCTACAGGATTTGCCCGGTGGTGGCACATTTAAGTTCCAGATTTGCCCGGTGGTGGCAGATCGGACTTGCCCGGTGGTGGCATATTGAAGTTGGCGGATTTGCTCGGTGGTGGCAGATCGGACTTGCCCGGTGGTGGCATATTGCCTGAGTGGCTAACGTGTACACGGGATCTTTGTGCTCGTAGGAGCAGGTGGACTGCAGTAACACCTGGCTCAGTCTCAGATGATTCATCAATCTCTGAGAAGAAGGGGGTTGGTGTGCTTTCTTAGCTGACAGTTGTGTTGAGAAGTACAATTGGCGCGACTGTTCAGTACATACTCGTGCCAATGCACCAAATCACGGGAATGGCGCGGAAGCGCACGATTTTTTTTTATTTAGGAAGACGCCAACTCAACTTCATGGGGGTCCGCAGGAAGCCTCATCTTCGTTTGACGATTTGCGGAGAAGCAGATCGGAGAAGTTGTGGATCTGTCCGAGAGAGGCAGTGTGTTTTGGAGGTTCTGCACATGCAATTCACCTGATGGTGGTGGATTTGTAGGTACATATATGCAGTGATAACGGTCGTCAGAATCATGTATGCGAAGGACATCCTACAGGACTAGCGGTTGCAGCGGTCGGTACCCATGCATTCCGGTGGATGGTTGCTCTTTTATATGGACGTCGACATATTCTTTGTTTTGTTTGACCACAACCAGACTTTGTGAATCACTATCATGACAAGTAGTCATTAAGGGGGGGAGTTAGAAATAATTAATTCCTACTTGTCTATGGTTGTAATTCTCCATTTTAGGAGTTTGTTCCTACATAATAGGAAATAGCTAAAATATAGTTTCTCCTAGTTTAGTGTGTGGTTGAGAGAATCTCTCAACCACACTACTGTACGTCTAAGATAGAATTCCTGTCTTGAGACTATTACTTGTATAAATATGTGTGTAATTCTTTCATTCATTATATAGAATATATTGAGTGTGAGTGTGCCAATTTTATCTTAACTTCCACTATACAACATGTGCAACTCCATTCCCCTGGATGACTATAGATGACACACTGCAATACAGGAAAGAGCAGGGAAAGCAAAAAAGGCAAAATGTTTCCATGGATAATTACCTGGAATTTCAGTAGTGAGATCTTCTTGCCAGCTTGTGTTGGATCTCTAGAAGAAAGAGGGATAGCTTGAGGCATCGCTGAGTAACCACGGGGGGCGTCAATCATGATGACATCCCACTCCGTTTCGTGGATGAGCGCAGACAAATTGGTAAGAGCGAGCTCGCATTGGGAGGGCTTTGAGTCGTTTTCAGACGGTGTAGGGCTCTGCAATGGAGATCCAAATTCGAAGTTGCGCAAAACTTGCACGAGACTCCGCCAGCGAATGAAGCAAACAAGGCTCTGCAATGGAGTTGAATGAACGCGGGCTCTGCAATGGAGTTGAATGAACGCAGGCTCTGCAATGGAGTTGTTCGTCCGTACATTCATATTCCAACTAACTTTATTTTTCTAATCAGAAGTATAACTCCAGTTTGTAGAGTCGATTCCCTGGTTGTGGTCGTGAATGTATGAAAATTTTGAAATCCTTTTCTGCAATTGTAGGACACAGTTCATACAACTCCAGATTGCGTCACCTTCTCGCTGCTGATGATGGAGAAATTTGTCCTCGAAGCACTGCTTGCAATGGCTGACATGGCCACCAGAACAAACAACACAAAGATTCTGAGTTGTTGCTGGCCTTTTTCACTAATTTCCAAGTGAGTTGTTGCTGGCCGTTTCTTTTAATTATTTTTTTTCAAAAAATCTTTTCGGATTGTTGGAATGGTTTGAATGTGTTTTTAAGAGTGAAAATAGATTTAGTATCTTTAGATATTCAAAATTTTCATTATTTAAAAAAAAAAAAATTATTTTATCAAAATCTTGTTTAAATTTTCATAATTTTCTAAATAAATTTGAAAACTGGTTAAACAAAAACATTAATCCTATGTATCTATAGAAAAAAAATTATACTATATAATTTATGCTATAAAAAATACATATTTCCCCTCCATACACCTATTAATAAAAACAGATCAATTCTCAGACTTCTCTAATGTGTCTATTAAAAAAAAAGGACAGCTGCCACAGACACTTCATCCTCAAATTCTGCCACAGATACTTCATCCTCAAATTCATGGGTTTTAGAATTCCCTGCGCTCTTCAGAAACCGGAAAAACTGGCAAGGTGAAAGTCTTCCAAATCCCCGAATTCTTTAACAGAAAGAAAGGCTGAGAACGCGAATGGAATATGACGAGGGTTTTCTGTTCCCCGTTCTTGTGCTCTATTCAGACTGCGGCCAAAGTCATTACTGCTCTCTGCACTGTGCAGGATCACTAGCCACAATTTTTAACGCAGGATCTGTACCAAAAGTCAAAGTCAGTGTTTGTTGGTGCAGTAGTTGTACTGGCCAGACTTATCAAGCTACCAGGTAGGTAAGCGGTAGAATAAATAAATTGTTTTTTTCAGAGATTTTTTTGTAAATCTAAGTTATAGCTTTCAAATTTTAATATTTTAGGTTTTTTTTAGAGGTTTTTGATGGTGCCGAATTTATTTTTACCATTAAAGATATGATTTAAATATTGTTAAAGCCAGATTTCTTAAATTTTTTTGGCCCAAAATTTAATCATTTTTGACCGTCCAAACAATTCCTCTGCCTCAATAAACAACTCCTATAATTAATGTTCATCATTAACTATATACTTACTATTACATTTAAACAATTAAATTATATAAAAATGATCATATAATACTACAAGTTGTATATACCCACAGTTCGATTTAAACAAAATAGATTATTTAACTGTATACATATTACCTACTTTATTAATGCAATACATGCTTTGCACATGACTTGGAAACGTTATTATTTTCCAGTTGTCAGGGTTGTCTAGTTGTAATAGCAATCTTTTATTTGACACTTCGTACCTTTACTTTACTAACTTCTTGATATATTATTCATAATATATGATATAAAAAACTGCATATAAAAACTGTACCTGAACTCGTTTTAATTTGGTATTGGTGGCAGAAAACACATCACAGAATTTACAAACTTTGAAAAACAATGAAATTGTAATTGAGCTCACCTTGAATATGTATTGGTGGCAGAAAACAAACACAGAGTTCAAACCCAGAATTTAAATCTCAGAGCTGAAAATAAACAGTCAAAACAGAATCGAACCTAAACAAAGCCTGAAACTGTAAACTATAAATTGCAGGGAGATCAGCGTGAGAACCATTAAAATGTCAACGTGGTCTCAGGGTTTGTATTAATCATGTGGATAATTTGGGTTGTAATTAAAATATTTTCCTTGAAGTATTTTCATTAAGTTAATTGTTGGTTTAGTGCATATAGGCTTTTTATTATGAGGCAGTGCCCCATGACACTGTAGTGGGATTAGCCAGTCTTAAGAGAATATATTTTTCTCACCAATACGAGGGTTGCACGACGATATTGTGAGTGACCTCAATGAACTTTCTTACTGGATTTCTTCAATTCTATATATAGTTTTCCTGCTTTGGTCAAGACAACAGAAGCAGGACTGAGCAGCCATGTCTAACACCAAACACCATGGTAAGAAATGAAATTTAAATTTGAAGGCCGTCTCTACTGTCTCTATGGAACCATTCCCACAACCTATGGGTTCCACACAAACAGATAATTTGATTTTGATGTGGATGACAGAAAATTCTCACAAAAAGCATTCAACAGTTATCTTTGTGGTTATTAGAGAAAATTCTATTTACTTGTTCTTTATCATTTTAATGCAAATGCTTGTATAATATTTATATTGAAATAGACCGGAGAGATTAAAAACATTAAACAAAAAATAATATAACATTAAAATAAACCAGGAAAAATAAAAAAATAATAAACTAATAATTATCATTGTATAACACACTACTTAATATTTGTCAATGTTGAAATAGGAATTGCAAAAAAGATTTATATTCACATACTATTGCTCACTGACGAGATCGCTCACAATTCCAAATTTGCCCAATCTTCAAGGAGATCCGTTCAATCCTGCATTTTTTTTTGGAAAAGTCGTCATCAGAAATTGAGATCGAAAGCAGAAAAAGCAATTGCAAACAACACAAACTATATTTTAATATTTTTATTGATTATCACAAGTATAAATATATAGTACATAAATTGCTTACTTCAACATATTTAGATGGCGATACATATTTCCAATTATAATACATATTTCTTAGTCTATTGAGTTATTAAGTGTGTATATACTCATCTTTAGATTTAAATAAGTACATTATTTATTTCTTAGTATAATATATATTTCTCAGTCTATTAAGTTTATCTTTAGATCTATCTTTATATCTTTTTTATTTTCTATTTATTAAAAAAGCAGATTGCTATACATATATTTAGTAGCCTCAACTTGCCCTAAGGAAACAAGGTTTGTGGGCCATCTGAATGAATTAAAAGCCAGCAAGTATTAGAATTGTTTTTGTTTTCTACTTGCAGCTATATCTACTTTACTATGTCCATAAAAGTTAAAGATTAGCCAAACGCTGTAAAAACTTGCTGCTAAAATTAAATGTCACACATCAATAGGAGCGGACGTATCTACTTGCTTCATTGCTTGAAGTTGTCTTTCAATTCTCCCAATTCTTGCAGTGGCATGATACTAAGACATGCCACATTCTTGGATTTGTAGTACTGAAACCACACTTGGGTTTCCTTCAGTTTCCTTTTTGTGCATGTTAGTCATGGCCTTGGCCAAAACACATTTAAGTATTCAATAGGTGTGAACTGATTGATGGAAAAGGGAAAACCTTCCTCTTGTATTCCAGAGTTTGATAGGAAATCCATAATGGCTTCGTGGTGTTTGATGTCGTCTTCAAAGTGGTTGCTCTCTCTTTCCCAACCTTGAATTGTGTTGCCCATCTGAGTTGAGTTTCCAGCTTCATAAAAATCAAAAATATTAACCCATATCATATTAATAACTCTATAGACTAGAAAATATTATTTGTCTATGTAGATCATGACTACAACTTATATATTTAAAAAACCTAGATTGACTCCTAATACTTCTAATAACAATTACACATTAAATAAAAGTAGTACTTTCAACCATTAATCCTTCCAGTCAAGTTATCATATTCAAAAACAAAAACCTGAAACCCATCGAACAGTAATGAAAGAGGTTGCAAATGTAAATGATGAGCAGTGTGTACTTCAACAAGGAAATAGCTAAAAAAGAGTAGACACAGTGTGCTTATCAATTTACATGTGTAACTTTTCTTCCTTCCAGTCAAGCTATCATATAGATGCAAAACACTATCCAAAAACAAAAACCCGAAACTCATCGAACAGGAATGAAAGAAGGTGCACATGTAAATGATGAGCAGTGTGTACTTCCAGCAAAGAAATAGCAAAAAAATAGCAAAGAAATAGCAAAAAAAAGAGTACACGCAGTGCTTATCCATTTACATGTGTAACTTTTCTTCCATTTATTTTGTACAGGAGAGTAATGCGGTGCTCATGCATTCAAAGCTATTCCAACTTCCAGATAAACGACATAGCTTCCAGATTCTCAATCTAATTTGTTTGTTGCAGTGCCCATGAATTAATAGGTATTACAACCGATAAACGACATAGCTTCCAGATTCTCAAATATCTAACTTGTTTTGGCATTGAATATAGAGACATATTCACGAGATGCGCTCCTTTGTCTTCTTTTGATTCCCTAATTCTAACTGTACAAAGCTGTAAAGGTTTTCTTGACATATTTTTGTATCCTTTTTTTTCTTCTTTTGATTCTCTTTTGACTCCGTGATACAATGCTTGTAACACAATCAAGCGCCGTAATTCTACCGATACTCAGTTGTAAGAGATATTTTTGCAACAAATTTTAAATTTTTATATATTTTTGTATTTTAAGTTTATCATATAGATATTTTAGAGTTATGTAAAGTTTAAAATAAGAATATAAAGTATATATGTTTTTGTAGATTTAGCAATTAATTTTTTTTTTTTAAATAATTTTTTTTATTTGACATTCATTTGTTTAATGTTTGATTTAATAATATTCTTAAAATTAAATAGTAATAATAATTTATATAATTTAAATGTTTTAATAATATTTTTAAACTACTAAATTTATAATTAAAAAAATATTTTAAATAATTAGTAATAATAATTATTATTATTATTTAATTTACAATCAATTAAGATAAAAATTTCTGAATTTTTCTGAATCCCAAAATTTTTTTGGAAATAAATTTTAGTACCTCCCAAGTCAATTATTCTGCAAGTTATACATGTATTTTGAAAAAATGTGGCCAGAGCAAGGACGGTGGTTGAGCAAACAGTACTCCCCTTCCCCGGTCCATTTCCTCATGTCTAACTTTCTATTTTTCCTATCGATTTATTAATTCATTGCCATCCATCTGCCATGCCATGCAAAAGGAAATCCATTAATAATACACAAGAATTTGAAATGGCCTATATTATATGTTTAAAGATTATGAATAGAATTTGGTGAAATAATTTTTAATATTTTGTTGTTTAAAATGTGTTTTTAATTATATATAAAGATTTAACGTCATACAAAATTTTATTTTTAATGGAAAAGAGTTTAAAACTCAAATTTAGAATTTCAATACATTTTTGTTAAATTTTAATTAAATTTCACAATAAAATATTTACTCAAAAATCCCAACTTCAAGTATTTGGAATTTAAACCGAATAAACATGTAACTTTGAAATTTAAATTTAAATTTAGTAAAATGAAAAACTCCATTTGAAATTAAAATTAAATTTAAAGTAATCTATATATTTCTATATTCTTATCTTCTTCTTTTTTGACTAAAAATAGGCTTTCATATATATATATATATATATATATATATATATATGTGTGTGTGTGTGTATGTATAGAGAGAGAGAGAGAGAGAGAGAGAGAATACATTTGCATAGATCAAATCTTCTTCAGTTCATCTTGAACCTATGCACATATCAGTTCTTCTTATACTTCTTCAAAAAAACAAAATTACTAAAGAAACAATATTCTATTTTACCTTAATGCCATAAGCTTTTAACATCATATGAAATTTGTCAAAACATGCTTCTCCATAAAAGTTTTGGAGTTTCAATTCTATCCAGAAATGGAGATGCAACCAGAGTCAATTCTGTGTCTTTGATTGTATGAGGCGAAATGGATAACATGTCAGCAATGGTGTTTTTCTCTTGGTATATATGATTAAAGGAGATACAAAGGAAGGATATTTGTATATATTGGACTCACTTTATCCAATGTGCCAAAAATGTAAGTTGGAAGCAATTGGATCTATTGACCCAGTGAATGAAAACGTTGGATTCTTGAGGATAGAGTGTCCAGGATTCCCCATCCCCCATAGTCAACGGGTTTGGCTAGTGTGGCCAGTCTAACCAAATGAATCTTTTTCAGTGTATTAGGTCTAAACCATAGGAATCTACCTATAATGGCATCAATATTTTTGATGATGGCCTTAGGCAACATATATAGATGCATCTAGTAGACAAAAATGGATTGCAAGATAGACTTGTTCAGTGTGAGCCTGTGTCCCATTGATAGCCACCTATGGGCCCAATAATTGATGTTACGTTCTATATTTTGAATGATCCAACCCCAATCAGATTTCAAATATGAATTCAGTTTTGAGTGTGAATCCTAAATAAGTAAACCCCATATATATGTGTTGGTCAAAAACACCAAATAGGCAACAGATTTGATATACCACATCCGGGTCCTTTGAATCTATTATAAGCTTAGATTTTGTGGAATTCATATGAAGGTCGGATGCTCATCCAAATGACTCAAGTATCCCATGAAATTGTTTCAATTCTATGAATTTCTTGACACCTCCAAAGAGCAAGTCGTAAAAAAACATGCAATGTGAAACCTGTACTTGTAGAGTCATTTTAATGGTAGTGATCACACCCTTGTTCCTATAATTCACTATCTTCCTACTAAGGACTTCCATGCCCAAAATGAAAAGAATAAGGGAAAGGGTGCACCCTTGACGTTGTCTTCTATATGATTTGAAAAAAGATGTAAGATATTTGTTGATGATGATGGCAAAATTAACAGATTTCGCACAAGCCATGATCCATTTTGCATTGAATTGAGAGATGTCAATTTTATAGAGGATTAAAGATCAAAATTCCCAATCAATACTATCAAACGCTTTAGAGATGAAAATTTTCATAAGACATGTTTTTTTCTTTCTTACCTTGATAGTATCTAGGAATTCCTGTGCTGTAGCGACCACATCATGGATTTTCTGACCTTCACTGAAAACAAATTGTTCTGATGATACATGTTCAGTCAGAAGTGCACCAAGTTTGGTGGCTCTGCATTTGGAGATAACTTTATAAATTGTGTTGAAGAGTGAAATGGGTCGAAAATCCTAGAATGTTACAAGATGTTTTATTTTTAGAATGAGTGTTATGAAGGTGGCATTGATAGCTCCAGTGATATGTCATGTGATCTTCGATTCCTCCACCACCTCTAATATTTCTTTAGACATGATTTCGAAAACTTGTAGGTACGACTTTACACCACACCCATATGGACCAGGACTCTTGTCTTTGGCGCATGCAAGAAGTACATGGTTAATTTCCTCTATCAATGTTGGTTGTCCCAAGATTGAGTTGTCAGCTGCCTGAACCATAGAGGGTAAGGAACTTATGAGATCCAACTGTTCTAAAAAATGTGTCTCTGGTAGAGAAAGTGTCTTTGAAGTGTCGATACGTTGCCTGCTCTATTTCCAATTGTGATGACTGTATGGAATTTCCAGCATCCCGAATACTCCAAATTCCATTTGTAGTCTGTCTCATGCTAGCATACCCACACAACGTTCACAGTACATTCTTACGTGCTAACCATTGACACTACCTAGTCTCTGAAAATTTCTGAAATCTCCTTCTCAGCGATCATGTTAAAATATATAATTACTTCCCACATGCAGAGTTAGACAAACAGTTAAGTGAATTAGTTGAGTTGAGTTATAGATAGATTTGAGTGAGATTGTGATTTAGAGATTATTTGAAGCGCCACAGCTCATTGTTTCGTGTGTGAAATACTTGTGTTATTGTGTGATTGAATCCTCTTCCTATCCAACAAATTGGTATCAAATTTGAGGAAGGATCAAAAGATCCGTGGGCAAGCAGATCTAGAGAAAGAGGCCAAGAGAAAAAGGTCATCAAAATATATATATATATATATATATATATATATATATTACGGAGAAGTCCGCACGTTTTTGGTGTAGCACCTGCGCAGGGTCCGCAACTTCTCCTCAGAAAAACTGTGGAGATTTCGACAAAGTTACGATTTTAGGAAAATCCGGTTTAGTCTGCGGTTTACTCGCATCGGGGGTGCAGAATCAAGTTTTATATTTAACTGCGTGCAGCCTAGAGTAGCATAACAGTCAATACGATGGAATCAGTTTTACGTTTTAGAGCCAACAACATTGGGGTTTAAGTGTTAAAGCCAATGGCATCGGTTGTATCAACCTTTATTGCAACAAAGGTTTTTACGGTGGTTTTTTCAAATGTTATTTCATACAACACGTGGAGTTTTGTTTTAAATATTTTTGGAAGTACTCATTCCCAAAGAGATTTGTCATTTTTAAAAAGTACGTATATTTTTACAAAAGGAGTATTCACCTTTTAAAAGGATTTGAAAGGTGTATTACAAATATTCTTGAGAATATTTTAAAGGTTTTTGAAGAGAGATTTATAAAGTTATATTCTTTAACATAAAGTCTCTAAAGAGGGTTCTTAAAGTTTTTTTTTTATATATATATAATTTTTTTAACAAAACAAAAAGAATTTATTGTATATAAAAAAATAAAAAATAAAGGAGTTTTTCACAACTCATAAAAGAGAGAAATTTAGGGTTTCTATTAAAGAAGGAGATTGATTTTTTTTAAACACGATGGCCACATCAAATTTTCAGCCACAACTTCCATCTTTCACTAGGAAAGATTACAATGTGTGGGCTATTAAAATGGAGACTATGCTAAAAGTGCATGATGTATGGGATCATGTCAAGCTTGGGTTTGCAGAACCTCAGAAAAATGCAGAAGAATGAGCCCTTAGTAATGCAAATAGAGAGCAATGGAAGAAAGACAAGCGGAAGAATGTAGAAGCGTTGCTTCTTATCCAGCAGGGAGTGGACCGAGCAGTGTTCTAGAAGATCATGATAACTTCTTCAGCAAATGAATCATGGGAAAATTTGGCGACAAGCTATCAAGGTATGGCCAAAGTTAATATTGTTAAATTGCAGAATACTAGGAGAGACTTTGAAAGTTTGCAGATGAAGGAGACAAAGGACATTGATTCCTTCATGAATATGGCCATGTATTTTGTCAATCAGTTAAAAATATATGGTGAAGATGTTAAAGATCAAATAGTGATTGAGAAGGTTCTTCGATCTCTGTCTACCAAGTTTGATGTTGTGGTAGTAGCCATAGAATAAGCAAAGGATTCGGAAAAAAATGACAGTTGATGAGTTGATGGGATCCCTTCTATCGCATGAGGCAAGGATAGACAAAAATAAGGATTCCACTTTAGAAACCACCTTCAAAATTCATGTTTATATTTCAAGAGGCCGAGGCAGAGGTCGATCGAGAGGCAGAGGACGAGGAGACAACTATGGTGGTCAGAGAGATGGCCGAGAAGAGCATGAGCATCAAAATTGAAGCAGCAACAACAGAAGCTTACATAACAATCAAAGGTTTGAAAAATCAAAGGTAAAGTATTATTACTGCAATATATTTGGTCATTATGCTCTTGGTTGTAGGAAGAAGATAGCTGATCAAGGAAATCAGAGAGCTAGTGTTTGTATAGAGAATACTAACTCCATGTTTCTAGCATGCAACACCATGCATGAACCGTCTGATAAGGTATAACTATTAGACAGTGGTTGCAGTAACTACATGCAAGGCAACAAGAATTTGGTTGCAAATTTGGATGCGTCAATAAAGACAGAGGTAAATTTGGGGCTAACAAGACTGTGGATGTACATGGAAAAGGAATGGCCAACATTTTGACCAAGTAGGGGGAGCCAAAGACCATATTAGAGGTATATTATGTCCCTGGACTCAAACACAATTTGATTAATGTTGGTCACTTGATGCAGAAAGGATACAAAGTTATCTTTTAGGGGAAACAGTGTGTTATTTACGAAAAATCCCTAATCAAGCAGTTGATTGAAAAGGTGCAAATGATGAGGAGCATACTCTTTCCTCTAATTATGAACTACATTGATCAGGTTAGTTCTTTTACAACTGCATGTTCTGATGATTACTGGTTATGGCACTTTCGGTTTGCACACTTTCATTTTTCCGGTTTATGATTGTTGCAGCAGAAACAACTGGTCAAATGTTTACCTCCCATCAAAGAACCTACAAGCACTTGTGAGTGTTACATCTTGGAAAAGCAACACCATGAAAGTTTTCCGGAAGGATTTTATTACAGAGAAAAGAAACCACTTGAGTTGGTGCATACCGACCTGTGTGGACCTATGAGGACACAGTCGATTGGTGGAAGTTGTTACTTCCTCACTTTCATTTATGACTATAGAAGGAAGAATTGAGTTTAATTTTTGAAGCAGAAGTCTGAAACCTTTACAAAGTTCAAAGAGTTCAAAGCATTAGTGGAGAATTAAAGTGATCGACATATCAAGGTATTGAGATATGATCGTGGTGGAGAATAAAATTTGAAGGCATTCCATGAGTACTGTAAACAAAATGGAATCAAAAGACATTTTACAACCAGATACACATCGCAGCAAATAGGTGTAGGAGAGAGAAAGAACAGGAAAATCATGAACATGACAAGGGGCATGTTGAAAGCAAGACACTTGTCTAATGAGTATTAGGTAGAAGCAGTTTCATGTGTTGTTTATGTGATAAACATATCTCCTACAAAGAGTGTGATGAACATAATTCTAGAAGATGCATGGTCAGGTATGTCATGCAGTGTATCTCATTTGAATCAGAGTTTTCGAATGTGTAGCCTATGCACATGTGCCTAAGCAAATAAGAGGAAAATTATATGATCAAAGTGAAAAATTCTTTTTTACTGGTTATAGTGAGCAATCAAAAGCTTACAAATTGTATAACCCTGTCACCAAGAAGACAATCATTAGCAGAGATGTTGTGTTCAAAGAATAAGAGTAATGGAATGGGACTGTAGACACACTAACTGATGCACAAACACCATTGATGGAGGAGGATGATGTAGACGAAGAGGAGCAACAAGAATCAAGAGATCAGACACCAAACAGAGTCACACCAACAAGGAATCCAAGATTTTCAGAGTAGCATGGATCTTCAAGTAGATCAACAGACTAGAATTATCCAAGCAGTGAATTAGATAATGAATCAAGTAATGGTAAGAAAAAGATGAGAAGTCGGAAAGATATTTATGATGATTTGGATGTTAGTTCAAATTTTGCATTGTTTGCATTTCAACCTTCTTTGTTTGAAGAAGCAATCAGAGATGAAAATTGGGTGCAAGCCATGGATGAAGAGATGAATGCAATTGAAAATAATGATACATGGGATTTGGTTGATTTATGAAAGAATAAAAATCTCATTGGTGTGAAGTGGGTGTACAAGACTAAAGTGAATGAGAAAGGTGAGATTGACAGATTTAAAGCAAGACTTATAGCAAAAGGATTCTCGCAACAACTGGGAATAGAATTTGAAGGAAACATTTTCTCCAGTAGCTAGATTTGATACTGTAAGAGCAGTTCTAGCGACAGTAGCTCTGAACAAGTGGAAAGTGTATCAAATGGATGTCAAATCAGCCTTCTTGAATGGGATTCTAGAAGAAGAAATTTATGTGCAGCAGCCTCTAGGATATGAAGTTGAAGGTAAAGAAGATAAATTTTACAAGTTGAAGAAAGCGCTCTATGGACTGAAGCAAGCACCTTGAGCATGGTATAGCAGAATCGAAAGTTACATGATTAAGAATGGATTTTGAAAAAGCAGCATTGAGCCTACCTTATAAACAAAGGTAAATGAGCATGGAGAGATTTTGATTGTTTGTTTATATGTTGATGATATTATTTTTACATGTGATCTTGAGTTAGATGAATTTAAAACAGCCATGATGAAAGAATTTGAGATGACAGATCTTGGTCTCATGAAATATTTTCTTGGCATCGAAGTTGAGAAATATTAAAAAGGAATTTTTATTTGTCAAAATAAATATGCCAGAGATTTGTTGAAAAGGTTTAGGATGGATAATTTCAAACTTGTACTCACACCAGTTGCAACAGGTACAAAGTTAAGTAAGGATGATGAAGGGGTAGATGTCAATCCAACTCTATTCAAAAGATTGGTTGGAAGCATCATGTATCTCACAGCTACAAGACTAGATATTATGCAGGGAGTGAGCTTGATTTCTAGATTTATGGAGACTCCAAAAGACACACATTGGATTGTTGGAAAAAGAATTCTGAGATACATAGCAGGAACCAGATATTATGGCATAATGTATGCAAGGACAGAAAATAAATAATTGATTGGATATACAGATAGTGATTTTGCAGGAAATTTGGATGATCGGAAGAGCACATCCGGTTATGTCTTTTCATCTCGGTTCAGGAGTGATAGCATGGGCATCTAAGAAGCAACCTATTGTGACACTATCATTAGTAGAAGCATACTATGTAGCAATGACTTCTGCAACATGTCGAGAAGTATGGTTAAGAAGAGTATTATATGGACTCAAGCAGCAACAGCAAGGATCAACAGCGATATACTGTGACAACACTTCAACGATTGCACTATCTAAGAATAGTGTGTTTCATCAAAATAGAGAGCATATTGATATTAGATATCACTTTATTCGAGAACTTGTGAGCAATGGAGAAGTTCACTTGAAGCCTTGTAGAACGAGTGATCAATTGGTTGATATCTTTACAAAGCCATTAGCAGTAGATTTGTTTGAGTTTCATAAAAGAAACTTGGGTGTTGTAAGCCTAGCTAAGACATAGACCAGCAAGCATGTTTGAGTGGTCATGAGTTATGTTTTATTTTAGCGATCGTAATTAGGGGGGAGTTTTAAAATATATAATTACTTCCTGCATGCAGAGTTAGACAAATAGTTAAGTGAATTAGTTGAGCTGAGTTATAGATATATTTAAGTGAGATTGTGATTTAGATATTAATTGAAGAGCTGCAACTCATTGTTTTGTGTTTGAAATACTTGTGTTATTTTGTGATTGAATCCTCTGCCTATCCAACAGGTCAGACCCGTCATGCCTTCAGTGACCTCCACCATCCTTTCTTTACATATAAATTGATGGAAAGATAGAGAGGAGAAACACATAAAATAACACACACAAAAAAATTGGAGTTGTGCCTAGAGAAACACATAAAATAACACACACAAACAAATTGGAGTTGTGCCTGTTCCTATACTGATCCCAAAAATTTGACTTGATTCAATTGATTAACTCTCTAATTTTAGTGAAATTTAACAAAAAAAATGCTTTATTCACATCTATCGAGCTGCTAATTTAATGATCTCCCATCCATCTCTCACCATGCACCAATGGAATTATTAATTCATGAGATTTCAAATTTAAAATTTGAACTTATAAAAGGTGTTTGAAATCTAAAATGGGTGAGGAGCATTTTATTTGAAATTGAATTTGGCATGTGTCTCACTACTACAGGTTGGGGTATTTTAAGATTCACTAAATTTCAATTTAGTCTTAAAAACAAATAATAGAAAAAACAAATTTTATGTGCATCTAATTATCTTGAATTAAGACAATAGGAAAAACTAAATTTTAGGTGCATCTGCTCAGTTAAGTGTTGCATTGAATTAAGAAAAAGTTAAAAATCCCTTTTATTTGTAGTTTCATTTGTTGTTGGCTCTCAAAAATGGTGAGTGTGACCATTTAGTTTCAATGGCCTACACTCTTGTAGGTATTTTAATTAGTTAAATACATTAGTATTTTTTTCTATATATTATATATTGGAATTAATGGAGAAATCTAGTATTTTCTATACTAATGTAGTTGGTTGTTTGCTGTTAGGATTGAGATATTCTATTTAGGTACAAGATCCTATTATCTAGGGACTGGTTCAAACCACCAAGGTACTGTGTAAGTTTATTAGTACGATACTTTGATTGAATGAATGTGTGTGTTGAGTGCTTAGGCATTCTCCAGGTAACTCACCTCGAGAGCCTCTTACTTATCTCATATTCTATCTTCTTTGATTTTTATCATGGTATTAGAGCTTGAGATTAGAGGTCTATGTGTCATTGGTTAGGTGTGGGTCATGAGGGCTTAGTTGTTGTGAAGTGACACACTATTGTTGTGGAGAGGGAAACGATCACTGTAAGGAGTGCCAACAGTTGCGTGAAGATTCAACAACCAGTTGTGTGAGGAGGGCCGAGTTGGCGTAGGTCCACCGACCTGATCTGAGGTATGGGGTCTGATTTTTAACTGCAGCTAAAATTGGGCAGTGGATCGTGATCTGCTGCAATTTTGTGGTGAGAAGAGAGCTCAAGTGCATGGATTGTGGTGTTGACTGAATGTGGAGAAGCATCGATCTAGATCCTGGTCCTTGTCATGGTACAACTCGGTCATAGTGGATCAGTCATGGTATTAATCAGTTGTGAAGACCTTTAGGAGGTGCAATAAAAAAAAAGGAAACCCATGGGGAGGAGCGATTGAAAATTTGTTTTTCTCAAGTTTCAACACCATATTTGTCTTGATCAATTTGAGACTAATACAGATTTAGAATCACATGCCCTCTCAAGACAATAATTGTCTTGATCAATTTGTTGATGAACTCATTAATGAAATAAAAAAAGGAAATGTCACGGGTTTTTGAGATGAAAGACCTTGGAGAGCTACACTATTGTTTGGGTGTTGATGTCTGGAGGGATTCTGGCCAGACACTTCTGTCACAAGGGAAGTATGTTAGGAGTTTATTGAAAATGTTCAGCATGGATCAGTGAAAAGCTGCAATAGTTCCTTTGCAATAGAATGTCAAACTTCAGAATGATGATGGTTCCAAGGAGGCAAATGCAATGCTCTACAAACATCTGGTTGGGAGTATACTTTACTTGATTAAAACTAGGCCAAATTTGACTTATGCAATCAGTGTATTGAGCCAATTCATGTCAAAGCCTCTTGAGAAGCATTGGGTTGCAGTGAAAGGCATCCTAAGTTATCTTCAAGGAACCTTAGACTTTGGTATTAAATATACTAATTTTTTTTTTTTTTTATATGGACACATTTCTTAGACTCAGATTGGGCCAGAAATCTAGATGACAGACGACCCATAATAGGTCATGCATTCAACATTGGGTCTGGGGTCATTGCATGGAGCAACATGAAGCAGAAAATTGTATCCTTGTCTTCAAAAAAAACTGAGTATTAAGAAATGTGTTCAGCAACATGTGAGGCAATTTGGTTGAGGATATTTCTAGGGGATGTCAGAGAAGTACAAAAAAATGCAATAGTTATCAGATGTGACAACAAGAGCTCCATCAAACTTGCAAATAATCTAGTGTTTCATAAAAACACAAAGCATATTGATACATAGATTCACTTTTTTTGGGAGAAGGTTCAGTCAAAGGAAATTCATATTGAATATTGTAATACTTGTGATAATGTTTCTGACATTTTTACTAAGCCTCTTGAAATAATTAAGTTTGATTTATTTAGGAAGATGTTAGGAGTACTAGTGAAACCTTTCTCCATTAAGGGCCAATGTTGAAGATAATGGATAAATGTATTTTAAGAGAGATCCATTTCACGTGTGCCTTAGATTAAGATTTAGTTCCTATTTCTTAGGTAGTTTTTCTAACTTCCCTACCTGGTTGTAAGCTATATATTCATGGTGTGTAATGATGTTTTTGAATATCATTCTATAGATGTAGTCTCTAGGTGAAGCTCCTCACATGTGAGCTGCTCAATTATTGAATATAAAGTGTCTTTCAGTTTTTATCATGGCATCAGAGCTTCAGGTGGAAGTTGGGTGAGTTTGTTAGTCTATCAAGAGAGTGGTGAGCGATTTTTGTCCCATGTATGTGTGACTCTGTTGGTGTAGTGTGTTTGTGTTGGATCAAGCAACGTGTGAAATCTCTGCTAAATAATTGAAACTGGAGTGGCCTGCATGTCTGTTCATGGGGGATTTTTAATCTATCTGCAACATTTTTTTTTATCCGATTGTTTGGTACACTAGGTTACATTTGTTTTTGTTCTTTACACGAAGCTGTTTTCTAAGGTCGTGAGGATCATTGGATGTTACAGAGGAGAAAGCATGATCTGCTGGTGGCTAATGGATCTGTGGTGAAGAAGAAGTAGATCTATGTGAAGAAGAAGCAGATCTATGTGAGAGGAGTTGTTCGTGGATTTGCTTGAGCCCATTTACCAGCAACGTGGTGTCGTTCTTGGTGATCTAAGGTAGATCTATATTTTGGAGTTATGTTGCATTTATCCGTGGAGCTTAGACTTTGGAAGTGTCACATGAACAAGAAGAGTGTTGTGTGGCTAGTGATCTTGTTGTGCTTCTTGGTTGGCATGTTGCGTTTCTTGGCTGGAGGGTCATAAATCTCTACCTCGAACTATATCTGATACAAAATAGGTTACATGCTGATAGAGGCGTAATACATGCCTTCCTATGATTGATGTGGATCTGAGCATGTCGATCTGCAAGGATTACTGGTTCTCGATCGATCCCTTTGACTCTTGTTTTGGAGTTGTTGAGAGGTTTGGTCTTCACATATTGCATGATGAGCTTCACGAGAGAAATAGTTCAGTTGTTATAGCATTAATTCATCTTGACTCTTATAAATATTGCTTCATGAGAACATGAGTAATATTGCTTTTGGTGGGAAGGTAACAAACCACGACCTCTAGCGCTTAAGAAAGGAGGTTTCCTCGCCAGTTGAGCTATTGTTTGGAGAGGTCCTCAAGTGTTACATCGCCTAGTGCGGAGGTGTGACGGCGTGGCTTATTGGCATATTTGTAAAGAAAGTCCCTAATTCGTCATTGTTTTTAAGCGTTGTTTGATCACAGTTAAGTATTTTCCAAACTTGTTTGAAGGGCTATTGTGACCATTGTTTTGGTGTAAAACTGTAGTTCATGGTGTGTCAGCTATCGACTGTGAGATTGTGGCCTTCATGTGTCTAGTTCTATTTTCCCAACAATTTTGGGTTGCGCAGGATAGCTCAGTGGCTTCTGCTAGATAACTGTAAGTGTGTTGGCCTCGTACTATGAAGATTCAACTCTAGAAAGCTTGTGTTAAAGTCAATTTTGTTGGAAGGGATCTTCTAAATCAACGAGTCGCTACTATATTGTGAAGTTGCAGAGTATTGTTAGAAGAGCGACTAACATGGATGGTTAAGAAGTAGCCTATGTGTGTGGAGTGGTGTCTGCATTTAGACTTCAGCTAGAGATGTGTATTTGCATGAAGAGGTGCCTTCGTCATGCAACATTTTTGGAGCATGGTATGTGGAGCCGTGTTGACTGTGTGGTACCAAGGCGCATCAACATCAAACTACCATTTTGCAGGTTGTGTGAAGTCAGGTCAAACAACATTTTGAGCATTGTTGGAGTTGTGAATGGTCAATATGTTTGTATTTTTAGACGTATTTGATATTGATCCTTCTGATGATGTTTTTTCATGTGGCCATTTGGAGGCATTTAGGGCTTGGGTAGTGTTTTTTGGGTAGTGTTTTTGAGTCAGAAGAATAGTCTGACAAACAATATGGCTTTATTAATTACCAGAAATATGATGAGTCACAATCTTCTCAATAGGTTTCTGTAATTAAATAGGTACCAATGGTTCATGAAGAAGGGCATAAACACTTAAATCATGAACCTATCTCTCAATATCTAGATGATAACAATAACGAGGGGAACAAAAAAATAAGAGCACAATAGAGAGATAAAGGAAACAAAGGTCTCTTCAATGCAACTAACAATTCTTATCAAATCCAATCATCATTTCAAGTTTTTCCATCTCAAATCTCCAAAGTAATCTATAGGGGACGAAACAAATCTTTTTGTGAGTGGAAAGATTTACATACTGAGATGATTGATACTGAAAGCATTGCTTCAAGTAAGCTTGCACTACTAGGAGCTTTATGGATCACCAATGATCAAGACAAACCACATCAAGTAACCTATGTTAAGCCAAGGAAGGAAAAATATGACTTTGGGTGAATTTCTCCATTAGGGAGGGGTGTTGGAATTAATGGAGAAATCTAGTATTTTCTATATTAATGTGGTTGGTTGTTTGTTGTTAGGATTGAGATCTTCTATTTAGGTAGAAGATCCTATTATTTAGGGAATGGTTCAAACCACCGAGCTACTTTGCAAGTTTATATGTATGAGACTTTGATTGAATGAAAGTGTGTGTTGAGTGCTTAGGCATTCTCTAGGTAACTCAACTGGGGAGCCTCTTAGTTGTCTCATATTCTGTCTCTCCTTTGATAAAAACCTGAGGAGCCTCTTAGTTATCTCATGTTCTGTCTCTCATTTGATTTTTATCAGTATAGTTATCAAATTTGAATTCGATTCAATAGGGAAATTTTTTTTTTATATAAAATTCAATAATGGAAAAATTAGAAAATACATATTTTAAAAACATTAACCTATTATTATTTCTTTCAAAATTTTGAAAATTAAAATGAATCTTTCCTCACTAGGATGTGTGTTTATTTATTTCTAATATTAATTTTTTTGAGTTTAATTTAAGAAGATAAAAAGTAATGAAATACAAAATGCATCAAATTTATTAGTATTGTAAATTGAGAAAATATGAAAATCAAATCTAATAATATGAATACCAAAAAGTAGATTAAATAATGAAATAATGAATATTAAAAATAAAATTAAACAATGAAATATTGAATATTAAAAAAAAAATTAAGTGATGAACAATTAAAAAAAAAAACTTATATTTCAATCACTATTTTTATTCAATATTTATGATGGATAACGAAAAACGAACACCTTTAATTGAATTTCATACCAATAATTAGGTATACGTCTACGTCCCAATATTATAATGGCTTTCATTAAAAAAAAAATATAAATGCCAAAAAAAAAATATTATAAATTTAAAATATAAAACTGACCCTCTCTATGATTTTTAATACTAAACTTACAATTTTAATAACTCCAATTTTTTAAATATAAAATCTCTATAACATTTTTTAATATATAAATTGGCATTTTTACTTTCTAATATAGAAATAACAAAAAAATGTAAAGTTATCACTACAAGGAAAAGACCCTGTAGCGGATGTTTTTGTGGAAGCTCTTATAAAAATAGCCCATACATTCATTTGTAGCGCAGGTCACTAGAGGAGGTTGGTGGGTAGAGGTTTTTGCCTAAGAAGTAGCCTATGTGTGTGGAGTAGTGTTTTCTTTCAGACTTCGGCCAGAAATGTGTATTTTCATGAAGAGGTGCCTTTGTCATGCATCATTTCTGGAGCATGGTCTGTGGAGTTGTGTTGATTTTGTTAAAGTCGTGTTGACTGTGTGGTACCGAGAGAGCCACAAACTACCATTTTGCAGGTTGTGTGAAGTCAGGTCAAACAAGAGTTTGAGCATCATTGGAGCCATGAGCTGTCAATATGTCTGTATTTTTAGACGTATTTGATATTGATCCTTCACATGATGTTTTTTCATGTGGCTATTTGGGGGCATTTTAGGCTTGGTTAGTATTTTTGAGTCAGAAGAATATTCTGACAAACAATATGGCTTTATTAATTTCCAAAAGTATGATGAGTCACAATTTTCTCAACAGGTTTTTGTAATTAAAGAGGTACCAATGGTTCATGAAGAAGGGCATAAACACTTGAATCATGAAACTATTGCTCAATATCTAGATGATAGATAAGAGAGAAAGTAAACAAAGATGTCTTCAATGTAACTAATAATTCTTATCAAATCCAATCATCATTTAGAGTTTTTCCATATCAAATCTCCAAAGAAATATATAGGTGATCAAATAAATCTTTGTGTGGGTAGAAATATTCTCATACTTAGATGATTGATACTGGAATAATTGCTTAAAGTAAGCTTGCACTCCTAGGAGTGTTATGGATCACTAATGATCAAGACAAACCACATCAAGTAACCTATGTTAAGCGAAGGAAGGAAAAATATGACTTTGGGTGAATTTCTCCATTAGGGAAGAATATTGGAATTAATGGAGAAATCTAGTATTTTCTATATTAATGTAGTTGGTTGTTTGTTGTTAGGATTGATTTCTTTAGGATTTAGATCTTTTGTTTAGGTACAAGATCCTATTATTTAGGGAGTGGATCAAACCACCGAGCAATCTACAACACTTTGATTGAATGAATGTGTGTGTGAGTGCTTAGGCATTCTCCAGGTAACTCGCCTGGAGAGCCTCTTAGTTATTTCATATTCTATCCCTCCTTTGTTTTGTATCAGTATAGTTATCAAATTTGAATTTGTTTCAATATGGAAAAAATTTGTTTATATAAAATTCAATGCTAGAAAAATTAGAAAATACATATTTTAAAAACATTAACCTATCATTATTTCTTTCAAAATTTTGAAAATTAAAATGAATCTTTCCTCACTAGGATTTATGTTTATTTATTTCTAATTTTTTTTCTTTTGTTTAATTTAAAATGATCCAAAAGTAATGAAATACAAAATACATCAAATTATTAGTATTGTAAATTGAGAAAATATATAAATGAAATATAATAATATGAATACCAAAAAAAATATCTGAAATAATGAATTATTGAATATTAAAAATAAAATTAAATGATGAACAACTAAAAAAAAAAAAAACACTTAATATTAATCACTATTTTTATTCAATCTTTATGATGGATAACGAAAAATGAACCCCTTTAATTGAATCTCATATCAATAATTAGGTAAACACATGTCCCAAACACATGTCCCAATCTACTAACGACTTTCATGAAAAATAATTATAAAAGCCAAAAAAAATTAAAAATTTTAAAATTTTAAAACATAAACTCTATGCTTTTAAATACTAAACGTACTATTTTTATAAATCTAATTTTTTAAATATAAAATCTCTATTTAACATATAAATAGGCTTTTTTACTTTCTAATATACAAATAACAAAAAAATGTGAAGCTATCATTACAAGGAAAATACCCTCTAGCGGATGTTTTAGAGGAAGCTATTATAAAAATAATCCAGATATTCGTTTGTAGCAGAGGTCACTAGAGGAGGTTGGCGGGTCACGCTTTTGCAGATGTTTTTTTTTGCGGTGTGTTTTTCATCATAAAATGCACCGGTGTGTTTTATGAAAAAAGAACTAGTGCATAATATAAATTGGCACACTGACACATTGTTCTCTCCGTACAAACCCACTCGGTGCATCTAAATACCCTAGCGCATCGATGCTCTACGTAAAAACTGGTCCCATGCGTCTCCGTAATCCAACACAACGTAATGATGTGTGGTGCGCTATTGATAAAACCGCCCGGTGCATCTCAAAATCGAGCACACCGAAAAATGGTTAATTTATAAAAAATTATCAGTCATAAAAACCTCATATTTACTTGTTCAGTGCTCTAGACCTCTCAAGCATCAGTGTGATTTTTTATTCTATGAGGTGCCCTGCCATCAATGCTCCCATTGCCCGCATTGTTATCGTTCATTACGCACTGTGTGGTGTTCGAATTTTCGAAAATAGTGGGCAAATTTGTTTTTTTGAATTCCTTAGAAAAGATGCCTCCTCGACGTGAAAATGTACAGGTAATCTACTTGTTTCTCAATAACTAAACCATTTAGCTAATTAAAATTTTAAATTAACTTAAAATTAACCATTTAAAAAAAAATGTGCAGTATATTCGAGTTGTTCGGCTCGCATCATTCGTGGTGCATCTTGTATATTTACAGGCCGCACCATGAACGGTGTTAACGGAATTCACAACGGGTTCTGATGTAGTACCGAGAAAACACGTACTGATAAAATTTAAAAAATAAGACTACGGTTTGGTCGTTTACAGGACCACACTATTGACTATGTAATGTTGTCGGGAGGGTGGTACGTTAACCAAACTAAGCACCCCAGGGTGGATAGTTTGGTCAATGCACCTCCTGCCCGAAAACATTACATAGTCAACGGTGTTTTCATTTACAAGACTGCACCGTTGACTATGTATTGATGTTGGGAGGTGCGTTGACCAAACTATCAGCCCCGGGATGTATAGTTTTTTCAACGCACCGCACAAAAATATTTCCTGGTTGCGTGGTGCACGAACATTTTTGTGTGCGCACAGAGTGTGATGCATGATAACAAAGTATGCACTGGTAACGGTGCGTTACAATTTTTTTGTGCGCACCGAGTGTTTTTTGTTTTTTTTCCAACAAATATATATAAATATTTGTAAATACATTTCTCATTCAATAAAAAAAAATATATTTAATATGTGAATCATTTAGCGACTTCAACAGAGAGAGAAACGGGAATAAAAATAGAATATGGAGGATTGTTATAATGTGGTTCAGCTATGGGAGGCACGGGAGAGGGAGAGACTTTTGTACCCTCGCCCTATTATAGCAGCCACCCAGCTGCTCATAAGGGAGGTGGGCCTCCTCAAGTTCTACGAGGAGTCTACATCCCTGAAGGGGCACAATGGGTTATTGGAACAACTGATCTACAGGTGGGATGCCTAATGACATTCTTTCCAAGTCGGTCCTCGCCAGTGGTACGAACCCACTTAGGAGGAAATCTATTTTATTACTGGCCTATCTAGGAGAGGGCAGGATTTTCCCTAGTTCCCAGATGTCCCTGTCGGTTATGCAACAGGGATTCAGTTGGTGTACTCCCAGAGATACATTAGGGACGATATAGTTTATCTTGCAAATTTTCAGGTGTTCGGTACTCAGTTACACATTGTTTCGTTTTTTCCAGAGGAGGTGAGGTGCCTCTCACTACTACTAATGACCATTTCACCCTCTGCTAGTGACGTGTAACTCATTATTTGCTCGCTTTTATTTTCTGTAGATTCTTCATTCCAGACGCCATGACTTGTGAGATGGTCTGTGATTTTTTTGCAGTAGTTTTGTACATCATTAGATAGATGTCATTCTTAGGCATGTGGGAGGTTGACCTTCCCTTTTTCTTCAAAGCTATTTTGTTTATTTTTTAGAGTTTTCCGGAGGTGAGGCCTACTTTTGTTCGGCAGCCTTGTAGCTTGATGTTGCATGTACAGATGCAGATGTGGGGCCAGATGATGCCCAAGATGGGCTTGTCCGAATTTCCAGCCAAGATATCTACTGATGCACTGGAGTTGCTAGCCAATGTTGATGATCACTCGTTTGTGATGGTGTCGTGTTCGTATGTTAAAACATAAAACAACGATGGACTAGTCGATCATGACGAAATCAAACCACTCCTTATCAGGGTTCATTAAAAAAACTCTAGAGGGATTGATCCAAAGGATGAACTTACAAATCCTTTTGAATCTTGTTAAAAGATAAAGAGGTACTGACCAACAAAAGGGAGAGCCATGAAGGGAGTGCTGTGGCAGAGGCAAGGGCATGGGGTCCATCGTTTGCAAGTTTGGATGGGATGTCGTCGTTGGGTTCTGTTGTTGTCGCTTTCCATCTGGCTTTGTGGGCCATCGCCTTTTGCCATCCGAGTTGGGCGGGGTCCACCTCCTACCTGGAAATCCGCGGGGGTCTCCGGAGGGAGCTGCCCCATCAGCCGGTCTCTGGGATCCATTTCATCAAACACAAGATTCTTCCCAAGTTCTATATGTATTTTGAAAAAATATGGCTAGAGCAAGTACTGTGGTTGACTAAAACAAACAATACTCCATGTCCCCGGTCCATTTCCTCATCTTTAACTTTCTTTGTTTCCTATCGATTTATTAATTCAATGCCATCCATCTTCCATGCCATGCCATGCACCAAGAAATCCATTAATAATACATACGAATTTTAAATGGGCTTTGTCACTATTATATTATATGTTTAAATATTATGAATGAAATTTGGTGAAATAATTGTTGATTAATTTTTGATATTTTGTTGTTAAAAATGTAATACCACGCCACAAGCTCTTACATATTAATTCCCGGTTGAAGGGTAGAGTATCAAGGATTCTCCATCCCCCACAGTCAACGGGTTTGACCAGTGTGGCCAGTCTAACCAGATGAATATTTTTCAGTGTATCAGGTATGAACCATAGGAATCTAGCTATAATGGCATCAATCTTTCTGATGATGTCCTTAGGCAACATATAGATGCATCAATAGGCATAAATGAATTGCGAGACAACATTTTTCAGTGTGAACGTATGTCCCATTGATATCCACCTATGGGCCCAATAATTGATGTTACGTTCTATCTTTTGAATGATCCAACCCCAATCATATTTCAAATATGAATTCAGTTTGAGTGTGAATCCCAAATAAGTAAACCCAATATCTATGTTTTGGTCAGAAACACCAAATAGGAAATAGATTTGATCTACCACATCCGAGTCCTTTGAATCCATTAGAAGCTCAGATTTTTTGGAATTCATATGAAGGTTGGATGCTCATCCAAAGGAATCAAGTATCCCATGAAATTGTTTCAATTATATGAATTTCTTGACACCTCCAAAGAGCAGGTCGTAAACAAACATGCAGTCTAAAACCTGTACTTGTCGGGGCATTTTAATGCTAGTGATCAGAGCCTTGTTCCTATAATTCACTATTTTCCTACTAAGGACTTCCATGACTAAAATGAATAGAATAAGGGAAAAAGCGCACCCTTGGCAGAGTCCTCTCTATGATTTGAAAAAATATGTAAGATATTCGTTGATGATGATGGTGAAATTAACAGAGTTCACACAAGCCATGATCCATTATGCATTGAATTGAGAGATGTCGATTTTATATAGGAGTAAAGATAAAAAATTTCCAATCAATACTACAAAGGCTTTACAGATGTCAATTTTCATAAGATATGTTTTTTTCTTTCTTACCTTGATAGTATGTAGGAATTCATGTGTTGTAGCAACTGCATCCTAGATTTTTCGCCCTTCACTGAAACCAAATTGTTTAGAAGATACATGTTCAGTCAGAAGTGCGCCAAGTTTGGTGGCTATGATTTTGGAGATAAACTTTATAAATTGCGTTGCAAAGTGAAATGGGTCGAAAATCCTAGAATGTTACAATATGTTTTATTTTTGGAATAAGTGTTATGAAGGTGGCATTGATATCTCTAGTGATATGTCATGTGATCCTTTATTCCTCCACCACCTCTAATATTTCTTTAGACATGATTTCGAAAAATTTTAGGTACAACTTGACACCCCACCCATCCGGACCAAGAGTATTGTCCTTAGTACATGCAACAAGTACATGGTTAATTTCCTCTATTAATGTTGGTCGCCCCAAGATTGAGTTGTCAGAAGCCTGAACCATAGAGGGTAAGGAACTCATGAGATACAATTGTTCTAAGAAATATGTGTCTCTAGCAGAGAAAAAGTCTTTGAAGTGCTGATATGTTGGCTGCTCTATTTCCAATTGTGATGAGTGTATGGAATTTCCAACATCTTGAATACTACAAGTTCCATTTGCAGTCCATCTCATGCTATCATACCCACTCAACGTTCACGCTACATTCTTACATGCTAACCATTGACATTGGTTGGTCTCTGAAAATTTCTGAAATCTCCTTCTCGGCGGTCAGACCTGTCATGTCTTCGACGACCTCCACCATCCTTTCTCTACGTATAAATTATGGAAAGACGGAGAGGAGATACACATAAAATAACACACAAAAAAATTGGAGTTGCACCTATCCTACATTGACCCCACAAATTTGACTTGATTCAATTGATTGACTCTCTAATTTTAGCATAATTTAACAAACAAATTGTTTTCTTCACATCTGTCAATATGCTAATTTAATGATATCCCATCCATCTCTCACCATGCACCAACGGAATTATTAATTCATTAGATTTCAAATTTAAAATTTGAACTTGTAAAAGGGGTTTGAAATCTGAAGTGGGTGAGGAGCGTTTTATTTGCAATCGAATTTGGCATATGTCTCACTACTACAGGTTGGTGTATTTTAAGATTCACTAAATATCAATTTAGTCTTAAAAACAAACAATAGAAAAGACAACATTTTATGTGCATCTAATTATCTTGAATTAAGACAATAGCAAAAACTAAATTTTAAGTGCATTTGTTAAGTATTGTGTTAAATTAAGAAAAAAATAAAAATCCCTTTCATTTGTCATTTTGTTAAAGAAATAGGAGCGTTGTTGGCTCCAAAAAATGGTGAGTGTGACCATTTAGTTTCAATGGTCTTCAAACTCGTAGCTATTTTAATTAGTTAAATATATTAGTAATTTTTTTTCATATAGTATATATTGGAAATAATAAATAAATCTAGTCTTTTCTATACTAATGTAGTTGGTTTTTTGTTGTTAGGATTGAGATCTTCTATTTAGGTACAAGATCCTATTATCTAGGGAGTGGTTCAAACCGCCAAGCTACTATGTAACTTTATTAGTACGATAATTTGATTGAATGAATGTGTGTGTTGAGTGCTTCGGAATTCTCCAGATAACTCACCTGGAGAGCGTTTTACTTATCTCATATTATATCTCTCCTTTTATTTTTATCATGGTATCAGAGCTTGAGATCAGAGGTCTATGTGTCATCGGTTAAGTGTGGGTCGTGACGGCTTAGTTTTTTTGAAGTAGCACACTATGAGGGAGACAGTTTCAATGTAAGGAGTGCCAGCAACTGCGTGCAGATTCAACAACCATCTGTGTGAGAAGGGCCGAGTTGGCATAGGTGGACTGATCTGATCTCAGATAGGGGGTCTGTTTTTCCAACTACAGTGAAAACCGGGCAGCGGATTGTGATTTGTTGCGATTTTGTGGTGAGGAGAAGAGAGTTCGAGTGCACGGATCGTGGTGTTGATCGATTGTGGAGAAGAATTGATCTTGATCCTGGTCCTTGTTGTAGTGTAGCTTGGTCTTAGTGGATCAATTGTGGTATTGATTATTTGTGGAGACCTTCAAGAGGTGCAATGAAAAAAAAAAGACACCCATGGGGAGGAGCGACTGCAAATATGCCTTTTCTCAAGTTTCAACGCCATATTTGTCTTGATCAATATGCGACTAATATAGATTTAGAATATCATGCCCTATCAAGACCTTGGAGAGCTACACTATTGTTTGTGTCTTGAAGTCTAGAGGGATTCTGGCCAAACTTTTCTGTCACAAGGGAAGTATTTCAGGAGTTTATTGAAAAAGTTCAGGATGGATCAATGCAAAGATGCAATGGTGCCTTTATAGTAGAATGTCAAACTTAAGAATGATGATGGTTCCAAGGAGGTCGATGCAACAATGTACAGTCATCTGGTTGGGAGTCTAATTTACTTGATTACAACTAGGCCATATTTGGCTTATGCAGTTAGTGTATTTCTCTAATTCATGTCAAAGCCTTTTGAGAATCATTGGGTTGCAGCGAAAGACGTCTTAAGGTATCTTCAAGTAACCTTAGACTTTGGTATTAAATATACTGGGTCTTTTGATTTTCGATAGACAAGTTTTTAAGATTCAGATTGGGCCGAAAATCTAGATGATAGAAAATCCATAACATATGTATTCAACATTAGGTTCGGGGTCATTGCATGGAGCAACAAGAATCAGAACACTGTATCCTTGTCTTCAGCAGAAGTTGAGTATTAAGCAATGCGTGGAACAACATGTGAGGAAGTTTGGTTGAGGATACTTCTCCAGGATGTCGAAGAAGTACAAAAATATGCAACAGTTATCAGATGTGACAAATAGAGCTCCATCAAACTTGCAAATAATCTAGTGTTTCATAAAAACACAAAGCATATTGATACACCATTTCACTTTGTTAGGGAGAAGGTTCAGTCAAAGGAAATTCATATTGAATATTGTAATACTTGTGATGATGTTACTGACATTTTTACTAAGCCTCTTGTAAGAATCAAGTTTGAGTTATTTAGGGAGATTTTAGGAGTACTAGTGAACCCTTTCTCCATTAAGGGGGAGTGTTGAAGATAATGGATAAATCTATTTTAAGAGAAAGTCAGTTCACTACTTATACATGTGCCTTAGATTAGGATTTAGTTCCTATTTCTTTGGTAGTTGTTCTAACTTCCCTACTTGGTTGTAAGCTATATATTCATGGTGTGTAATGATGTTTTTTTAGAGCATTCTGCAGATGCAGTCTCTAGGTGAATCTCCTCACTCGTGAGGTGCTCAATTATTGAATACAAAGCGTCTTTCAGTTTTTATCATGGTATTAGAGCTTCAGGTTGAAGTTGGGTGAGTTTGTTAGTCCATCGAGAGAGTGGTGAGTGATTTTTGTCTCGTGTATACATGACCCTGTTGGTGCAGCATGTTTGTGCTAGATCAAGCACCATTTGAAATCTCTGCTGAAGAATTGAAACTGGAGTGGCCTGCGTATCTGTTCATGGGAAGTTTTTTTTATCTATCTTCAACGTTTTTTTTATCTAATTGTTTGGTATAGTGAGTTGCATCTGGCTGCATTCTTTCTACAAAGCCATTTGTTGAGGCTGTGAGGATCACTGGAGATCGTAGAAAGCATGATCTGCTGGTGGCTAGTGGATCTGTGGTGAAGAAGAAGAAAAATTGTGTGAAGAAGAAGCGTGGTGAGAGGAGTTGTTCGTGGATCTGCCTGAGCCCGTTGACCAGCAATGTGGCATCATCCCTAGTGATCTAAAGTAGATCTATGCTTTGGAGTTGTGCTGCATTTCTCCATGGAGCTTCAACTTTGGAAGTGTCACATGAACAAGAAGAGTGTTGCCTGACTAGTGATCTTGTTGTGCTTCTTGGATGGCGTGCTGCATTTCTTGCTTGGAGGGTCAAAAATCTCTGCTTCTAACTCTATCTGATCCAAAATAGGTTGCATGTTGAGAGAGGCCTGATCCCTTCTTTTCTATGATTGATATGGATATGAGTGTGTCGATCTGCAAGGATTGCTCGGTCTCGATCGATCTCGTTGACTCTCGTTTTGGAGTTTTTGAGAGGGTCGATCTTCAATTACTACATGATGGGCTTCGCGAGAGAAACAGTTCAACTGTTGTAGCATTAATGCATCTTGCCTCTTATAAATATTGCTTCATGAGAACAGTGAACACAAGTAATATTTCTTCTGGTTGGAAGGTAACAAACCATAACCTCTAGCACTTGAGAAAGGAGGTTTCCTGCCAGTTGAGTTATAGTTTGGAGAGGTCCACGAGCATTGGATTTCCTTGTACAGAGGTGTGACTGTGTGGTTTGTTGTTGTATTCTTAAAGAAAGGCCCTAATTCGACATTGTACTTAAGCGTTGTTTGATCACAGTTAAGTATTCTCCAAACTTGTTTTAAGGGCTATCGTGAAAATTGTTTTGGTGTAAAATTGTCATTCATGGTGTGTGAGCTATCTACTCTGAGATTGTGGCCTTCATGTGTCTAGTTCTATTTTCCCAAAAATTGTGAGTTGAGAAGGATAGCTTGGTGGCTTCTGTTGGATAACTGTAAGTGTGTTGTCCTTGTACTATGAAGAGTCAACTCCAGAGAGCCTGTGTTAAAGTGAGTGTTGTTGGAAGGGATATTCTAAATCAAAGAGTCACTACTCTATTGTGAAGTCGCAGGCTATTGTTAGAGGAGCGACCATCATGGATGGTTAAGAAGTAGCCTATGTGTGTGGAGTGGTGTTTGCTTTCAGACTTCAGCCAGAGATGTGTATTTTCATGAAGAGGTGCCTTCATCATGCATCGTTTCTGGAGCATGGTCTGTGGATCCGTGTTGATTTTGTTAAAGTCGTGTTGACTGTGTGGTACCGAGAGAGCAACAAACTACCATTTTGCAGGTTGTGTGAAGTCAGGTCAAACAAGAGTTTGAGCATCATTGGAGCCATGAACTGTCAATATGTCTGTATTTTTAGACGTATTTGATATTGATCCTTCACATGATGTTTTTTCATGTGGCTATTTGGGGGCATTTTAGGCTTGGTTAGTATTTTTGAGTCAGAAGAATATTCTGACAAACAATATGGCTTTATTAATTTCCAAAAGTATGATGAGTCACAATTTTCTCAACAAGTTTCTGTAATTAAAGAGGTACCAATGGTTCATGAAGAAGGGCATAAACACTTGAATCATGAAACTATTGCTCAATATCTAGATGATAGATAAGGGAGAAATGAAACAAAGATGTCTTTAATGTAACTAACAATTCTTATCAAAGCCGATCATCATTTCAAGTTTTTGCATATCAAATCTCCAAAGAAATCTATAGGGGATGAAATAAATCTTTGTGTGGGTAGAAATATTCTCATACTCAGATGATTGATACTGGAATTATTGCTTAAAGTAAGCTTGCACTCCTAGGAGCGTTATGGATCACTAATGATCAAGACAAACCACATCAAGTAACCTATGTTAAGCGAAGGAAGGAAAAATATGACTTTGGGTGAATTTCTCCATTAGGGAAGAATATTGGAATTAATGGAGAAATCTAGTATTTTCTATATTAATGTAGTTGGTTGTTTGTCGTTAGGATTGTATTCTTTAGGATTTAGATCTTCTGTTTAGGTACAAGATCCTATTATTTAGGGAGTGGATCAAACCACCGAGCTACTATGTAAGCTTATATGTACAAAACTTTGATTTAATGAATGTGTGTGTGAGTGCTTAGGTATTCTCCACGTAACTCGCCCGGAGAGCCTCTTAGTTATTTCATATTCTATCCCTCCTTTTTTTTGTATCAGTATAGTTATCAAATTTGAATTTGTTTCAATACAGAAAAATTTTGTTTATATAAAATTCAATGCTGGAAAAATTAGAAAATACATATTTAAAAAAAATTAACCTATCATTATTTCTTTCAAAATTTTGAAAATTAAAATGAATCTTTCCTCACTAGGATTTATGTTTATTTATTTCTAATAATTTTTTTTTTTTTTTGGTTTAATTTAAAATGATCCAAAAGTAATGAAATACAAAATGCATCAAATTATTAGTATTGTAAATTGAGAAAATATATAAATGAAATATAAAAATATGAATGCCAAAAAATAGCTTAAATAATGAATTATTGAATATTAAAAATTAAATTAAATATGAACAACTACAAAAAAACACTTTATATTAATCACTATTTTTATTCAATTTCTATGATGGATAACGAAAAAATGAACCCTTTAATTGAATCTCATATCAATAATTAGGTAAACACATGTCCCAATCTACTAACGAATTTCATGAAAAATAATTATAAAAGCAAAAAAAAATTAAAAATTTTATAATTTTAAAATATAAAACTTACTTTCTCTATGCTTTTAAATACTAAACGTACTATTTTTATAACTACAATTTTTTAACTATAAATCTCTATTTAATATATAAATTGGTTTTTTTACTTTCTAATATACAAATAACAAAAAAATGTGAAGCTATCACTACAAGGAAAATACCCTCTAGCGGATGTTTTAGAGGAAGCTATTATAAAAATAATCCAGATATTCATTTGTAGCAGAGGTCACTAGAGGAGGTTGGTGGGTCATGCTTTTGCAGATGTTTTTTTTGCGGTCTTTTTTTCATCATAAAATGCACCGGTGTTTTTTATGCAAAAAGAACTAGTGCATAGTATAAATTGGCACACTGACACATTGTTCTCTCCGTACAAACCCACTCGGTGCATCTAAGTACCCTAGCGCATCGATGATCTACGTACAAACTGGTCCAGTGTGTCTCCGTAATCCAACACAACGTAATGATGTGTGGTGCGCTATTGATAAAACCATTCGGTGCGTCTCAAAATCGAGCACACCGAAAAATGGTTAATTTATAAAAAATTATCGGTCATAAAAACCTCATATTTACTTGTTCAGTGCTCTAGACCTCTCAAGCATCGGTGTGAGTTTGTATTCTATGAGGTGCCCTGCCATCAATGCTCCCATTGCCCGCATTGCTATCTTTCATTACGCACTGTGTGGTGTTCGAATTTTCGAAAATAGTGGGCAAATATTTTTTTTTGAATTCCTTAGCATAAATTCCTCCTCAACGTGCAAATGTACAAGTAATCTACTTGTTTCTCAATAACTAAACCATTTAGCTAATTAAAATTTTAAATTAACTTAAAATTAACCATTTAAAAAAAAATTGTGCAGTATGTTCGAGTTGTTCGGCTCGCATCATTCGTGGTGCAGCTTGTATATTTACAGGTCGCACCGCGAACGGTGTTAACGGAAATCACAATGGGTTCTGATGAGGTACCGAGAAAACGCGTACTGATAAAATTTAAAAAATAATACTATGGTTCAATCGTTTACAGGACCGCACATTGACTATGTAATGTTGTCGGGAGGGCGGTACATTGACCAAACTAACCACCCCGGGGTGGATAGTTTGGTCAATGCACCTCCTGCCTGACAGCATTACATAGTCAACGGTGTTGTCATTTACAAGACTACACCATTGACTATGTATTGATGTTGGGAGGTGCGTTGACCAAACTATCAGCCTTGGGACGTTTAATTTGTTCAACGCACCGCACAAAAATATTTCCTGGTTGCGCGGTGCACAAACATTTTTGTGTGCGCACCGAGTGTGATGCATGATAACAAAGTACGCACTGGTAACGGTGCGTTACTATTTTTTTGGGCGCACCGAGTGTTTTTTGTTTTTTTTCCAACAAATATATATAAATATTTGTAAATACATTTCTCATTTAACAAAAAAAAATTATTTAATATGTGAATCATTTAACGACTTCAACGAAGAGAGAAAAGGGAATAACAAGATAATATGGAGGACTGTTATAATGTGATTCAGCTGTGGGAGGCACGGGAGAGGGAGAGACTTTTGTACCCTCGCCCTATTATAGCAGCCACCTAGTTTCTTGTAAGGGAGGTAGGCCTCCTCAAGTTCTACGAGGAGTCTACATCCCTGAAGGGGTACAATGGGTTATTGGAAAAACTGATCTACAGGTGGGATGCCTAACGACAGTCTTTCCAAGTCGGTCCTCGCCAGTGGTATGAACCCACTCAGGAGGAAATATATTTTATTACTGGCCTATCTAGGAGAGGGCAGGATTTTCCCTAGTTCCCAGATGTCCCTATTGGTTATGCAGCAGGGATTCAGTTGGTGTACTCCTAGAGATACATTAGGGACGATATAATTTATCTTGCAAATTTTCAGGTGTTCGGTAGTCAGTTACACATTTTTTCGTTTGGTCCAGAGGAGGTGAGGTGCCTCTAACTACTACTAATGACCATTTCACACTCTGCTAGTGACGTGTAACTCATTATTTGCTCGCTTTTATTTTATGTAGATTCTTCATTCCAGACGCCATGACTTGTGAGATGGTCTGCGATTTTTTTGCTGCAGTTTTGTACATCATTAGATAGATGTCATTCTTAGGCCTGTGGGAGGTTGACCTTCCCTTTTTCTTCAAAGTTATTTTGTTTATTTTTTAGATTTTTCCAAAGGTGAGGCCTACTTTTGTTCGGCAGCCTCGTAGCCTGATGTTGCATGTACAGATGCAGATGTGGGGCCAGATGATGCCCAAGACGGGCTTTTCTGAATTTCTAGCCAAGATATATACTGATGCACTGGAGTTGCTAGCCAATGTTGATGATCACTCGTTCATGATGGTGTCATGTTCTTATGTTAAAACATAAAACAACGATGGAATAATCGATCATGATGAAATCAAACCACTCCTTATTAGGGTTCGTTAAAAAAACTATAGAGGGATTGATCCAAAGGATGAACTTATAGATCCTCCTGAATTTTGTTAAAATATAAAGAGGTACTGACCAACAATGGTTTGGGAAATTGGAAAAACAAGTTACTCCACTTGTTATTGGTAGCGATTTTCTCTTGAACATGACACTCTTCCAGTTAATCTTCATGGTTGTTGGGTTGAGAAATGTGCTTTTCTTTTGGTTCTTCACACCATTTCAAAGCATCCGTTTTCATTTTTGGGTAAATGTTGCAAAATCCATTCAGTTTCACCGATGTTGCAAAATCCATTCGATATATGATACAATACTCTTAAGCCTTCATTCCATGCCTGTTATTCCTAATCTTGTTTCGTATCAACATTATTATTTCTCAAATCATAATACCCATTTCTTTTCTTTTATGGAGTATACATCAAGGCCCTCCTACGATGGGTCACTTCTTGTCGACATCAACTCATTATCCAGGAAGTTGACTTAGAAACACCCTTCGATACCTTGGTGCTTGCATACATCAATGGCTAGTTTCCTCACTCTTGACAATAGGTTTACATTATTGGCCTTGAACCAACATATTTTTTGTGATTTTTGACTTCAAATCATTCATTAACACCATACATATTGTATTATGGTACCTTGAGTTCCATTTACATCATCGATGGTTTCTTTCGCATTTTTTAACGACACACATCATTGGTTGGTAATCATATGGTATCTATCAATAGAGAAATTTTGAGGTTTAAAATGGGCCTCCTAAAAAAAATGTACAACTTAAATAAACTTAATAAGAACCAATATGATTCAAGATGATGATGTCAACCATGGGGGATGATTCACCATTTTTGGATTAAAAACGTAAAAAGAGTAAAAAATAATAAAATAATAAAACTACTTTTTCAACTCGTATTTTCAACTTATATCCATAATTTTTTACTAAAAATTCGAGTAGGAGTACTCATTGGATGCAATATTTAATTCCTCATCCAAAGAGTACCCATGTTGCATTCTTTTGATGGACTTTGCTACATGAAAATGAGAAATACATGAAAAAAGGTGATTGCAATCACATTTTTCATATATTTCTCATTTTTCGTGTAGCAGGGTCCATTAAAAGTATGAAGTATGTGTACTCCTTGGATGAGGAAAAAAATTATGCATCTAACGAGTGTTTTTGCTTGAAATTTGAGTAAACCCATAGGGAGATAAGTTGAAAATATGAGTTGAAAAATTAGTTTTTCTTTTTCCCTCTAAAATTTAACGATGTAATCTAATATTATTTTATTATTTCCAATATTATTTTATAATTTCCTTAGGAGACCTATTTCAGACCTCAAAATTTCCCTAATGCATGTTCGATCTCAACTCAATTATTCACACGGTTAGACTCGTACATTGGGTGTTCGTGTGAACGAGATAGAAGAACCTAGAGCTAGTTTCATCCATTGAGGCTGCAATTTCAGGATTAATACAAGATTACAAAGTATGATGTATATCGTCATACAAACAGTCATATATTCATAGGTCCACCCTTTTTCACCTGTGGACGTGTCATTTTTATCATTGTACATGTAATGTTAGCTTATGTGTTGAGCATGGGTATGCCTCCCTTAGCAAAGATATCAAGATGTAAATGTATTGTAACAAATTGAGATCTCGACTAGTTGATATTCATCCAGACTTGTAACAAAGTAAAGTAGTTCAGTCATCAACCACTGCCTTTGACTTTTCACTTTCGAGTGCAATCTGTTAGAGCACATTTTTTCACATCTGGTCAAAATAGGCTTGCTAATTGGATCAATAAAAATCCATCAACACATTTTCATCATCATTTCGTAAATCCCTTGGCATGACCCTCCCTAATCCCTATGTTTTTGGGCTTAACTACTTCATTTCCATGCTATTAAGGTCCAATACACCCTGCTCCCTTATAAGACAACATTCAGTGCAATTTTCTCCACTCTACACCTACACTAATCATTAGCAAGTTGTCCCTTCTTAGGGTGTGTTCATTCTAGAAATTTGGGAAAAATAAAAAGAATCTCTAAGCTTCCTCTTATAGAAGCTTCCAGGAGTTGTTTTAACCATTTACCTTGGATAAGACCTTTGAATTCCATCTCATCCTACTTTGGATATTTCACCCCTTATCCCTTGATCCCATCCTCCTATCAAGAGTGGATCTCAAGCCTAGATTGGTAAATGGATAACAATTCCTAAACTACCATTCTCTCCTATATATTTACTGCCATCCACAAGCTAGGGGTTGGTTGTTGGAGATTGATTACCCTCACGTTGTTTCCTTGGTTCCAAGAGATTCATCATTCCATGCATTGAGGTGACGTATAGGTGTACTTTGTCGCAAAGAATGACAAGTCAACTAGGGAGCTCTCTACATGATCAACTCCTATATTTGGTTGTAACCCTCTCCATTTCTATTAATACAAGGAGTAAATTTTTTTCCTGTATATGATGTTGATGTTCATATGTTCCAATGTTTTGTTGATCCATTGAATCAAGTGATTGGATAATCGTACATAGGTATCGTAGATCTTTGGCTTGTTGTGTTTGTGTTTGCAAGTTCTAATTATAAAAATTAGAGTTAGGATTGGAGCATACAAGCCGAGAAGAGAGTGAAGCTTGTGAAAGATTCTAGGTAAGCCTCATCTCATTGTTAAATTACTTTAAGGGAAACATTATATTCTTTTCCTTTTGTTGTTCTAGACTAAGCCACTAGGTCTAGGGAAGATACTTCTGTTCGCAATCGTAGAGTCTGCACAACAGTATTCATGTGCTTGCACCTAGTACATGTCATGTGTCAAAATTAAATGTTATAAGGACTTGTCTTATGGAGTATTTGGTTGGCATGAAGTTTTATTAGTTTTTTAAATAGGTCTATTTCAATTCTTTACATATATTTACATATTTCTACTTTATAAATAAAATGCATTATTTATAAATGGGAAAAGTGTAAGTTATATTTCCAATCACATTTTTTTATTGTGTTTACATGGAACTCAATACTTTGGTTGATAATTTATCAAAGTAGACACTCTATTTAGTTTAGGAGTTTAGCCTAAATTTTTCTACCCGAGTTTATAATGGTTTTCTTGTCAACATTCTTTCTATGTCAACATTTTTTTCTTGGATTAGTTTATATATATTATATGTAATTTTTAGATCCATCTCCCATACAACCCCCAACTACAGCCCACCAGAGTGTTGGGGGATTTTCTATACATGGTCGAGCTAGATCATGTAACCATACCATATTGTTTTCTCCACTCATAGATCCTCCCTATCATACAATTCAAAGTGTCAGAGGTAGTGTTGTTGTCTCTGCTGATGATATTTCTATGGAAATCGGGCCTTCTTCACATGTTACAGGTATATATATTTCATTTTAAATCCTCTTTAAAATTTATGTGTTTATAATTTCCTGAAATTGTCTTTCAATTGATGTGTTTGAATTTAATGTATATGTTATTATTCTTCTAGTTTGTTATATATATATATATGTGTGTGTGTGTGTGTGTGTCTATGTGTCTATGTGTGTGTGTGTGTTTGTGTGTTTGATTTGTAGACCCTCAATAGGGTGAAGATGAGGATCAAAGTGCAATTTTGACTCCTCTGTGGAACGATGCTATAGCCAGTATCACAATTTAGGATGTTCTGGCCCAATAGACATGGATCACATGAGATATGGATAAAATATCTCTTAGTTCACCTACTAGGCTTAGTTTTTCTTGGCAGTTGTATATCATCAACTGGTTAGTCAAGACATACCAGAGGTTGGGGCCATAAAGCCACCTCCTATATTCTAGACATAGGATTAGGAGGCTAGAGGTTAGAGGCCCACATACTTCAAAGACGGTGAAAGATGCAACCAAGAGCATTGATATTCACGGGAAGTATTTGACATCCCTCCAAAATTTCTTGCTAGACATGTCGGTCTGATTTTGTTAAAATATTTTAAGAATGTTAATGTAGACCCTTTTGTCTATGATCGATTCATTGGAGCTTAAGGTTAGTTCCCCCACCATGAACAAGTACCCATTTACTTTGTAAATCATATATATGCAAATTTTTTGCTACATATGAGGTTGAATTACACGAACACCAGATCTAATTTTTCTGGAACCATTTTGGAACATAGTTATGAACATTTAGGGACTCGTAGGAACCCTGCACATGTAGCACCACCTCCAAGATTTTTTCCATGAACATCTTGTAGTATGGTATTACCGACGGAGCTAGAGCAGTCGTCACAACTTGGCGTTGAGACTAGGCATACCATTGCAGATAGCATGCAAAGGGCATTGGTCATTACACATTTCTCATTACGTGGAGAGATTAGAAGACCACCTTCATTTCCTCGTGGCCCACGAGTTGCATTACAAGATAATTCATATCTCGAGATTCTAGGGCATGACCACATTTTTTCATATGTACGTATGTGTCGTGATACCATGTGTAACGCTTGGAGGGTGCACAAACCATGTGACACAAACCAGGTACATATATATATAACTTTTGAATCTTATCATCAGATTTTACATTATTTATATTAATAATTTTATATCATATTTCGTTTATATTAATACTTCCATGATAACATGCATGCATAGCCCAACTACATAGATGATCTTATGAGTTCATGTGAGGGGGTAGTTGACCAGCTAGAGAAACCTCCTCTAGTGCATGTTTCCATGGCTCAGTCTCCTCCACCTCCATCTCCACCTCATAGCACTCATGGACTAATAGTTGAGGTGAATTATTTTATTCCTAAGATTTCAACATTTTCTTTTTTTAAGTTACATGCATGCATGTTAATTAATTTGTAGTCTAATTATAATTTTTCTTTGCCATTGTGTACACCGGCCCAGATGAAGACGGGTCTTGATGCTGCAATTATGTGGACAAATGAGTGGGATGGTGGTTATTAAGGCATTGAGCTGCAGGCAGGGGAGCACCAAACCCATACTGATCAAACCCCCATCCCACCTACTACAATTTGCACTCAACTGAGTCACGGGCAGGGGACTATTTAAATACACAGTTCAAAATAATATTCTTCTATATTGTTTATTTTGTACAAATAATGTTTTAATTAATTTGAATTTGAATGTGTTATATTGCAGTACCGGATTATGGATGCTCACTCTATGTAGAAAACACACATAAGAGTTCTCGAAGTGATACTTTCTAGAGTGAATCATAGGATTTTGTATATTTGCAGGCCCATTTCATAGGGCACATTCAAATGTCATGTACAGACTTTGTATATTTTCATACACATTCTTATTATTTCAATTTTTGGATGTTCATGTGTATAATGCAATTTGTATATATTTTCATATGGATAGTTTATTATCATACATAGCTAACAAAATAACAATTTTGGCTTCTTAGGAAAAAAACTAAGAAAATAAGTACAATATTAGACTATGATGCAAGTCATTTTGACACTTAAAATGAGCTAAAATATATTTTCATGGTTAAATTAAAATACAAAAATATGATTAAAATACATTTTTAGTGCAATTTTAAAAGATTTCTTCAACTAGTAATGTTCATCGAATAAATTGTTTATTAAATTTTATTTCTTTTTAGGTCATCTACAACAACTTAGTCATAACACATGATATAAGTCATATGTATTGAAATTTAATATAACAAAAAAATGATATGTTTTTAGATAATTTTATTAACTTTCCTAAATGTAGTTGGCTATCAAATGTTTCAATCAATTCCTTAACTTAATACATTCAATTAAGAACATTCAAGAAGTAAAATTTTACAAAATAACAATTTTGAATTCTAGTTTCATAGACTAAGGAAATAAATACAATATTACTATGATGCAAGTCACTTTAATACATTAAATAAACTAAAATATATCATGTACATCAATTTAATATTGAATTTGTAGAAAGTATCTTTTAGTACAGTCAATGTATGTTAATTTAAACAATTAATGATATGCTTCTATAATTTTGTGCTCTTCCCTAAATTTACTTGTCTATCCAAGTATTTCAATCAATTTCTTATCTTAAGGCCTTCAATTAAGAACATTCAAGAAGTAAAATTTTACAAAATAGCAAATTTATTTGTCATATTGGCTTGTTGAAATTGTCTTTTACTGCAAAATCAATGTATGTTAAATTGCAATGATTTTAATTTAGATGTCAAGATGTAAACTACTGATGAGTTTTATTCGATTTTATTTATTTTGAGGTTATCTAAAAGATATATATATATATATATATATATATACATATATATATATATATATATATATATATTATTTTTTTCACTTTTTACATTCCAATATGAAGCATGCGTGTAACTCTTTCAATGTTTTATATCAAAATGACACATCACATATTTATTAATAACATAAAAATATCTCAATGTTGCTCGTAACCTAGATTGCTTAATTTCCATTTTAAGTAAATTAATATATCAAATCGGTTGTTACATACTGAAATGGATTTTCTAGAAACCAAATAAATATGCATGCTCAACATGAATACTATAAACATGACATTTATAAAATTTAAGATGACAATTTTTAACTAAATCTAAATCTAAATCCCTATTGATTAAAAAATTTAATTAAATTTTAGATCTATGGGTTTCACATAAGGATCTTGTCCCTAAAAATAAAACCTCCCTGAAATTTGGTGTATTGTAGAAGCTTAAACACCTCAAGGAACGTAAAGATTATATAACATATATGCACAACATTATGAATCCATCCTAGATAAGAGGGAAACATTTCTATATTCAAATTTACAAAATTACAAGAGTATTGAACTATCATATTTAAAGATTACAAAAATCATACATTTGAGATCTCTTATACTAGATTACATTACACTTGATTGTTATAGACTCAGCTTAAGGGCTTTTCATTTGCATTATCTACTCATCTAGCCAATGGCTCATAGGAATGCAAGTCTCCATAATACGTTCATGGTATGATTTTGTCATCTTCCATCTCCTTGGTTCACCTTTCTTTATTTTGATTTCTATGAGATTCATCTGAGATGATATGCCTAGATGATTGTGTTGACAAGATATATATTAAGGCACAAAATCTCTATCAATTATGTGATTAGTATGTTTTTTAACCTTTTAAAAAAAAATGGTCCATCATAACCATGTCACCAATTTGGTATGTGAATTACCCCTCTTCATATGGTCTCACCAACCTACTTTTCAACTGTGTGCATCAGATCAAATAGTATGCCACATTCTCTTCGTTTCCTGTGGGGACAATGACAACAAAAAATCACCTAGTTAAATATGTTCAATATTTAAATTTATAGTTGAAATTTTTAATGATAGATGGGCCACATACCTTCCCTAACAAGATCATTGACTCAATCATGATAAATTGAAACGATGGCCTCTTCATCGTGCATCTCTTTCAAAGTCATAATTGGATGAGTTCCCTTTATATTAAGTGGTACATATTTCCATTCTTTCACGTACCTGTGTTTTTCACAATGATCAAGTCTACATCCATCAACATCAATGCAAAACTCACAAAAGCATGCAATTTTTCTTGTCTCAATAGAAAATATTTCCCCGATGTCTTTGTTTTGCATTGAGTGTAATTCCCTTGTTCCTTATACAATATTACAATACCAAGGAATGGATATAGTCACATCTCCAAGTTCAATATTCTAGAAGAACCTACGTGCAAGCCTTAAATTTTCATGACCTTCATGTACTAAATGCAATTTTCACTAGTTGACCACCTTTAGTGATGATTTGAGTTGGTCTGTATCATGAATGATTTGGTATCTTCTAAGTGCTTTCTTCACACAAGCACATGTACCATCATGGTCACCGTTTCAACGTCCTGTTTCAAAGTAGCTCCAAGTATGATGAATTTTCTTCTTCTTGTGTAGTTGGCTCAACGAATAAAAAGTGTTTTCTGACCTAAACTGCCCTGCAAAAACATTTGAATATATCCAATTATTTTTGAATTATATTCCATTTTTTTTAATGATTCATAAATTAGGTCAAATCAATATTTCATGAAAATGTGGCATCCTCACGATCATCACTAATGTAAAAGTGATACTCCTTAATCACATCATATGACTCTCTAGTGCAATCCCTACCATTAATGTTTAATTTTTCATGTCTATAAAGAAGAAGTACTAATATGGACACTTGGTTTGAGTGATAATACTCACTCTATATCTCTGTGTGAGGAGAAAATGTCTAATTCTGAGTAAAGTACACCATTGGTAAGATTATGCCTGGTTGAAAAAATTTGCGAGAATTCTTAAATTCAGACGCTTGCCACCTAGACCTGTGCAAGTGTTTGATATATTTATAGATATGGTTTTGAAATACTCCATGAATTGTGAAATAGGAATCTCATCCTCAACATAGTTGATATTCTTAGGCGTCAGAGTTGAATAATATGGTTGATTTCCCATGACATACTCATAATGTTTACATGTGATGGTGACATCTAACATCCTAGGCTGGATGGGATCAATAAGAAATTTCCTATGGAACAATTCCAAATCACCACGTTCAATGCATCTTCTCCCACCTATACATATTTTTTTTAATACAAATCCTCTGCCTCCCTTTTCATAATATTTATGAAACAAAATCACGCATTGTAGGAGGAGGAAGGCCGTCGTGACAGTTCTTCTTGTAAAATTCCTAGAAAGTGGAATAATTAAGTTGAAATTGAACATGATATCAGCAACAACACATGTCGCAGATTGCATTAGTCCTAATAAACCATGGCTTCAATTTCTGAAACATCCTTATGGATATCTTCACATGGTGATTTCTTTTGTGAAATTCCTTGAATAATGCAACTTCTGTCATTTATACAATGTGCTTACCATGTTCCACATACTCACATATAGCTATGTTATGTCGTACGACATGATTTATGTATATAATAACATGGGAATGGGTCTCCCAAAACTCTAGCACAAATGCTTTGATTCTTGATGTAGGCCTGTCTTGGTAGGGTTTCTTAGTGATAAGAACCCAGGAAGCAGATTCATCATTTTCATTCACTTGAACCTTGAATTTGGTATGTTTGTGCAAGGTTTTTCTCGATACATGGAGCAATTATGACATTTTTTCCAACTTTTATTGTCTTGTTTTACTTGGTGCAAAAATATAAATTGTAATTGCCATGTGCGTAGCTCAAACATCAGGTTTTCTTGATTTTCCAAACATAGTGAATTCGTTTGATATATTTTCATTTACATTCATATGTGTCTTCTTCCTTTTTAGCATCTTGGACACCCAAAATATTTGTGGCATGTTTTAGTTTCTTATGTTTGATAAACCCATGTAGTATCTGAGTTTTTGCAACAACTGATTATTTCTCAAAATATTATCGAATTATGTTCTTGACATCGTCTCTAATAGTGTGAGCGGGGATATTTTCCCCGAGGTCCTCTATTGTGCTTGTATCTAAATTTCCTGCAAATGGTCCACCCCTTTCCAAACCACTATAACTCCCTGTTATCCTAACAACTTGAGATGAATTTTTTTTTTTTATTCTAGTGAGTTATCAAGTTGATAGGAAAAATCCTCTTCCTCCATTGGTTGATTAGCTTGGAATGGAACATGTTTTTCCCCTAGTAAAAATTGATCAACTTGATAAGGCACATCTTCCTGAGGTCCATAGGGAACGTATTGATCATCATCTGGTTGATTAGCTTGATGGGACACATCTTCTTGCTCATGTGGTTGTTTAATTTCCATCCCTACATAGTGGAATACAAAATATACTTGTAATTCAAGTGAATCATCATCATAAGACAAGTGAATAGTAAATATACTCATGTTTATTTAAGAAATCGCCATAGCTGGAAGGACATAATATGATTTTATAGTAGGTGACTAGGTAGAAAAAGTTGATATGGACCAAGGGTTATAAGTTGAAACAGGAAAATAAAATGGTTTCAAGCTTAGGGAAAGATGGGTCGAAGAAGAGTTCAGTAGTAAAGGTATCATTCCTTGTGTCAACAAAAAGGGTGATTCAAAATATGATCAAAGGTAAAATCATTCCTCCTCACTCAACATAAATAAATTTGGAAACCCTAGGGTTCTAGTCACAAACCATAGGAAAAAGTTAAATAAAAAACAAATTCACAATTGGCAACTAGGTAGCAGAAGTTGAAATGGACCAAGGGTTATAAGTTAAAACATGAAAATAAAAGGGTTTCGAGCTCACAAAAATATGGGTCTAAGAAGAGAACACCAGTAAAGGTATTGGTCCCTATGTCAAAAAAAATTTTGATTTCGAATATGATGAAACTTAAAAGCATTCCTCCTCACTCAAAAAAATCAATTTGGAAACCCTAGGGTTCTAGTAACAAACCCTATGGAAACATTAAGTGAAAAAATTTTTGATAGTTGGAAACTAGGTAGCAGAATCTGACATGGACCAAGGTTTATAAGTTGAAACATTAAAATAAAAGGGTTTCAAGCTCAGGGAAAGATGGTTCAAAGAAGAGTGCACTAGTAAATTTATTAGTCCTTCTATCATCAAAAAAGGTGATGTGGAAAGTGATGAAATATAAAATCATTCATCCTTAATCAATAAAAGTAAATTTGGAAAATTTAGGGTTCTAGTCACATGGACCAAGAGTTATATGTTGAAACATGAAAATAAAAGGGTTTTGAGCTTAGGGAAAGATGGGTTGAAGAAGAGAGGATGTCAGTGAAAGTATCGGTCCTCGTGTCAACAAAAAAGGTGATTTAAAATATGATGCAATGTAAAAGAATTCAACATGTATGAAACACAAAATAATTTTCATGATAATGTGAATTGTATGTAGGAGGAAATTATAGATGATATAATCCCTATGAAACATGCAACTAATGACAAGCATTATATTCTAAGAAATAAATCAGTTGACAAGAAAGGAAATAACTCAACAACACCTTAGACTATTGCATTTGTAAGCACACCTGAACACATAAATTTTCTTTAGGAAAACAAAATGAATCACATACATAATATAAAGAGAAAATTAAATGGTTAATTTCCCCTGTAATTTTAATGTGTGAAAAAATAAATAAATAAGGTTTATCTGAGGTTTTTTGTATGATAATAATTCTTAAAAATACCGAACAAACTTCCACTCAAGTAGAAACTGGGCCTTGTGAAGATTACATAAGAGGTTGGTTGTCATTAGTAGTAGAAAATTAAACCATAAAATGACAAGGTTTAGGTCATGTGTTCTAAGAATATAATGAAAGACATATAAGGATTGCAAATTTTGTGTGGCTAATTCCTCCTCACATGTTGCCCAATTATTCAACATGGTCGAGCACGCATTGTCATGGAATTCCATTGTGCTGGTATGTTCCTCAATGTTGGGGTTTTCTAATGGTAAATATTTTGTTTCGTGTTTGTTGTTGGTTTTAGTGAAGGAAACCCCAATCCAAGGTTAATGGAGGAATGTTAGGTAAACTTGATTGTGGGATAGAGTCAAAGTTGATCGATCTAACAATAGTGGTTTTTGTAAGCATGGTTTTTTGGCTGCCCAATGTAATTTTCATGTGGTATTCGTGTGATGAAGCCTTTAAGGGTTGGAAGGACTTCACTATAGTCAGGCCAAGGAGGTGAGCGGTGAAGGAAAATTTGACTTAATTGGCCAGGGTTTTATCCAATGAATAATGGGATATTGTTAGGTTGGATTTGTCCTAAGGTAAAAAAAATCTTAATGTTTGCATGTTGTGTTAAATATGGTTTGCATTTGTTGTCGGCTAATATTTAATTCTATGGGTAAATATTTTATCTCTCCAATAAATTTTCTAACAAACACCACTTTGTTCACTGGTACAGTTATTTTAGAAGAAGATGTCTATGTCTCTACTCATGTATAAGTTGCTCAAAGACGAAGCTCAATGAATACCATAAGAGGTAGAGACGACTGAAGTTGGAGAAGTTGGACTTATAGATACTACTTTGCGCCAAATTGTGAGACAACCTTACACATGATTTCCACATGACCCACACTCCTATCATATACAAATATGATTCACTAGGTCATAGAGCATGTGCATATGCGTACGTGTTATATATGCACTATTAGAGGTGTTGTAGTGGGTTCTTTTTGGTATGATAATCTCTACATTATGTGTAAATTTCTTGAGCTTAAAATGTAATAAAATGATGAATTTATTCATAAGTTCACTCAGAAAGAATGTATCAAGTATGTAAAAATTATGCATGAACTAATAAAAACTTGGAGAATTAATGAGCAAAAATTTAAAGAAGAAGTTTCAAAGGAATATGTATTTTTCCCTTTAGACTTTAGACCCACCTTTGTGGCTTCCATGCTCTGTATACTTCTTGGTAGAAAGGGAGTTTCCCATTTCCCTTTGTACTTGGTCCCCCCCTATCTAGAGGAATTTAGATGTCTATTATTTCAATTGGGCCACCATCTTATCTAAAAATATACGTAGACAAGTTAATAGTTTTATAGCCTCAAAAAATGATAAATTCAGTCCTCCATTTTATGTGTCAGGTTACTTCATGGAAATTTTTTTATTTTCAACTTATTGTCCTTTAATGGGTTGGAAATGGTCCACCTTTGAGCCACTTCCCATTCATATTTATCATTTAATACTCTAGGAGAAAATCAATTTTGGTGAACTTTTTTCCGAGATTTGCAATTATCTCTGATTCAAGTGGAGATTAGTAGAAGTAATTCATGCTCTTGTGGAGTGCCTTCTTCATGATAGTAATTAGGTTTTCATGCATGACTCCACTCAATAATCTAACTTAAGTGAAATTAATTGTATGCTATCGTCAATACTATATTATAGGATCTAGTGTGGGTGGGACGGTGCAACTTTCATATATAAACTAGAAAGGTCATGAAGGAGACCTTGGAGGTTCATCACAAATCTAAGGGGACCAGTTGCTTCACTACTTTAGTATTTTCATTCATAGTAGATGCTTCAAAAATGTCATTTTGAATTATTTGTTGGATTTAATAGCATGAAACAAAAAAACATACAAATAGACATGAAGAATAACAATAAAGAATACATAGAGTGAGAAATCTTGTAAGGGGACTAGATTATACCACCCCTATGTTACATTTAATGTACAAATAACCTCTTATATACTTATAGGTAATCATAAAAATTATTTCAAAAGTTATTTGATTTTAACCAACCACATAATGGTTCATCCCTATCCTTTTATAACTAACTTCATTTCTCTTACCACAAGTAAGAGTTAATCTAACATACTCCCCCTTAATGAGTACTTTTGATATTAATAAGTGTTCCTCATAGTTGTCTTCCATGATCACTACTCTATATTTATATACCTGAAAATACATAAACAATTTCACTTCCCTTACATCATGATGAAGCATTGTTATGTGTTTTATGTGGTTGACCCATAACCATTACTCCTATGGGTTTTCGCATAGGCTTATCCTTAATCATTACACTTAGAAGGTTTTTTCTTACCACTAACAACACTTCACATTGTGTTGTTTTTTCTAACCACAAAAATTAGTGGTTTCAACCACAAAACTTACATTTCAAAGTGGTTTTAAAGTATCATGAACTTTTCAACGTCAAAAAATTTAGGAGTACACAAATCTCATCAAAATTACATTAGCATTGACCAAATGCATTCAATTCAAATTTCCAATCCTCATCAAAATATTAATTAAGTAATACCATTAAACTTTTTGGGGGTGTTGTGTTCATCTTTAGGGATGTTTTCATCTACACCAACATTTGAAATTACACAATACTATTATCCTTTACTTGCTTCTTTTGTTTCTTCATCCTTTGCATGTTTTCCAACTTCCTTTGTTCTTTTTAACTTAATCTTTTACTCTCATTTTCCCATGTTGTTGTATCATTTTTTATGCCATCATCATCTTTCATCTTGCTATTGTATTTGTTACTACATCATCTTCGTTCATTATGCCATTATCGTTGTTGTTGGATTATCCTCAACTTTGAAGATTATACTAACCTTTTGAGATTAATCTATCTCACTTCCCCACCTTAATTGAAGACTCAACTTCTAAAATCTCACATCAAGTTAGCATATGGGTACACTTACACCCTCGTACTTACTCTAGTGGTTAATTTCATAACTTGATGTCACATCCTCTCTCTACATAAGAGGAAATATGATACATGATTACTATATGTGTGGGTTGTCTTAATAAAACTTATCAAATCACTAGGGGAAAAGCAACTTGTTTATGTTTAGACTTTTACAAGACCAAAACTTTCTGGGGTATCAGGTACAATCGGATATGCACCCCTTTACAATGCACCTCATTATATGAGTTCAATTTAGGTACAACAAGCATGAAAAATGCTTCTTTAACTCACAATATGACCATTACTCCATGATACTACTCAAAGAATTACACATTAGAGAAATTCTAAGGAAAAAAATGGGTCTTAAAACAAAAATGTAAAACAAAAAACAACTTTATAATAAAAAATAAGATTCAATATGATGATGTCAACCATGGGGGGTGATTCACCATTTTTGGAGTAAAAAGGTAAAATAAAAATAAAATTAAAAAAAATAAAATTCAACTTGTCTTCCTACGATTTTACTCAAATGTCGAGTGGGATCACTCGTTGGATCCATAATGTAATTTTGCATCTCAGGACTAAACATGCTGCATACTTTGGATGGACCCTACTACACGAAAAATGTGAAATACATGAAAATACATGATTCCAATCATGTTTTTCATGTATTTTACATATTTCATGTAGTAAGGTCCATCAAAAAAAGGCAACATTGGAACTCTTTGGACAAAAAATTAAATTATGCATCCAACAAGTGCTCTCGTTCAAAATTTGAATAAAATCATAGGGAGATAAGTTGAAAATACGAGTTGAAAAAGTATTTTTTTCTTTTTCCCCTCCAAAACCTAATGAGACAATCTAATCTTATTTTATTATTTCCACTATTATTTTATAATATTCCTTGAAAGTGGCATTTTAGACATCAAAATATCACTAATAACATCATTACATATGTTGATTTACATCTCATAACCATACATACATTTTTTTTCTTTAACTCTTCAATTGAAATTTTCCTTCCTTCATTTGAAGTGCATAATCTGAACTTTCATAAATCCTTAATTTATGCACATAAGTATGCAAAACCTAAAAATAATCTATGCAGACACACTTGCCTTTAGAAGATTACCATCACTTTTAATTTTAATTTTTAATTAATTTCAATGTAACTTAACTATACATGACTTTATTTTTATCATTCATGCATTTAAAAAATCCACATTCTATATATATAAGTTAAAAAGTGTTTATGTCAATTTTAAAACAAATTTTGATTTTGATATTTTTCAATTGTGAATTTTTTTTTTTTAATTATCTGCTTTTTTTCTCCCTTGCCACAAGCATCACATTCTCCGTTATCATTAACATTACCAACTAAATCAATAACTAAATACACAGTATATCACATTTTTATTTTATTTTATTTAGATTGTCTTATCCTTACCAGCAGAATCACCATTCTCAATTCCATTAAACATTACCAACTAAACCTCAGTGTTACATCAATAAGTAAATGCATGGTATATCAAATTAATTTTACCACAAACAAGTGGTTCCACCAACTCACGGCTAATCGATCTCTCTCATAAAGTTGGTGATCGTGGAAGGAATATAAGAAAGGAAGTGTCTTTTGTTCGATGAAATAGAAGCTGATGGGATAGCTTCGGGAAAACTCTCTCCCATGACCCCATGGCTTTCCGGGTAGGAGGTGGATCTCTTGCCCCTGTGTCCACCATCTCCTTCCCTCCGCCATCACCCCTCTGCTCCCCCAGCCCACACGCTTAAAATTTAAATTTTAAATATTCATTCATCGATGTTCATTCAACTCCATTGCAGAACCCTGTTTGCTTCATTCGCTGGCAGAGTCCCGTGGAAACTTTGCACAACTTCAAATTTGGATCTCCATTGCAGAGCTCTACTCCGTCTGAAAATGTCTCATAGCCCTCCAAATGCGAGCTCGCTCTTACCAATTTTCCCACTCTCATCCAAAAAATGGAGTGGGATGTCATCATGATTGATACCCCCCATGGTTACTCAGTGATGCCTCAAGCTATCCCTCTTTCTTCTAGAGATCCAACACAAGCTGGCAAGAAGATCTCACTACTGAAATTCCAGGTAATCATCAATGGAAACTTTTTTACATTTTTTCTTTCCCTGCTCTTTCCTGTATTGCAGTGTGTCATCTATAGTCAGCCAGGGGAATGGAGTTGCACATGTTGTATAGTGGAAGTTGTTTATCGAGTAGGCCTGAGAAAGAGAAAGGAATGATCATTTTTCTCTATTTTTTTTCTTCCATATATTACATCATTGGCCTGACCAGGAATGAATGCAGCAAACGAATTTGAGGTTCTTAGTGGCCATCAATGAGAGTTCTGATGTCAATAAAATTGTGAATTTTGGGGAAAATGACATGATGGCTTTCCCAGAACATTGCTACAGTACTTCTAAGTCAGAAATTGATATGTCATTGTTATAACATATTATTGTTATGTTTTATAAATTATAATAGCAATGGCTGTAAAAGCTATTCTTCAGGTACTTGTCGTGGATATAGAGTCTGGCCTAGATGTTTCAGCCTGTGTCTCTCCATATCTTGGGTAAGGTGGTTCTGTCAGTTGCTTCAAAGGCATGTTTTAAGCACAACGCTGCCTAAATTCACATAGATTAATAAAATTTTAGATAGAAATCCTAGATAATAGAATTGTCTGAGAATCCTCATACTTTATAACATGACTGAATGTAATGTTACATTCAAATGGATTTTCCTTTCATTTTTTGAAGGTTATCTACTTTTCCAGAGGAGTGCTTACAAGCTTTGTAATTACAAATTTTAAAAAATAATTATTGGATATCAAGTCTTTGTAATATAATATTTTAGCTTTTTCTTTTCAGAGTTGAGAATCTCAACAAGTTTAAGAGTGGTGATGGTGATTGTCCCACGTTAGTGTGCACCGACTTCATAGCTCGACGGCTTGATTTAGCTGTTGATCATGTTATTATGTTTGATTTCCTGCTTACTCCAGTAAGTTACGAGTCTTTTAAGCATTCATACTGTGTTAACATATCACTTCAAATGCTTTGCAACAACTTAAAAAATCATCGTGATTTTCTACTTTGCTTTTTTTTAGATAGATTACCTTCATTGGACTAGAAGAACTGCCCAGATGGGAGCTAAAGGCAAGTAATTTATTTTTCAATCTAGCTTTTGTTCATTTCCCCTGCTATTATTTTTAGTTTTCTAGACATCTCTGAAAATAAATATTAGGTAAGGTGGGAAGAGAAAAGAAATAGCAGAAAGGATGGGCAATGTATTAATCGAGAGAAGCACCATTGCTTTTGTCTTGATGTCGTTTTTTCACTTCTCACCCTAGCTTTTTGACATAATGATCTTTTGAGGAATGACTCCTGTTTTTGAGGTAAGGTGAAAAACCTGGTTACAAAGAAGGATATCACTCTAGGAAGTCAAATTGAAGAGGATATAAGAAAAAATGAGAGCTTGGAAGAACTTACAACTAATAAAGGAAGGTATGAAGTAGTGAAGCAAAAATAGATTCAGAATAAAGGGAAGGAAACTGCAAAGCCTAAAGAGAGATCATCTGCAAAAGGAATTAAAAGTCAGAGGACTGGACATCCTTTGATATCAAAGCTTGGTTCTAAGGGAATGTCAAATTATCTACCAAATAAGTGTAAAAGTATTTCAACTACAAAGAAGGCTAAAGTGGTAAAAAGTCCTTTGACAGTTTCCAAGGAAAAGAAGACACTTGTCCCCAAAAGGTTAGGAGGAAGGCCTAAAGTTCAGAAGACTGGACAACCTTCTGTAGTCAATTCCATAAGGAAGAAAACTAATGGAGATAAAAATGTAAAAGGTAAGGAAAAGGTATGGAAGACTGAGCAAGCATTGACATCTAGGATTTCTATAGTTGGTTTTAAAGGGAGACAAACATCTGGGGAGAAAAATGGATGAAAAATTTGTTTAGTTGCACTGAATTTATTTCCATGAACGAATTTGATAATGATAATTGATTTTCCAGCGTCTACAGGAAAAATAGTGAATTCATACAACTTTCATTTCTGTAATGTCATTGAAAAAGGATAAATCTCCTCAAAGGTACATCATAAATCTCCTCAAATGTCCATGATGATGATCCTCAAAAAACTTACAGAAAATACTTTAATGGAAGCATTAAATTTTTTTCCTGTAGGTGTTGGAAAATGATTTTCCAGTGCCTACAAGAAAAAAAATTATATGCATTTCCAATATCCATATCTCCTCTAAGAATTTTTTTCATGGAGAAATTATGTCAAACACTTATCACAAAATTGCAATTTCTTAATATACAGTTGACTTTTTTCCCAGACAACCCTAGTGTTGTAGCCTATAGCTCTGATGTCATTCTGTTACAACCAATACCCTTTGTGCACTTTGAGAGAATATGGGAAACTTCTCTTAACCATCCAAATTTGCACCAATTTACTAAGGAACTGAACACAATATTTTGTTATTAACTATTTCCTTTAGGCAGGCATGACACTACATCTTTATTCAATCTAAATGTAATTATTCAATTATTCATAAATCATAAATGCAAGCTAACACAAGTAGCTAGAAAACAAACTAGAAATTAATTCAACCATGACATAAACCATACCAATTTATTTTTAATTCAACATAATTCCAACAATTGGTTGCAGAAGATGGACGTTCCACCCAACTATAAGATCCCTAATGCAACATTCTCTCTACAATAGTAGCCACCCCAAAGTTGAGGCTATAAGTCCTTAAGGCACACTCTCTATATGGTAAACTCTAATTTCTTTTCTCCTAGCCCAGTTTCTAGGTTTGCAAATGTAATTACACCTACAACAATTCCCAATCAACAAGACTCTTCCTCATCATCTTGCAAAACCGAAGGAATGGTATTATTTTCTCTATTCAGCGATGCCTCAAGCTATCCCTCTTTCTTCTAGAGATCCAACACAAGCTGGCAAGAAGATCTCACTACTGAAATTCCAGGTAATTATCAATGGTAGTGAATTTCCTCAAAGACAACCATTATCATTCCATATAACCATAATTCTCACTTAATTCATGCCTACATATTTCACAATTTGAATTTAGTATACACAATAGTTCGTTTAATGACAATTCTTTAGATTTCCCCAAACAAAAGATAGTTTGCAAGGTAAATTCCGTTTTTTTATGAGTTCGACCCTGATAATTTGAATAACAACAACATTCAAACTCCCCTCTCAAAACTTCAAAAATCAAACCACTACAGTCTGTTTGCATGCCAAAGGTAAAGCTTTTATTTGCATGGGATGAAGGGGCCACATATCTCCTTTGTGCACTAACCCCCCTGGCTTAATAAAATAATGATTAGGTAATAATCAAAGACAAGTTTTAGAAGACCATGGGTTGAATCCCCTTACTAAGGTAATTTTCTTTTCATATTTAACCCCTTCTTCCTTTCACCCTTATGGAGTCATAGTCCCCTTATTTTATCATTCTCTTCTATAGTCCATGATGTACATTTTACTATATATTCAATATTCAGTTACAAATTACATTTTCTAGTTTTTAGCCTATTGTACATACACAACATTGAGCCAAGTATCAAAATTGGGGTATTACATCCTTTCTTCTCTATTTGTATTTTAATGCTAGGTGAAGATTTGGGGCTTTATTTCAGTTTTGTTCCTTGCCTCTAAATCTTGCAACAAATTCCTTCTCCCTCCATCATAAAGTGTGCCTCGTTGCTACTTTTTCCAGAACATCACTATAATTTTCTCAGAACATAGTGTTTCAATTTCAACAACAATAGTGAGTGTTTCAAGTTCAACAACATTCTCCGATAGTAGATTGTTGATGTGAATATTTGTTTCCCTCCAATTTCCCACTAACTGCAGTATCCTTTAGACCAATAAGATCATTAATTGATTATATCCATCTTCCTACACTTTCAAAGCCTTATAATTTATTTTTGAAATATAATACATATCTTGATAAAACCTTCATATTGAATTTGCAATTTCTTACATGCTTTATCCACATTTTCTGCATCATGCACTTGGGGCATAATATCATACATTAAATATAGGATCATGATCATCAATGCTTCCCAATTTTGGTCATTGAAATTCTTCTGTTGAGCATGATTAGTCAGTCCAACATCTTGTGCTATGATCATCTGCTATAGGCCTTTGAATTCTAGAATTGACTTCATATTTGGCTTCCAAGGAACACAATTTTTCCCATTAAATTTATGGAATTTTATTAGCTTTTAAGTGTCACGTTTTGCCATTATCCTCCACAATAAATAGGCATTTTGATAACTCGAACCTGTGATCCAATCAAAATCAGGACTTCAAGGATAACAACAACACAAACAATGCAAAGGATAACCAACATTGGCATTATCCTCCACAATAAATAGGCATTTTGATAACTCGAACCTGTGATCCAATTAAAATCAGGACTTCAGGGATAACAACAACACAAACAATGCAAAGGATAACCAACATTGGCATTTCATTGTGCGGGAATCACCAATAAGCTCTTTCACCCACTCAAAAGAACTCTTGCGACATCTCAATTATATGAAGACATTGCTTAACAACAAAACACGTTTTTATTCTCGACTATAATACAAGTCCTCTTTATCCACACTATAGAAAAAAAATCCTCCAGGCAGACCTCCCTGTAGACAATCATATGCTCCACTTTTATGTAAACTTGTCTGATTCAACTTTTTCATAATTTTTTATCATATAATACACCACCTGCTAAATTGGAGGGCGTCACCTTCTGGAATTTTACAACATAAATTGCTATCATGCCTGGAGTTTTTTTTTGACAGAACTATATACCAACCAAAAAGTCAGATGCTAACACCTCACATGGAAAACAATTCACAGAACAGATTATACTCTGTTCACAAGACATCCCATCTGTTGGTTCCATTTAAATTGCAATGATGGATCTATATGTTTTGGTCTGTAGGAATTATACATGTCGTTCTGTATGCCAACTACCATTCATGTTTTTTCCCCACATGAACTAATTTTCCGTCTCATAAAGATAACCACTACTTCTTAGCTTCTTACTTTTGTTATACTATAATTTCTCACGTAAAATTTATGAGAAATTAATATATACTCCCTTTGTCATGGACTCCGATGGTCCTTCTAGGACCCTTGATGATGACGAGCTGCATAATACTTGACTGCTTTCTTGTCTATGTAGTTCTAGTATATCTTGTTTTTTGTTTTATTTCTAGGTCAAAGGTGGCCTCGTACTCTATGGTGCAGAATTCTATGACAAGACACCTATTTTTGTAATTATATTGGGTTGTTAGGACTTACACATAATCTGGAGCACTGCCATGTGCATGGTAATTGTCGATTCTGTAAATATAAGGCTTAATCTGAGTTATCTTTTCTTTAAATGAGCATAATTTTCTTTAGTCAGACTAATCTTCTCATCAAAGCTTTCAAGAAAAAAATAAAGATCCTCACTAGAGATGTATATTGAAAATAAATAGAGTTGACCAAAAAATTAGAATTTCATGATATCCTAGTAGTCATTGTAGTACATGCTTAGAGAGTAGCAAAAAATAAAAAACAGGAATACAACTGGAAAAGAATGAGAAATGCATTGACACCCATGAAAATCAGTTTCCCTTTCACATACACTTAGCCCTCAAAGTTTTTCACATGTATTCGGAGAACAATAAATTAATATTTTACAAAACTAGAATATTCCATTTAAATATTGAGGTCTTGGACCAAACACAATCCCTTTTGGTCAATATGTCATATTCGAACACTTGTTCATGGTTTTCTTGCTTGAATATGCCCTTTTAAGGTTGAGAAGTGCAAAGATCTGTACATAACTCTTCTTTCAGTACTTCACACTTCTCTGAGCCAAAGATAAGCCTAGGCTAATGTTGCGGCATGTTGCTTGAAGTCACGGCATGTTGCTTGAAGTCATCCTACTGATGGCATATAACATAAGATTTGACTTTATCTTCGTTGTTCCTTTTCCATTTTTCTCCCCAGATGTTTGTCTCCCTGTAAAACCAACTACAGAAAGCCTAGATGTCAATGCTTGCTCAGTCAACCATACCTTTGCCTTACCTTTTACATTTTTCTCTCCATTAGTTCGCTTCCTTATGGAATTGACTACAGGAGGTTGTCCAGTCTTTTGGACTTTAGGCCTTCCTCCTAAATTTTTGGGGACAAGTGTCTTTTTTTCCTTGGAAATTGTCAAGGGACTTTTTACCACTTTAGCTTTCATTGTAGTTGAAATACTTTTATACTTATTTGGTATAGAATTTGACATTCCCTTAGAACCAAGCTTTCATATCAAAGGATGTCGAGTCCTCTGACTTTATTTCCTTTTGCAGATGATCTCTTTAGGCTTTGCAATTTCCTTCCCTTTATTCTGAATATGTTTTTGCTTCACTACTTCATACCTTCTTTTATTAGTTGTAAGTTCTTCCAAGCTCTCATTTTTTCTTATAGCCTCTTCAATTAGACTTGCTAGCTAGAGTGCTATCCTTCTTTGTAACCAGGCTTGTCACCTTACCTGTAAAAGAGGTGTCATTCCTCAAAAGATCATTATGTCAAAAAGCTAGGGTGAGAAGTGAAAAAAACGACATCAAGACAAAAACAATGGTGCTTCTCTCGATTAATACATTGCCCATCCTTTCTGTTATTGCTTTTCTCTTTCCACCTTACCTAACATTTATTTTCAGAGATGTCCAGAAAACTGAAAATAATAGCAGGGGAAATGAAAGAAAAGCCAGATTGCAAAACAAATTCCTGGTCTTTAGCTGTCATCTGGGCAGTTCTTCCACTCTGATGAGTTTTTAAGCTGCTGCAAAGCATTTGAAGTGATATGTTAACACAGTAGGAATGCTTAAAAGACTCATAACTTACTGGAGTAAGCGGGAATCGACAGCTAAATCAAGCCCTCGAGCTGCCAAGTTTGTGCACACTAACGTGGGACAGTCACCATCATCACTCTTAAATTTGTTGAGATTCTCAACTCTGAAAAAAAAAGCTGCAATATTAGATTACAAAGACTTGATATCCAACAAGTATTTTTAAATTTGCAATTACAAAGCTTGTAAACACTCCTCTGCAAAAGTAGATAACCTTCAACAAATGAAAGGAAAATCCATTTGACTGTAGCATTACATTCAGTCATGTTATAAAGTATGAGGATTCTCAAACAATTCTACTATCTAGGATTTCTATCTAAACTTTTATTAATCTATATGAATTTAGGCAGCTTTGTGCTTAAAAACATGCCTTTCTTTAACAAACAACTGATAGAACCACCTCACCCAAGATATAGAGAGACACGGTTGAAAAATCTAGGCCAGACTCTATATCCACGACAAGTACCTGAAGAATAGCTTTTACAGCCATTGATATTATAATTTATAAAACATAACAATAATAAGTTATAACAATGACATATCAATTTCTGACTTAGAAGTACTGTAGCAATGTCCTGGGAAAGCCATCATGTCATTTTCCCCAAAATTCACAATTTTATTGACATCAGAACTCTCATTGATGGCCACTAAGAACCTCAAATTCGTTTGCTGCATTCATTCCTGGTCAGGCCAAGGATGTAATATATGGAAGCAAAAAAATAGAGAAAAATGATCATTCCTTTCTCTTTCTCAAGCCTACTGGATAAACAACTTCCACTATACAACATGTGCAACTCCATTCCCCTGGCTGACTATAGATGACACACTGCAATACAGGAAAGAGCAGGGAAAGCAAAAATGGCAAAAAGTTTCCATTGATAATTTACCTGGAATTTCAGTAGTGAGATCTTCTTGCCAGCTTGTGTTGGATCTCTAGAAGAAAGAGGGATAGCTTGAGGCATCGCTGAGTAACCACGGGGAGCGTCCATCATGATGACATCCCACTCCGTTTCGTAGATGAGCGCGGGCAAATTGGTAAGAGCAAGCTCGCATTTGGAGGGCTCTGAGTCGTTTTCAGACGGTGTAGGGCTCTGCAATGGAGATCCAAATTCGAAGTTGCGCAAAACTTCCACGAGACTCCGCCAGCGAATGAAGAAAAGAGGGCAATGGAGTTCAATGAACGCGGGCTCTGCAATGGAGTTGTTCGTCCGTACAATCATATTCCAACTAACTTTATTTTTCTAATCAGAAGTATAACTCCAGTTTGTAGAGTCGATTCCCTGGTTGTGGTCGTGAATGTATGAAAAATTTGAAATCCTTTTCTGCAATTGTAGGCCACAGTTCATACAACTCCGGATTGCGTCACCTTCTCGCTGCTGATGATGGAAAAATTTGTCCTCGAAGCACTGCCTGCGATGGTTGACATGGCCACCAAAACAAACAACACAAAGATTCTGAGTTGTTGCGGGCCTTTTTCACTAATTTCCAAGTGAGTTGTTGCTGGCCGTTTCTTTTAATTTTTTTTTTTCAAAAAATCTTTTAGGATTGTTTGAATGTGTTTTTAAGAGTGAAAATAGATTCAGTATCTTTCGATATTCAAAATTTTCAAGTTTGAAATTTTTATTTAAAAAAAAAAATTATTTTATTAATATCTTGTTTAAATTTTCATAATTTTCTAAATAAATTTGAAAACTGGTTAAACAAAAACATTAATCCTATGTGTCTATTAAAAAAAATTATACTATATAATTTATCCTATAAAAAAATACATATTTCCCACTCCATACACCTATTAATAAAAACAGATCAATGCTCAGACTTGTCTAATATGTCTATTAAAAAAAAGGACAGCTGCCACAGACACTTCATCCTCAAATTCTGCCACAGATACTTCATCCTCAAATTCATGGGTTTTAGAATTCCCTGCGCTCTTCAGAAACCGGAAAAACTGGCAAGGTGAAAGTCTTCCAAATCCCCGAATTCTTTAACAGAAAGAAAGGCTGAGAACGCGAATGGAATCTGACGAGGGTTTTCTGTTCCCCGTTCTAGTGCTCTATTCAGACTGCGGCCAAAGTCATTACTGCTCTCTGCACTGTGCAGGATCACTAGCCACAATTTTTAACGCAGGATCTGTACCAAAAGTCAAAGTCAGTATTTGTTGGTGCAGTAGTTGTACTGGCCAGACTTATCAAGCTACCATGCAGGTAAGCGGTAGAATAAATAAATTGTTTTTTGGTTTGTAAATTCAGGTTATAAGCTATAAATTTTTACATATTTTGGGTGTTTATTATAAAAATATACCTAAAGCAAGATTTCTTAAATTTTTTGGGCTCAAAATTTAATATTTTTGACCGTCCAAACAATTCCTCTACCTCAATAAACGACTCCTATAATTAATGTTCATCATTAACTATATATACTTACTATTAAATTTAAACAATTAAATTATACAAAAATGATCATATAATACTACAAGTTGTATATACCCACAGTTCGATTTAAACAAAATAGATTATTTAAACAAAATAGATTATTTAACTGTATACATATTACCTACTTTTATTAATGCAATACATGCTTTGCACATGACTTGGAAACGTTATTATTTTCCAGTTGTCAGGGCTGTCTAGTTGTAATAGCAATCTTTTATTTGACACTTCGTACCTTTACTCTACTAACTTCTTGATATATTATTCATAGTATATGATATAAAAAACTGCATATAAAAACTGTGCCTGAACTCGTTTTAATTTGGTATTGGTGGCAGAAAACACATCACAGAATTTACAAACTTTGAAAAACAATGAAATTGTAATTTAGCTCACCTTGAATATGTATTGGTGGCAGAAAACAAACACAGAGTTCAAACCCAGAATTTAAATCTCAGAGCTGAAAATAAACAGGTCAAAACAGAATCGAACCTAAACAAAGCCTGAAACTGTAAACTATAAATTGCAGGTAGATCAGTGTGAGAACCATTAAAATGTCAACGTGGTCTCAGGGTTTGTATTAATCATGTGGATAATTTGGGTTGTAATTAAAATATTTTCCTTGAAGTATTTTCATTAAGTTATTTGTTGGTTTAGTGCATATAGGCTTTTTATTATGAGGCAGAGCCCCATGACACTGTAGTGGGATTAGCCAGTCTTAAGAGAATATATTTTTCTCACCAATACGAGGGTTGCACGACGATATTGTGAGTGACCTCAATTCTATATATAGTTTTCTTCAATTCTATATATAGTTTTCCCGCTTTTGGTGAAGACAACAGAAGCAGGGCTGAGTAGACATGTCTAACACCAAACAGGTGAGATAGTAGGAAATGAAATTTAAATTTGAAGGCCGTCTCTACTGTCTCTATGGAACCATTCCCGCAACCTATGGGTTCCACACAACCAGATAATTTGATTTTGATGTGCATGACAGAAAATTCTCACAAAAAGCATTCAACAGTTAGCTTTGTGGTTATTAGAGAAAATTTTATTTACTTGTTCTTTATCATTTTAGTGCAAATGCAAGTATAATATTGATATTGAAATAAACTGGAGAGATTAAAAACCATTAAACAAAAAATAATATAACATTAATTATCATTTCTTAACACACTACTTAATATTTGTCAATGTTGAAATAGGAGTTGCAATAAAGATTTATATTCACATACTATTGCTTAATGACGAGATCGCTCAGAATTCCAAATTTGCCCAATCTTCAAGGAGATCCGTTCAATCCTGCATTTTTTTTGGAAAAGTCGTCATCAGAAATTGACATCGAAAGCAGAAAGAGCAATTGCAAACAACACAAACTATATTTTAATATTTTTATTGATTATCACAAGTATAAATATATAGTACATAAATTACTTACTTCAACATATTTAGATGGCGATACATATTTCCAAGTATAATACATATTTTTTAGTCTATTGAGTTATTAAGTGTTGTATATACTCATCTTTAGATTTAAATAAGTACATTATCTATTTTCTATTTTCTAGTATAATATATATTTTTCAGTTTATTGAGTTATTAAGTTTATCTTTAGATCTATATCTATATCTTTTTTATTTTCTATTTATTAAAAAAGCAGATTGCTATACATATACTTAGTAGCCTCAACTTGCTCTAAGGAAACCAAGAATTAAAAGCTAGCCAGTATTAGAATTGTCTCTGTCTTCTACTTGCAGCTATATCTACTTTACTATGTCCATAAAAGTTAAAGTTTAACCAAAAGCTGTAAAAACTTGCTGCAAAAATCAAAAGCTACTAAAATTAAATGTCACACATCAATAGGAGCCGGCGCATCTACTTGCTTCATTGCTTGAAGTTGTCTTTCAATTCTTCCAATTCTTGCAGTGGCATGATACTAAGACATGCCACTTTCTTGGATTTCCTATTTGATTTGTTGTAGTACTGAAACCACACTTGGGTTTCCTTCAGTTTCCTTTTCGTGCATGTTAGTCATGGCCTTGGCCAAAACACATTTAAGTATCCAATAGGTGTCAACTGATTGATGGAAAAGGGAAAACCTTCCTCTTGTATTCCCGAGTTTGATAGGAAATCCATAGTGGCTTCGTGGTGTTTGATGTCGTCTTCAAAGTGGTTGCTCTCTCTTTCCCAACCTTGAATTGTGTTGCCGATCTGAGTTGAGTTTCCAGCTTCATAAAGATCAAAAATATTAACCCATATCATATTAATAATTCTATAGACTAGAAGACTACAACTTATATATTAAAAAAACCTAGATTGACTCCTAATACTCCTAATAACAATTACACATTAAATAAAAGTAGTACTTTCAACCATTAATCCTTCCAGTCAAGTTATCATATTCAAAAACAAAAACCTGAAACCCATCGAACAGTAATGAAAGAGTTTGCAGATGTAAATGATGAGCAGTGTGTACTTCAACAAGGAAATAGCTAAAAAAGAGTACACACAGTGTGCTTATCAATTTACATGTGTAACTTTTCTTCCTTCCAGTCAAGATGCAAAACACTATCCAAAAACAAAAACCCGAAACTCATCGAACAGGAATGAAAGAAGGTGCACATGTAAATGATGAGCAGTGTGTACACTTCCAGCAAAGAAATAGCAAAAAAAAGAGTACACGCAGTGCTTATCAATTTACATGTGTAACTTTTCTTCCATTTATTTTGTACAGGAGAGTAATGCGGTGCTCATGCATTAAAAACTACTCCAACTTCCAGATAAACGACATAGCTTCCAGATTCTTAATCTAATTTGTTTGTTGCAGTGCTCATGAATTAATAGGTATTACAACCGATAAACGACATAGCTTCCAGATTCTCAAATATCTAACTTGTTTTGGCATTGAATATAGAGACATATTCACGAGATGCGCTCCTTTGTCTTCTTTTGATTCCCTAATTCTAACTGTACGAAGCTGTAGAGGTTTTCTTGACATATTTTTGTATCCTTTTTTTTCTTCTTTTGATTCTCTTTTGACTCCGTGATACAATGCTTGTAACACAATCAAACGCCGTAATTCTAGATATATTTTTGCATCAAATTTTAGATTTTTATATATTTTTGTATTTTAAGTTTATCATATAGATATTTTAGAGTTATGTAAAGTTTAAAATAAGAATATAAAGTATATATGTTTTTGTAGATTTAGCAATTAAAATTTTGTATAAAAATAATTTTTTTATTTCACATTCATTTGTTTAATGTCGGATTTAATAATATTCTTAAAATTAAATAGTAATAATAATTTATATAATTTAAATGTTTTAATAATATTTTTAAACTAGTAAATTTATAATTAAAAAAATATTTTAAATAATTAGTAATAATAATAATTATTATTATTTAATTTACTTAAACCAATTAAGATAAAAATTTCTGAATTTTTCAGAATCCCAAAGATTTTTTGGAAATAAATTTTAGTACCTCCAAAGTCAATTATTCTGCAAGTTATACATGTATTTTGAAAAAATGTGGCCAGAGCAAGGACGGTGGTTCAGCAAACAGTACTCCCCTTCTCCGGTCCATTTCCTCATGTCTAGCTTTCTATGTTTCCTATCGATTTATTAATTCATTGCCATCCATCTGCCATATCTGCCCTGCCATGCACAAGGAAATCCATTAATAATACACAAGAATTTGAAATCGGCTATATTATATGTTTAAAGATTATAAATAGAATTTGGTGAAATACTTTTTGATATTTTGTTGTTTAAAATGTGTTTTTAATTATATATAAATATTTAACCTCATACAAAAATTTTATTTTTAATGGTAAAGAGTTTAAAACTCAAATTTAGAATTTCAATACATTTTTGTTAAATTTTAAATAAATTTCACAATAAAATATTTACTCAAAAATCTCAATTTCAAGTATTTGAAATTTAAACTAAATAAACATGTAACTTTGAAATTTAAATTTAAATTTAGTAAAAAGAAAAACTCCATTTGAAATTAAAATTAAATTTTGAAATAATCTATATATTTCTATATTCTTATTTTCTTTTTCTTTTTTTGATTAAAAATAGGCTTTCATATATATACATAGAGAGAGAGAGAGAGAATACATTTGCATAGATCAAATCTTCTTCAGTTCATCTTGACATGTCAGTTCTTCTTATACTTCTTCAAAAAACAAAATTACTAAAGAAACAATCTTCTATTTTACCTTAGTCCCATAAGATTTTAACATCATATCAAACTTATCAAAAAATGCTTCTCCATAAAAGTTTTGGAGTTTCAATTCTATCGAGAAATGGAGATGCAACTAGAGTCAATTCTGTGTCTTTGATTGTAGGAGGTGAATTGGATAACATGTCAGCAATGGTGTTTTTCTCTTGGTATATATGATTAAAGGAGATACAAAGGAAGGATATTTGTATATATTGGACTCACTTTATCCAATGTGCCAAAAATGTAAGTTGGAAGCAATTGGATCTATTGACCCAGTGAATGAAAACGTTGGATTCTTGAGGATAGAGTGTCGAGGATTCCCCATCCCCCATAGTCAACGGGTTTGGCCAGTGTGGCCAGTCTAACCAAATGAATCTTTTTCAGTGTATTAGGTCTAAACCATAGGAATCTACCTATAATGGCATCAATATTTTTGATGATGGCCTTAGGCAACATATATAGATGCATCTAGTAGACAAAAATGGATTGCAAGATAGACTTGTTCAGTGTGAGCCTGTGTCCCATTGATAGCCACCTATGGGCCCAATAATTGATGTTACGTTCTATATTTTGAATGATCCAACCCCAATCAGATTTCAAATATGAATTCAGTTTTGAGTGTGAATCCTAAATAAGTAAACCCCATATATATGTGTTGGTCAAAAACACCAAATAGGCAACAGATTTGATATACCACATCCGGGTCCTTTGAATCTATTATAAGCTTAGATTTTGTGGAATTCATATGAAGGTCGGATGCTCATCCAAATGACTCAAGTATCCCATGAAATTGTTTCAATTCTATGAATTTCTTGACACCTCCAAAGAGCAAGTCGTAAAAAAACATGCAATGTGAAACCTGTACTTGTAGAGTCATTTTAATGGTAGTGATCACACCCTTGTTCCTATAATTCACTATCTTCCTACTAAGGACTTCCATGCCCAAAATGAAAAGAATAAGGGAAAGGGTGCACCCTTGACGTTGTCTTCTATATGATTTGAAAAAAGATGTAAGATATTTGTTGATGATGATGGCAAAATTAACAGATTTCGCACAAGCCATGATCCATTTTGCATTGAATTGAGAGATGTCAATTTTATAGAGGATTAAAGATCAAAATTCCCAATCAATACTATCAAACGCTTTAGAGATGAAAATTTTCATAAGACATGTTTTTTTCTTTCTTACCTTGATAGTATCTAGGAATTCCTGTGCTGTAGCGACCACATCATGGATTTTCTGACCTTCACTGAAAACAAATTGTTCTGATGATACATGTTCAGTCAGAAGTGCACCAAGTTTGGTGGCTCTGCATTTGGAGATAACTTTATAAATTGTGTTGAAGAGTGAAATGGGTCGAAAATCCTAGAATGTTACAAGATGTTTTATTTTTAGAATGAGTGTTATGAAGGTGGCATTGATAGCTCCAGTGATATGTCATGTGATCTTCGATTCCTCCACCACCTCTAATATTTCTTTAGACATGATTTCGAAAACTTGTAGGTACGACTTTACACCACACCCATATGGACCAGGACTCTTGTCTTTGGCGCATGCAAGAAGTACATGGTTAATTTCCTCTATCAATGTTGGTTGTCCCAAGATTGAGTTGTCAGCTGCCTGAACCATAGAGGGTAAGGAACTTATGAGATCCAACTGTTCTAAAAAATGTGTCTCTGGTAGAGAAAGTGTCTTTGAAGTGTCGATACGTTGCCTGCTCTATTTCCAATTGTGATGACTGTATGGAATTTCCAGCATCCCGAATACTCCAAATTCCATTTGTAGTCTGTCTCATGCTAGCATACCCACACAACGTTCACAGTACATTCTTACGTGCTAACCATTGACACTACCTAGTCTCTGAAAATTTCTGAAATCTCCTTCTCAGCGATCATGTTAAAATATATAATTACTTCCCACATGCAGAGTTAGACAAACAGTTAAGTGAATTAGTTGAGTTGAGTTATAGATAGATTTGAGTGAGATTGTGATTTAGAGATTATTTGAAGAGCCACAGCGCATTGTTTCGTGTGTGAAATACTTGTGTTATTGTGTGATTGAATCCTCTTCATATCCAACAAATTGGTATCAAATCTGAGGAAGGATCAAAAGATCCGTGGGCAACCAGATCTAGAGAAAGAGGCTAAGAGAAGAGGGTCATCAAAATTTATATATATATATATATATATTACGGGGAAGTCCGCACGTTTTTGGTGCAGCACCTGCGCAGGGTCCGTAACTTCTCCTAAGAAAAACTGTGGAGATGTTGACAAAGTTACAATTTTAAGAAAATCCGGTTTAGTCCGCGGTTTACTTGCATCGAGGGTGCGGAATCAAGTTTTATATTTAACTGTGTGTAGCCGTGAGCAACATAACAGTCAATATGATGGAATCAGTTTTACGTTTTAGAGCCAACAACATTGGGGTTTAAGTGTTAAAGCCGATAGCATCAGTTGTATCAACCTTTATTGCAACAAAGGTTTTTACGGTGGTTTTTTCAAACGTTATTTCATACAACACGTGGAGTTTTGTTTTAAATATTTTGGAAGTACTCATTCCCAAAGAGATTTGTCATTTTTAAAAAGTACGTATATTTTTACAAAAGGATTATTCACCTTTTAAAAGGATTTGAAAGGTGTATTACAAAGAGTCTTGAGAATATTTTAAAGGTTTTGAAGAGAGATTTATAAAGTTATATTCTTTAACATAAAGTCTCTAAAGAGGGTTCTTAAAGTTTTTTTTTATATATATAAAATTTTTTTAACAAAACAAAAAGAATTTATTATATATAAAAAAATAAAAAATAAAGGAGTTTTTCACAACTCATAAAAGAGAAAAATTTAGGGTTTCTATCAGAGAAGGAGATTGATTTTTTTTTTAAACACGATGGCCACATCAAATTTTCAGCCACAACTTCCATCTTTCACTAGGAAAGATTACAATGTGTGGGCTATTAAAATGGAGACTATGCTAAAGGTGCATGATGTATGGGATCATGTCAAGTTTGGGTTTGCAGAACCTCAAAACAATGCAGAAGAATGAGCCCTCAGTAATGCAAACAGAGAGCAATGGAAGAAAGACAAGCGGAAGAATGCACAAGCGTTGCTTCTTATCCAACAGGGAGTGGACCGAGCAGTGTTCTAGAAGATCATGATAACTTCTTCAGCAAATGAAGCATGGGAAACTTTGGCGACAAGCTATCAAGGTATGGCCAAAGTTAATATTGTTAAATTGTAGAATACTAGGAGAGACTTTGAAAGTCTGTAGATGAAGGAAACAGAGGACATTGATTCCTTCATGAATATGGTCATGTATTTTTTCAATCAGTTAAAAATATATGGTGAAGATGTTAAATATAAAATAGTGATTGAGAAGGTTCTTCGATCTTTGTCTACCAAGTTTGATGTTGTGGTAGTAGCCATAGAAGAAGCAAAGGATTAAGAAAAAATGACAGTTGATGAGTTGATGGGATCCCTTCTATCGCATGAGGCAAGGATAGACAGAAATAAGGATTCCACTTTAGAAACTACCTTCAAAATTAATGTTTATATTTCAAGAGGTTGAGGCAAAGGTCAATCAAGAGGCAGAGGACGAGGCGACAACTATGGTGGTCAGAGAGATGGCCGAGAAGAGCATGAGCATCAAAGTGGAAGCAGCAGTAGCAGAAGCTTTCATAACAATCAAAGGTTTGACAAATCAAAGGTAAAGTATTATTACTGCAATATATTTGGTCATTATGCTCGTGATTGTAGGAAGAAGATAGCTGATCAAGGCAATCAGAGAGCTAATGTTAGTACAGAGAATACTAACTCCATTTTTCTAGCATGCAACACCATGCATGAACCGTCTGATAAGGTATAGCTATTAGACAGTGGTTGTAGTAACCACATGACAGGCAACAAGAATTTGGTTGGAAATTTGGATGTGTCAGTAAAGAGAGAGGTAAATTTGGGGCAAACAAGACTGTGGATGTAGATGGAAAATGAATGGCCAACATTTTGACCAAGTAGGGGGATCCAAAGACCATATTAGAGGTATATTATGTCCCTGGACTCAAACACAATTTGATTAATGTTGGTCAATTGACACAAAAAGGATACAAAGTTATCTTTCAGGGGAAACAATGTGTTATTTACGACAAATCCCTAATCAAGCAGTTGATTGAAAAGGTGCAAATGACGAGGAGCATACTCTTTCCTCTAATTATGAACTAGATTGTTCAGGTTAGTTCTTTTACAACTACATGTTCTGATGATTACTGGTTATGGCACTTTCGGTTTAGACACTTTCATTTTTCCGGTTTAAGATTGTTGTAGCAGAAACAGCTGGTCAAAGGTTTACCTCCCATCAAAGAACCTACAAGCACTTGTGAGTGTTACATCTTGGCAAAGAAACACCGTGAAAGTTTTCTGAAAGGATTTTCTTACAGAGAAAAGAAACCACTTGAGTTGGTGCATACCGACCTGTGTGGACCTATGAGGACACAGTCGATTGGTCGAAGTTGTTACTTCCTCACTTTCATTTATGACTATAGAAGGAAGAATTAGGTTTACTTTTTGAAGCAGAAGTCTGAAACCTTTGCAAAGTTCAAAGAGTTCAAAGCATTAGTGGAGAATCAAAGTGATCGATAGATCAAGGTATTGAGATCCGATTGTGGTGGAGAATATGATTTGAAGGCATTCCATGAGTACTGCAAACAAAATGGAATCAAAAGACATTTTACAACCAGATACACATCGCAACAGAATGGTGTAGCAGAGAGAAAGAACAGGACAATCATGAACATGACAAGGAGCATGTTGAAAGCGAGACATTTGTCTAATGAGTATTGGGTAGAATCAGTTTCATGTGTTGTTTATGTGATAAAAATATCTCCTAAAAATATTGTGATGAACAGAGTTCCAGAAGAAGCATGGTCAGGTATGTCATGCAGTGTATCTCATTTCAGAGTTTTCGAATGTGTAGCCTATGCACATGTGCCTAAGAAAATAAGAGGCAAACTATATGATCAAAGTGAAAAATTAATTTTTACTGGTTATAGTGAGCAATCAAAAGCTTACAAATTGTATAACCTTGTCACCAAGAAGACAATCATTAGTAGAGATGTTCTGTTCAAAGAACAAGAGTAATGGAATGGGACTGTAGACACAATAATCGATGCACCAACACCATTGATGGAGGAGGATGATGTAGAAGAAGAGGAGCAGCAAGAATCAAGAGATCAAACACAAAACAGAGTCACACCAACAAGGAATCCAAGATTTTCAGAGCAGCATGGATCTTCAAGCACATCAACAGACTAGAATTCTCCAAGCAGTGAATTAGGTAATGAATCAAGTAATGGTAAGAAAAGGATGAGAAGTCCGAAAGATATTTATGATGATTTGGATGTTAGTTCAAATTTTGCATTGTTCGCATTTCAACCTTCTTTGTTTGAAGAAGCAATCAGAGATGAAAATTGGGTGCAAGCCGTGGATGAAGAGATGAATTCAATTGAAAAGAATGATACATGGGATTTGGTTGATTTACCAAAGGATAAAAATCTCATTGGTGTGAAGTGGGTGTACAAGACTAAAGTGAATGAGAAAGGTTAGATTGACAGATTTAAAACAAGACTTGTAGCAAAAGGATTCTCGCAACAACTGGGAATAGACTTTGAAGGAAACATTTTCTCCAGTAGCTAGATTGGATACTGTAAGAGAAGTTCTAGCGATAATAGCTCAGAACAAGTGGAAAGTGTATCAAATGGATGTCAAATCAGCCTTATTGAATGGGATTCTAGAAGAAGAAATTTATGTGCAGCAGCCTCTAGGATATGAAGTTGAAATTAAAGAAGATAAATTTTACAGGTTGAAGAAAGCACTCTATGGACTGAAGCAAGCACCTAGAGCATGGTATAGTAGAATCGAAAGTTACATGATTAAGAATGGATTTTGAAAAAGCAACATTGAGCCTACCTTATACACAAAGGTAAATGAGCATGGTGAGATTTTGATTGTTTGCTTATATGTTGATGATATGATTTTTACAGGTGATCTTGAGTTAGATGAATTTAAAGCATCCATGATGAAAGAATTTGAGATGACAGATCTTGGTCTCATGAAATATTTTCTTGGCATCAAAGTTGAGAAATATGAAAAAGGAATTTTTATTTGTCAAAATAGATATGCCAGAGATTTGTTGAAAAGGTTTAGGATGGATAATTTCAAACTTTTACCCACACCAGTTGCAATAGGTACAAAGTTAAGTAAGGATGATGAAGGGGCAGATGTCAATCCAACTCTATTCAAAATATTGGTTGGAAGCCTCATGTATCTCACAGCTACAAGACTAGATATTATGCAGGGAGTGAGCTTGATTTCCAGATTTATGGAGACTCCAAAAGACACACATTGGAGTGTTGGAAAAAGAATTTTGAGATACATAGCAGGAACCAGAGATTATGGCATAATGTATGCAAGGACAGAAAATAAATAATTGATTGGATATACAGATAGTGATTTTGCAGGAAATTTGGATGATCGGAAGAGCACATCCGATTATGTCTTTTCATCTCGGTTCAGGAGTGATAGCATGGGCATTTAAGAAGCAACCTATTGTGACACTATCATTAGTAGAAGTAGAATATGTAGCAATGACTTCAGCAGCATGTCAAGTAGTATGGTTAAGAAGAGTATTGTATGGACTCAAGAAACAACAGCAAGGATCAACAACGATATACTGTGACAACACTTCAACGATTGCACTATCTAAGAATAGTGTGTTTCATCAAGAGAGCATATTGATACTAGATATCACTTTATTCGAGAACTTGTGAGCAATGGAGAAGTTCACTTGAAGCCTTGTAGAACGAGTGATCAATTGGCTGATATATTTACAAAGCCATTAGCAGTAGATTTGTTTGAGTTTCACAAAATAAACTTGGGTGTTGTAAGCCTAGCTAAGACATAGAGCAGCAGGCATGTTTGAGTTGTAATGAGTTATGTTTTATTTTAGCGGTCGTAATTAGGGGGGAGTTTTTAAATATATAATTACTTCCTGCATGTAGAGTTAGACAAACAGTTAAGTGAATTAGTTGAGTTGAGTTATAGATATATTTAAGTGAGATTGTGATTTAGAGATTAATTGAAGAGCCACAACTAATTTTTTTGTGTGATACTTTTGTTATTTTGTGATTGAATCCTCTACCTATCCAACAGGTCAGACCCGTCATGTCTTCGGTGACCTCCACCATCCTTTCTTTGCATATAAATTGATGGAAAGATAGAGAGGAGAAACACATAAAATAACACACACAAACAAATTGGAGTTGTGCCTAGAGAAACACATAAAATAACACACACAAACAAATTGGAGTTGTGTCTGTTCCTATATTGATCCCAAAAATTTGACATGATTCAATTGATTAACTCTCTAATTTTAGTGCAATTTAACAAAAAAAATTCTTTCTTCACATCTATCGAGCTGCTAATTTAATGATCTCCCATCCATCTCTTACCATGCACCAATGGAATTATTAATTCATGAGATTTCAAATTTAAAATTTGACCTTATAAAAGGTGTTTGAAATCTAAAATGGGTGAGGAGCATTTTATTTGAAATTTAATTTGGCATATGTCTCACTGCTACAGGTTGGGGTATTTTAAGATTCACTAAATTTCAATTTAATCTTAAAAACAAACAATTGAAAAAACAACTTTTATGTGCATGTAATTATCTTGAATTAAGAAAATAGGGAAAACTAAATTTTAGGTGCATCTGCTCAGTTAAGTGTTGCATTGAATTAAGAAAAAGTTAAAAATCCCTTTTATTTGTAGTTTCATTTGTTGTTGGCTCTCAAAAATGGTGAGTGTGACCATTTAGTTTCAATGGCTTGCACACTTGTAGGTATTTTAATTAGTTAAATACATTAGTATTTTTTTCTATATATTATATATTGGAATTAATGGAGAAATCTAGTCTTTTCTATACTAATGTAGTTGGTTGTTTACTGTTAGGATTGAGATCTTCTATTTAGGTACAAGATCCTATTATCTAGGGAATGGTTCAAACCACCAAGGTACTGTGTAAGTTTATTAGTACGATACTTTGATTGAATGAATGTGTGTGTTGAGTACTTAGGAATTCTCCAGGTAACTCACCTCGAGAGCCTCTTACTTATCTCATATTCTATCTTCTTTGTTTTTTATCATGGTATCAGAGCTTGAGATTAGAGGTCTATGTGTCATCAGTTATGTGTGGGTCATGAGGGCTTAGTTTTTGTGAAGTGACACACTGTTGTTGTGGAGAGGGAAACAATGACTGTAAGGAGTGCCAGAAGTTGCGTGCAGATTCAACAACTAGTTGTGTGAGGAGGGCTGAGTTGGCATAGGTCCACCGACCTGATCTGAGGTATGGGGTCTGATTTTTAACTGCAGCTAAAATTGGGCAGTGGATCGTGATCTGCTGCAATTTTGTGGTGAGCAGAGAGCTCGAGTGCATGGATCGTGGTGTTGACTGAATGTGGAGAAGCATCGATCTGGATCTTGGTCCTTGTCATGGTACAACTCAGTCATAGTGGACCAGTCATGGTATTGATTAGTTGTGAATACCTTTAGGAGGTGCAATAAAAAAAAAGGAAACCCATGGGGAGGAGCGATTGAAAATCTGTTTTTCTCAAGTTTCAACGCCATATTTGTCTTGATCAATTTGAGACAGATACTGATTTAGAATCCCATGCCCTCTCAAGACAATAATTGTCTTCATCAATTTGTTGATGAACTCATTAATGAAATAAAAAAAACAAATGTGACGGGTTTTTTAGATGAAAGACCTTGGAGAGCTACACTATTGTTTGGGTCTTGATGTCTGGAGGGATTATGGCCACACACTTCTGTCACAAGGGAAGTATGTTAGGAATTTATTGAAAATGTTCAGCATGGATGAGTGCAAAGCTGCAATAGTGCCTTTGCAGCAGAATGTCAAACTTCAGAATGATGATGGTTCCAAGGAGGCCGATGCAATTTTGTACAAACATCTAGTTGGGAGTATACTTTACTTGATTACAACTAGGCCAAATTTGAATTATGCAATCAGTGTATTAAGCCAATTCATGTCAAAGCCTCTTGAGAAGCATTGGGTTGCAGTGAAAGGCATCTTAAGTTATCTTCAAGGAACCTTAGACTTTGGTATTAAATATACTATTTTTTTTTTAATTTTATATGGACACGTTTCTTAGACGCAGATTGGGCCAGAAATCTAGATGACAGACGACCCATAATAGGTTATGCATTCAACATTGGGTCTGGGGTCATTGCATGGAGCAACATGAAGCAGAAAATTGTATCCTTGTCTTCAGCAAAAACTGAGTATTAAGAAATGTGTGCAGCAACATGTGAGGCAGTTTGGTTGAGGAGATTTCTAGGGGATGTCGGAGAAGTGCAAAAAAATGCAATAGTTATTAGATGTGACAATGAGAGCTCCATCAAACTTGCAAATAATCTAGTGTTTCATAAAAACATAAAGCATATTGATACACAGATTCACTTTTTTTGGGAGAAGGTTCAGTCAAAGGAAATTCATATTGAATATTGTAATACTTGTGATAATGTTTCTGACATTTTTACTAAGCCTCTTGAAATAATTAATTTTGATTTATTTAGGAAGATGTTAGGAGTACTAGTGAAACCTTTCTCCATTAAGGGTGAGTGTTGAAGATAATGGATAAATGTATTTTAAGAGAGATACAGTTCACGTGTGCCTTAGATTAAGATTTAGTTCCTATTTCTTAGGTAGTTTTTCTAACTTCCCTACTTGGTTGTAAGCTATATATTCATGGTGTGTAATGATGTTTTTGAAGATCGTTCTATAGATGTATTCTCTAGGTGAAGCTCCTCACCTGTGAGCTGCTCAATTATTGAATATAAAGTGTCTTTCAGTTTTTATCATGGCATCAAAGCTTCAGGTGGAAGTTGGGTGAGATTGTTAGTCTATCAAGAGAGTGGTGAGCCATTTTTGTCCCCTGTATGTGTGACCCTATTGGTGTAGCATGCTTGTGTTGGATCAAGCAATGTTCGAAATATTTGCTAAAGAATTGAAACTAGAGTGGCCTGCGTGTCTGTTCATGGGGGATTTTTTTATCTATCTGCAACATTTTTTTTATCCGATTGTTTGGTTCGCTGGGTTGCATTTGTTTATGTTCTTTACACGAAGCTGTTTGCTAAGGTCGTGAGGATCATTGGATGTCACAGAGGATAAAGCATGATATGCTGGTGGCTGGCGGATCTGTGGTGAAGAATAAGTAGATCCATGTGAAGAAGAAACAGATGTATGTGAGAGGAGTTGTTCGTGGATCTGCCTGAGCCCATTTACCAGCAACGTGGTGTCGTTCTTAGTGATCTAAGGTAGATCTATATTTTGGAGTTATTTTGCATTTATCCGTGGAGCTTAGACTTTGGAAGTGTCACATGAACAAGAAGAGTGTTGTGTGGCTAGTGATCTTGTTGTGCTTCTTGGTTGGCGTGTTGCGTTTCTTGGCTGGAGGGTCATAAATCTCTGCCTCGGATTGTATCTGATACAAAATAGGTTGCATGCTGAGAGAGGCCTAATACATTCCTTCCTATGATTGATGTGGATCTGAGCATGTCAATATGAAAGGATTATTGGTTCTCGATCGATCCCATTGACTCTTGTTTTGGAGTTGTTGAGAGGTTCAGTCTTCAAATATTGCATGATGAGCTTCACGAGAGAAACAGTTCAGCTGTTATAGCATTAATTCATCTTGACTCTTATAAATATTGCTTCATGAGAACATGAGTAATATTACTTCTGGTGGGAAGGTAACAAACCACAACCTCTAGCACTTAAGAAAGGAGGTTTCCTTGCCAGTTGAGTTATTGTTTGGAGAGGTCCTCAAGTGTTACATTGCCTAGTGCGAAGGTGTGACGGCGTGGCTTATTGGCATATTTGTAAAGAAAGTCCCTAATTCGTCATTGTTGTTAAGCGTTGTTTGATCACAGTTAAGTATTTTCCAAACCTGTTTGAAGGGCTATTGTGACCATTGTTTTGGTGTAAAACTGTCGTTCATGGTGTGTCAGCTATCGACTGTGAGATTGTGGCCTTCATGTGTCTAGTTCTATTATCCCAACAATTTTGGGTTGCACAGGATAGCTCAATGGCTTCTGCTAGATAACTGTAAGTGTGTTGGCCTTGTACTATGAAGATTCAACTCTAGAGAGCCTGTGTTAAAGTGAATTTTCTTGGAAGGGATATTCTAAATCAACGAGTTGCTACTCTATTGTGAAGTTGCAGAGTATTGTTAGAAGAGCGATGAACATGGATGGTTAAGAAGTAGCCTATGTGTGTGGAGTGGTGTCTGCATTTAGACTTCAGCCATAGATGTGTATTTTCATGAAGAGGTGCTTTCGTCGTGTAACGTTTTTGGAGCATGGTCTGTGGAGTCGTGTTGACTGTGTGGTACCAAGGCGCATCAACATCAAACTACCATTTTGCAGGTTGTGTGAAGTCAGGTCAAACAACATTTTGAGCATCGTTGGAGCTATGAGCGGTCAATATGTCTGTATTTTTAGACGTCTTTGATATTGATCCTTCTGATGATGTTTTTTTCATGTGGCCATTTGGAGGCATTTAGGGCTTGGGTAGTGTTTTTTGGGTAGTGTTTTTGAGTCACAATCTACTCAACAGGTTTTTGTAATTAAAGAGGTACCAATGGTTTATGAAGAAGGGCATAAACACTTAAATCATGAACCTATCTCTCAATATCTAGATGATAACAATAACGAGGGGAACAAAAAACTAAGAGCACAATAGAGAGATAAAGGAAACAAAGGTGTTTTCAATGCAACTAACAATTCTTATCAAATCCAATCATCATTTCAAGTTTTTCCATCTCAAATCTCCAAAGTAATCTATAGGGGATAAAATAAATCTTTCTGTGAGTGGAAAGATTTACATACTGAGATGATTGATACTGAAAGCATTGCTTCAAGTAAGCTTGCACTCCTAGGAGCTTTATGGATCACCAATGATCAATACAAACCACATCAAGTAACCTATGTTAAGCCAAGGAAGGAAAAATATGACTTTGGGTGAATTTCTCCATTAGGGAGGGGTGTTGGAATTAATGGAGAAATCTAGTCTTTTCTATATTAATGTGGTTGGTTTTTTGTTGTTAGGATTGAGATCTTCTATTTAGGTAGAAGATCCTATTATTTAGGGAATGGTTCAAACCACCGAGCTACTTTGCAAGTTTATATGTACGAGACTTTGATTGAATGAAAGTGTGTGTTGAGTGCTTAGGCATTCTCTAGGTAACTCAACTGGGGAGCCTCTTAGTTGTCTCATATTCTGTCTCTCCTTTGATAAAAACCTGGGGAGCCTCTTAGTTATCTCATGTTCTGTCTCTCATTTGGTTTTTATCAGTATAGTTATCAAATTTGAATTCGATTCAATAGGGAAAAAATTTGTTTATATAAAATTCAATAATGGAAAAAATAGAAAATACATATTTTAAAAACATTAACCTATTATTATTTCTTTCAAAATTTTGAAAATTAAAATGAATCTTTCCTCACTAGGATGTATGTTTATTTATTTCTAATATTAATTTTTTTGGGTTTAATTTAAGAAGATAAAAAGTAATGAAATACAAAATGCATCAAATTTATTAGTATTGTAAATTGAGAAAATATGTAAATCAAATCTAATAATATGAATACCAAAAAGTATCTTAAATAATGAAATAATGAATATTAAAAATTAAATTAAATAATGAAATATTGAATATTAAAATTAAAGTAAGTGATGAACAATTAAAAAAAAAAACTTATATTTCAATCACTATTTTTATTCAATATTTATGATGGATAACGAAAAATGAACCCCTTTAATTGAATTTCATACCAATAATTAGGTAAACGTCTATGTCCCAATATTATAATGGCTTTCATAAAAAAAAAATATAAATTTAAAATATAAAACTTACCCTCTCTATGCTTTTTAATACTAAACCTACAATTTTAATAACTCCAATTTTTTAAATATAGAATCTCTATAACATTTTTTAATATATAAATTGGCATTTTTACTTTCTAATATAGAAATAACAAAAAAATGTAAAGTTATCACTACAAGGAAAAGACCCTCTAGCAGATTTTTTTGTGGAAGCTCTTATAAAAATAGCCCATATATTCGTTTGTAGCGCATGTCACTAGAGGAGGTTGGTGGGTGGAGGTTTTTGCGGATGTTTTTTTTGCGGTGTGTTTCTCATCATAAAACACACCGGTGTGTTTTATGCAAAACGCACTAGTGCATACTATAAATTATCACATCGACACATCATTCTCTCCGTAAAACCCAACCCACTGCGTCTGAGTACTCCAGCGGACTCGTGATATATGTAGAAATTGGCCCAATGCTTATCCCTAATCTAGCGCACTGTAATGATGTGCGGTGCACCATTGATTAAACCGTCCGGTGAGTCTCAAAGTCGAGCGCACTGAAAAAGTGTAATTTATAAAAAATACCAGTCGTAAGAACCTCATTTTTACTTATTCAGTGCTCTAGACATCTCAAGCACTAATGTGAGTTTGTATTCTGTGAGGCACCCTACCATCAGTGCTCCCATTTCCCGCATTGCAGCTATCCATTGCACACTGTGTGGAGTTCAAATTTTTGAAAACAGTGCGAAATTTTTATTTTTTTTAATTCCTCAGCAAAGATGCTTCCTTGATGCACAAATGTACAAGTAATTTACTTATTTCTCAATAAAAAAACCTTTTACCAAATTAAAATTACAAATTAACTTGAAATTAGTCGTTTAAAAAAAAATTTGCATGGTACCTTCGAGTTGTTCGGCTTGCATCGTTCGTTGTGCAACCTGTAAATTTAAATGCCGCACCAGGAACAGTGTTAACAAAAACTGCATCGGGTTCCGATGCAGTATCGAGAAAACGTGAATCGATAAAATTTTAAAAATAAGACGGAGGTGTGGTCATTTACAGGACCGCACTATTGACTATGTAATGTTTTTGGGAGGGTGTTGCGTTGATAGAACTAAATTACCCGGGGCGGATAGTTTAGTCAACGTACTGCCCACCCAACAACATTACATAGTCAACGGTGCGGTCATTTACAGGACCGTATCGTTGACTATGTACTGATGTTGGGCGGTGCATTGACAAAATTATACGCCTTGGGACGGTAGTTTGTTCAACGCACCGTACAAATATCTTTCCTAGTTGCGCGGTGCATTACCATTTTGCATGCCCACCGGATGCGGTGCATGATAATGAAGTATTCACTTGTAACGATGCATTACTATTTTTTTGGGTGCATCGAGTGCTTTTTGTTTTTTCTCTATAATATATATATATATATATATATATATATATATATATATATATATATATATATATATTTCTCATTTACTAAAAAAATTGTATTTAATATGTGAATCATTCAGTAACGTCAACAGAGAGAGAAAAGGGAACAAAAAGAGCATATGGAGGACCGTTATAATGTCATTTAGCTGTGGGAGGCATGGGAGAGGGAGAGATTTTGTACCCTCACCCTATTATGGAAGCCACGGAGTTTCTCCTAATGGAGGTAGGCCTCCTCAAGTTCTACGAGGAGGATACATCCCTAAAGGGGCACAATGGGTTATTGGGATAACTGATCTACAGGTGGGATTCCTACTGAAAGGCTTTCCAAGTCGGTCCTGGTCAGTGGTACGAGCCCACTGAGGAGGAAATATATTTTATTATTGACCTATCTAGGAGAGGGAAGAATTTTCCCTAGTTCCCAGATGTCCCCGTCGGTTATGTATTAGGGAGTCAGTTGGCATACTCCTAGAGAAACATTAGGCATGATGTAGTTTCTCCTGCATATTTTTAGGTGTTTGGTGGTAAGTTACACATTGTTTTGCTTGGTCCAAAAGAGGTTAGGTGCCTCTCACTACTATTGATGACCATTGCACACTCTATTAGTGACGGGTAGCTCATTATTTACCCGCTTTTATTTTATGTTGATTCTTTATTCTAGATGCCATGACTGGTGAGATGGTCTGTGATTTGTTTGTGGCGGTTTTGTACAGCATAAGATAGATTTTTTCTCGGGCACGTGGGAGGTTGACCTTCCCTTTTGCTTCAAATTTATTTTTTTTATTTTTTGAGAGGTTTCCAGAGACGATGCCTACTTTTTTTGGCAGCCTCGTAGGTCGATGTTGCATGTACAGATGCATATGTGGGGCCAAGTGATGCCCAAGAGGGGCCTGTCTGACTTTCCGGCTAAGATATCTACTGATGCACTCAAGTTTCTAGCTAGTGTTGATGATCACTCATTCGTGACGGTGTCGTGTCCGTACACTGGTTTGGATTAGCGAGGGTGTACCAAATCATCTTCACACAGGATGAGCCATGGGATGTGAGAGGTAATATTAGTGTTTTCTTTAATTTAATATAGTTTCATTTTATTTTCTTAATTAATTAATTAGAATAAATTTTATTCTAACACATGCTTTAACTTGTTTTATTAAGTTGTTTAATGTAATGTCTAATTATTGTTGTGTACTATATATTTTTTAGATATTGGCACATTTGTTAGGGACATGATTCCACCCCCACTAGATGATCCAGGTGTAGATCATGACGAGGAGATGGCGGAGGCGGTGGATCAGGGTGACAAACCTGATCCTCGAGTGCAGATACCCATGGGTGTGTAGCATAGGGCACACACCTGATTCAAGATGGAGTTGGGGGACTGACTGTGTCGAATCTTGGTTGAGGAGGGATTCTACCCTGCTACGATCAGAGAGATCCAGGCTAATTGTAGGCTCACAAAGATCTATAGATACATGCCCCGTGATATGATGACCCCTATGTGTCATATCGTTGGAGCTTCCAGGGTATTGGCAGCCAGGAGGTATAGTCGCTGTGGAGATGCAAGATAAATAAAATCATCTGATGATCATGAGGGGAGTGATCATCATTCTAGTACTCCACCTCCTCCTTCTTCGCCTCATTCCAGAGATCATGAGCAGCCATCATCGAGTCCTAATCAACAGGCATATTCTGAGCAGTTTGCACCATCTCAACAGACACCTAGTCCTAAGAAGACATGACCATCGATTGAGCAGGCACATAATCCTGAACAGGCAGGTCCATTTGAGCAGGTATCACCATGCATTAAGTAGGCTGCACCATCGAGGACTCATCAGCAGGCAGTTCCTGAGCAGATTGCAACATCTGATCAACAGGCACCTTTGGAGGAGGCACGTCATCCATCTTAGCATGAGTTGCACCATCGATTGAGCATACCTCGACTAGTACTAGTATTGATGTAGTACCACCAGATATTTGACATTTATATGTAGTTATATTACAATTGCATATATATATATATAGTGCATGTATTTTATGTTCATGTTGATGTACTTAATTTACATGTTGGTGTTCATCATGATGTGTATATTTTTAGATCATGTTAGACTTGTTCATTTAATGTTCTTGTAGATAGATGTGTATGTGATAGAAGTTATCTGACATGAGATGTATATTTGATGTTTGTGCTGTGATGATGTTATACAATGCTTGTGTATTGATAGATAATTATGATCATGATGATTTGATGATGTTAGTGAATTTGGATGTGTATTTTAGAATATGATATTTGTACGATGGTTATAATGATCGTGATGTTTATTTTTAATATTAAATCATGATATTTATTAAATATTATGTATTGGTAATTGTAAAATCATGATATTTATTAGATATTATGTATTGGTAATTGTAAAATTGTGTAATTGTGATTGTGATTGTGATTGTATGTAAAATTGTAAATTTTAAAATTGTAATTGTAATTGTAATTTTAATTTTAATTGTATGTAAAATTGTAATTGTAATTGTATGTAAAATTGTAAAACTATAATTGTAATTGTAATTGTATTGTCAAATTGTAAAATTGTAATTGTATGTATTGTCATGATTCAATTATATTAAAATTGTAAAATTTGTAAATCTGTAAAATTGCAAATTAATTGTCAATTTGAACCATAATTACTACTGTAAGAACAATGTATGCAGTAAATATTGTTAAATTACCATAATTGTGAAATTGTAAAATTTTAAATTTGTATGAATATAAATAATAATAAATCTAGAATAATATGAATTTTTTTAACATAACAAAGTTTAGAAAATAATGCAAATAAATTCATGTTTAGAATTATCATTATTTTATTATGATTTTACATTTTTTAAAATTTGGAAGATATCATTCACACATATTTAAAGCAATATCATTAACACATATTTAAAGCAATCAAGTAGTTGTATTATTTTAGGAATTGACATAAAAAAAATAACTTGATACAGTTATCAACATAATTATAAATTATCAAGTAAAATTATTTTAAAATTAACACAATTCAAACCAATTAATTCAAAATACATATTATAATGTTTCGAAAAAAGAGAGTCTTAGTTATAAGGTTAAGTCCTCTTCTGTATAAAAACTCATCTTAAATAGTATAAATGATAAAATAACACATGTACCATATCACTCTTTCTTCTCATGATCACCCTCATTATCTTCCAGCTTGCTTGGCATGATAATACTATTGTTCTCAAAAATATGTTTTGATCTAGGGTCATGTCTCAATACGAACCAACAATCCCTATCCAACACATCTGGGTAAAAGAACACCTGGTTCTAGTGTTTGTGGAAAACATAAGGCTCCTTAGCTTCATCTCACATATTTCTAGAGTTGATACATATCAGCCCACTATCATGATCTTCCTTTACATTATTCCGATCAAATGTGTTCCACACTTGCGCCTAAAAATAACACATTGGAAAGAAGAGAATTCCACTTCAATGATTTCTGGTATCTTTCCAACATAACTTAATGTCCTTTGTATTAGGTTTTGATCACGATGCCTAGCTCGACTAAATTGACCGAACTCAACTTCCACTCCACAGTCTTGTATCATGTGTCCATTATAGGCATTTTCTATGCCAAAAAGGTGTCTATATGCGCACATAGATGGGAACAAATGAACCTATAAAAAAGTTTTAAAAAATCATAGTGTCGTGTCTCATATAATAACTTAACTGTTAAATATGAAATATAGATGTTACATTTCAAAGGTGAATTATTAAGTTTAGAATGTACATAAATATATTATTACCGAGTTGTTACACCCAATTCCTACGTTTTGTGTATCCTCTTCAGCACGTGGGTAACTACCGGTTACACCATATTTCTCTTTGACTTGGTCAGCAACCCAACTGTCGGGGCATATAATTGGCATATTTTCTTTTAAATGATTAGGATAAGGAACACTTCTACCATTCAACTATCTGAATTCTTTCCTGCCACTATCCCATTTCATCCTCTTTTTTTCATACAATGCGACCCATGGTTGTGTCACTTTGGAATTTTAAAGAACGAATTTATTGATTTCTTCAATCTCTGCATTCACTGATGAAATCAAATTGACATATAGTACATATGAGATCAAAATATACATTATATCAAAGTTGAACGTGAGTATTTATTTTGTGTAAATTTGAAAAATTATAAGTCTCTTACTCTTTATTAAGAACCATTTTATATTCGTTTGGAGAAGCTCCCCTTCTCTTTTGTCTTCATACTTTCATTGTTCCAAATCACCACACTTGGTCCGTTGTCGATCTACTTGATGTACTCACTAGCATAATAGAAAGACTCATAGGATATGTACCCTTATGCCATAGACCCCTCGGATTTTTCCCTTTGTCGAACAAAACCTTTCAATTTCTTCATGTACCTCTCTAAGTAGAACATCCAATGACTAGAAACCACCCCAACTAATTCAACATCATCTAATAGGTGGATTAGAAGGTGAACCTATAAGTCCATGAAGGTCGTCGGCAGTTCCTTCTCAAGCATACAAACAATCTCAACTATCTCTTGATGCCACCATGGAATGCTAGCCACATGAATCTCATTTTACGTGATCCAATGTAAAAATGCAAATAATTTAGATATGACATGTCCTAGGTCTTAGGGTAATTCACGCTTCACACACCAATGCATGAACAAAGGATAATGACATTGCAAAGTTATAAACACATGCAATAATATACAAAATTAGGTATGTTCTATGATCCGTGCATGGGATAAAATTTATTAATATAACAAATATTAAAATCATGCTTTTGACATTATGCGTACTCTTAGAAGATTCAAATGGTCATGCGATTTCAACCCCAACAAATGGTCATCCACAGTGAAGTGGAATTATAGTGAAGACCAATATGAAGATGGCACCCTCACACCCATTATAACTTCCTTTGCCAAAGAAATATCATCTTTTTTTAAAAATCCATGGGACATCACCTTCTTTGGAATACTAATTAGAGGGACCAGCTGCCTCTGATCCTGTACTTTCTAATCGTCTTGGCCAATGCTCCCTTTTAGTTTTTGCAGTAATAATATATTTACTAACAGGAACTGTGTCACTTTGTTTCGATGATATGTGCCTCCATAAAAAAGATGAAACATTTTTTAAATATATGCATGGGATATAATAAGTGGGTAATCTTAATATGCTCCCAATATGGAAGGTTATAAAAGATATATTTCATTTTCATCCCAATAGGAAATTTCTCAACATAGGTGTCGAAGAATTCTGGATCATCGAACATAGGCTCCCCATTTGAATCAAAAATTTCTATGAACTTCTTCTCCTTCTCTCTCTCATATGCTCTAAGCCATTCAGCTGATGTCATTATTGCAGGCCTTTGGTTTCTCTTTCGTTTACCATTGAAAGCAAATGTTTCTCTTCTGTAAAGGTTTCCTTCTGGGAGGAATACCCTGGAGCAGTCATATACTGGCTTTTATAGGTCATTGGACCATATAGCTTCCAGAGAAGGCCCACAACATTTACATCCATAATACCCTTTTGTTACAAGACCCGCGAAATTATTGTATACAATATGCATGGTACGTTAAAGTATATCATGAAGATCATAGAAATAACAATGAATTAAATAACTAATATGCGAAAGAATATTGTTACATATATAAACAAATCAATAAAAATGTAATTTAGGAGAGAAAAATTCTAAGACTGGATAATTATGTATCGTGTAAGCACATATTCCATACAACATAAAACTCCTCTTTGCTATTGTGGGTCTTGATACATTGTATACATTCATCCCATCCCGTAATTCCTTCAATTCATCTACCAGTGTTTGTAAGTAGACATCCATATTCTTCACTTGTATTCTACTAGGGACTATGAGAGCCAACATAAGATGTTCATTCTTCACGGACAACCATGGGGGGATATTGTTATTGATCACTATTACATGCCAAACAAAATAGTTGGCGTTTGGAGGGAATACTGATCACTATTACATGCCAAACAAAACACCAACGAAGTCTACAACTTAGCATAGAACATGGCATGTTATAATTGGCAAGGTGAAGCGGTTTTCCATTTTCATATACCAACTACAGCTTGCGGTATGCTGCTCCTGATAAGAGCTTTCGAAATTTTGGAGCTATTTTAATATTTTGGGCATTTGAACTCGATTCAGAATCTGCATTAACCTGCAAATTTGTATACATTACTTTTATTCAGCTGATTGACATGGATAAAATAAATTAATTAAATTAGATAATGAAATATAAATAAAATATAAAGTAATTACGTCTGGAGATGGATAGGGAGAACTCTGTGATCGACATTGAGAAATATTATGGAACGAGATATATTTTAAAGAATTGTACATTTGATATAGTTATGTGATTTTCTCCCTGCATTTGAGAAAAATCAACAATAAATTTTGGTGTACATGCCTGAAAGTAATTTTGGTGCCTTAAAAATCGACTTATTCTTATCGGTGCTAATGTACTGTTAACTGCACCTGTCCAATTTTATTAACAGAGGCATTGGAACTGTTAGTTAACAAACTCACCGAATATCTGAAACATAATAATAATAATAATAATAAAAAAACAAAACAAAACAAAAACACGAAACTCTATTTTTTTGAAGTGAAAAAAAAGCAGGAAATTGAAAAATGGGTGGAAAATTATTTTCGGAAATCTAATTTCATAAAAAATTCTTTAAATAGTAAAAGTCATTCATTATTTCATTATTTTTGCAAAAATTTTCAGGGAGGTATTTTCACGAGAGACATACTTGGAGCAAGAGAGCACGAGAGCACTGTGGAGAAGCAAAATACTTTCAAACAACAACACTATTCAGAGAATCAGAATTTGAAACATCTGGTGTTTCACACAAAAACCCCATAGTATAGTAAAATTGTTCAATTTTACTATAATAATTGTTTTTTTACAGTTTTTGTTAGATTAACACATGCATAGTAAACAAATTAAGCTTTACTATGCATTTTACTAATAAAATCATTTACAATCTTGATTCCTATTTACATTTAATTAAAATTCAACAAAAAAAATAAAATAAAAAATTCATTCTTATGTTAAACCCTTGCTTCTTCTTCTTTTTGTGACTTCAAAATTAGGGCTTTTCATTTTATATTTATAGGATTTGTATTACTATATATATAGGCGTATGACATCTAACCCACAAGACCACTTACAGAGTTGAATTCCAATCCATGTCGACCCTTGCACGATTTTAAAGAAACCGTTTTTTTTTTAATCAGTGCACACTATTTTAAATAGCGCACTAGTGCGCGATTGTAGTATAGCGCATCAGGCATGTACCGACAAAAGGCACTATTTTATAAAAACAATTTTGTATTAATTTATGTTTGTGTTAATCGGTGCATTGGTTTTAATATAACACATTGAATCTCCTTGTTGACAAAGAGAATTGTTCAATGTTTCTACTATATTTGCGGTGTGTTTATAAAAACCTACCACACTTCGTGCAATGCGTACGTTGCGAAAGGCACATCGTTTTGTTGATTTTATTTTTTTCCTGAAAAGTATGTGATTTATTTATAAAATATATTAATGAATGGTTTAGGTTTCATATTGATAAATAAATGGCTGACAAGAGTTCAAGTAACAAAAATACTTATAGCACATCCAAAAAAAAGAGGAATGTTCTTTGTAAATTCTTTACAAAAATTATTATTTTTGAACTATATGTAAGTTTAACTAATATGTATTGTTTAGTGTGTATCATGCAGAGCCACAAAATGGCAATGCTTGATAAGATTATTTTTTTATCTAAGACCAGAAGAGTCTAAAAGCTTGATGGAAAAATTGCAGAAGGATGAATCAGGTGAATGAAAAAATAATATCTATCCACTATGACTTTCTTTTTTGAATTTTCATTAATAATATACTTAAAAATATTAGATAACATGTTTCAAACAATATAGTAATTCAGATATGTTTAATTCTCTACAGAGACCAACATCGAAGAAATGAATGTTTTTCTAAGAAAAGAAAAAACATATAACATCCAAATGAAAATGAATTTCTCCTTAGCTCATTTGGAGTGGTGCTAGAGATTAACAAAAGGGTGAATTTTTTTTACAAAACTTTAAGGGATCTAGTGAAACGAATGTATAAAATTTCTTTCCACTTACAATAAAAAAATCAATCCAATGATTCCAAGAACCAAATTTTATTTAAAGTACAGGATGATTTTCCAGAGAATTGGTCAATGAGACATTTGAGACTTTTAATAGCAAAAACCTACAACAAAAGAAAAAATGATTGAAAAAGTAATATTTCTTTAATTTTTTTCTACAATTATATGTATATATTACTACAAAGCAATCATTTATAAATATCACTTTTGTTATATTTACTTTTCATGTATCAATATAAAAATTAAATATTCTATTTTCATGTTACATTTTCAGGAAGATTATGGAAATCTCAAAGGATGAACGATGTTGGGCCTCAAAATAGTCCCTATTCTCACTCCATTATTCACCAATACCTTCACAATTACTTCCATATTACCTTCATGTCACCTTCATTCCACCTCCACATCATTACATTTACCTCATCATTGGGTTATAACCATGCTTTTCCAAAGTTTATTATTTCTTAACATTTTTAAGTGGATTTATGGTTAAACTTTAGAAAATAATATGCTTATACTTATACCTAACAATTAGAATGAGTTTGTTGCCATGTGCAGGTACAAAGGAAGCTTCCTAGGCACCCTTATGTGGAACTCTATGTTCAAATTCGAATTTGATGAGATCATGGACCTCATGGAGGAGATCACGGACCTCATGGAGAAGATCATGGAGGATAGGGTTATGTGTCACCATTGGTTGAGAAATATGTGGGTCAAAGGAGGGAATGGTGGATTTACATTTATGAGTTTGTTATCATAGCTTTCGTATAAATAGGAGTGTTATCTCCTTCATTTGTAATCTTGATTTGTAATCTTAGTATCTTATATGTTGGTAGTGAGAAGTTAGATTTGAGAATCAATGTAATGGTTGCAATTGCAATTTGCAATTGATGATAAATAAGACGGATTTTCTTTGATCCTCTACATTTGAATTTTATTTTGGTGTGCTTGTGAATCCTCCCCATTGCCTAGCAAGTACACTTTTATTTTAGTAGGCTTTTGTTTTATGTTTGTTTGTGAATTTCATTAGATTAAATTATTAGGTTCATATGTTTGGAATATTAACGAATGAATTTTCGTAAGAAAGTAATAATGTTTCCTTCAATCAAACTGATTTGTTATTTAATGTTTGATTTCCTTAGTTTAAGTTTCTGATTTATATGCTTGAGATATAAATGAATAGTCTATTGGAGATTTAACATTTCATGCAATCAATCAGAATTAAGTTTAAATGCTTTAATTTCATTAGTATAGTTTGTTGATTAATATGATTAGAAATATTAATGAACAGTCTCCTGTAAGGGAGCCTTAATATTTCTTACACTTATCACAATGTCTTTAGATTTCATTTTGATTAAATAACTAAATAGGTGTTGGAGATCCTAATGAACAACCTCCTGTAAGGGAGCTTTGGCATTTCTTCACCTAGCTTAGTTTAGTTTGTCTCTAAGTCCATATATATTGGATGATCCTCGAAGTTTACTTACCTGAATTGATAGTAAATAAAACTCTAATTTGCATCCGCATTTTAGACCAAACATTTTGCCGCCGTTGCTGGGAAGGATGATTTAGTTATAGACTTAGGAAGTCATTTTTATTGCAATTTTTTTTATGGACTAACTTGTGAAACCTGGTGACAACAGGAACTTCATGAAGGAGTTTAAGTTGAACTTTTTTATTTTTCTTTTCATACTTAGTTAGTTTCAAATTCATTTTTTAAACCCCCCATTTCTTACTAATTCATCTATGGATGAGAAATTTGAATATGTTAAACAGACAATTTTTGGAGAAAACGAATAATCTTGAAGACTGGTTCCAAAAGAACCTTATGCAAACTCCAAAAATAAGACAGGTTACTCACATTCTTGCAAATCATAAGGTAAAAATTTTAAATCTTGATGTGAGCATTTTCAAACTCTTAGTTCGTAGATGGATTCACTGGAAGCATTCTTTTACTTATAAAATAAAAAATGTTTCAAGTTAATTAGAATAGATTAAAAATAAATAAATAAATAAAACGAGATCTCGTAGAATTTTCTTCTAGTCTTGTTTTTTTTTAAAATAAAAAATAAAAAAAATAAAAAATCATCATGAATAACTTAAAGTGGCACCATAAGCGTTGCTTCATCATCACATTTCTATAGCTTGTTTCTGTATCACGGGTAAGCCAAGAGCTTGATTATCGGAAAGCTTTGTCTTTCGGGAGTCTAAACGCCCCCGCGACATTACAGAAAGAGTATAGACAATGCGACGTTTTGATCGCGGATCTTAATTGTGTTTATTATCCATCCACGCTAACCTGCATAAATAAAAAAAAATCAAGAGATTAATATGCTCTCTTCCTGCACTTTGTGCGATCAAGAAGATCAGGAAAATATATCGATTTATTTCAAAAAATACTCTCGCTGGAAAATTGATCTGCGCATTCTATCGATTATAAGAAATTTGCAAGCTTCCAATATCAATCTGCTGCAACAATTTAATTTTTTGTTCAAACTAAATTCGCAGCATATTGAAATAAATCAATGGAATTATTAATGTACATATGATTGTTTGATTTTGCAACTTTTTATCACATTCTCTATTTCTGGCTTCTTGATTTAAATCTATTGTTCCTGTGCCATAATTTTCTCCTGTATCGAGATAACCATTGCCCCCAAAAAGTTAAAAAAAAAAACAAACTTGAACTATGTGAATTGAGGAATTTGTATTTCAATCTTATTTGAATTGGCTAATATAAGATAGAATGTATTGAATTTGAAACTCTTACATTAGGGACTCAAAGCTCTACCAAATTTACACCTTGCTTAGATCTAATATTCCCTCTAACCTTTCCGTAATGAGTTCTTCATTTCTTCTATTTGGCTCGAGAAGGGTTTCTTTGTGGTATGCTCGAACACTCAATATTTCTGGTACATTTGTGCCCATCTGTATGTAGCATGTCCATGCTTAAATGCATGCCTATCTGAGTGGATTATGTGGATTCTCGATAAGATATAAGACAATTAATGTGTGAGGCAACGATGTTTGAATTTCATCAAATTCAAATATTTCTTTCAAACATTTCATCAAATATTTGGCATGCATCAGAAATCTGTCCAACCTGAGGATTGTGAGCTGGAAAATATTGTTGGCATGTGTTTTCCTTGATGGCAAACTACTTGATGAAATAATACTGTTAGCGATATGATGCAATGTGTTGTCCTTGATGGAAACCTATTTGATGAAGATTGTTCTTGATGGAGGTGGAATTCAGAAAGTTCCAGAATAATGTTGAACAAAGTATGTCACAATGCATACGTGGGTTTTATCAGGAGAAGTAGTGTATGTACGCAGAAAAGTACATTCCAAGTCGCTATGCCCTATTGCGCTCTAAATTTATAAAACCAGGGAATTTACCATGGTATTGACCCATTGTATTGAGCGTTGGATTTTCTATTTGATCCCATCCAGGAATACCATCGGAAGTGGTGTGGTTTTGGCTCATGGTATTGATAAAGGCTAAACCTATATAAGGAGTAAAGAATAATAGTGCAAGGTGTGCATGTGTCTGGGTATTGAATGAATACTTCACCTTGAAGTATATCTGCATGAATGAACTTTGTTCTTGATTTATAAATCTAAATCTATGATGCACCCATGGATTTTTCAAAATCCTTAGATCTGATGATGATGAATCTCTAAGATGATCTGCAGAAGAAGAACTAGTGAAAATCTGGCGCAAAGTCTGCTGAAGGTAATGAAGAAATCTGGGTAAGTTTAATAGATTTGGTCTGCTCCACAAAGATTTCATTTACATATCTATAGGCGAGTTTGTTGTGGAAAATGCATGTGTATACGCGGATCTGATATAATAAAAGCGCATGTGGGAAGTTAGGGTTTATTGAAAAAATTCACAGATGTATACGCGGGTTCGTTTAATGAAAAGCACGTGTATATGTGATTCTGATTAAATAAAAGCGCGTATGGAATTTGAACTTATGATTGCTCAAGGTTGAATGTGTTTCTGCATATCTATTCTGAAGTCTGTTTTATCTTTGATATTCTGGTTACAGTGGTTTCACTGTTCTGTTTGAAGCACTGGGCGAAGTATATTTGTTGATAAGTGAAGGGTCATGTTGACGCTGTTTGATCTAGTTTGAAAATTGATGAAACGTGGTCTACAGTGGTACTGAGGGTCAAGCTTTCAGTGAGGGGGTAGTGGCTCCCTTCCAGTAGTAGCTGGTAAATGAGAGTAGGGGGTAGTAGCTCCCTTCCAGGAGAGGTTGGTAAACGAGAGTAGGGGGTTGTAGCTCCCTTCCAGGAGAGGCTGGTAAATGAGAGAAGGTTGTGGCCTTCTACAGGTGGGTGCCTGTGTGCTGGTATGAGTCTGCGCCAGTACATGGTTGTAAGAAGTTTTCTTTACATAATAAATATTGAAGACTGAGAGGACGACAGCGGTGGTTTTCTCCCAAATTGGGTTTCCACCTTAAATCCTGGTGTTCATGTGTGTTGCTTATGTGTGGTGATTTATTATGTTCTTACTGCATCTGTTTACTGCTTACTATACATCTGATGAATGAATGATACAATGATCCAAGTTAAGAATTAAATGTAATAATTATATCTCTCGACATACGCGATTTTTCTGAAGGATATCCACGTGTATACATGAGTTTTATTCAGTAAAGTAGCGTATGGGCTGTAGAGAAAGAAAAAGTTAAAAAAATTTCAGTCTGCACTAAATCTGATTCACCCCCCCCCCCTCTCAGTATTTTTCCAACAATTGGTATCAGAGTGGGTCCTTCTGAAAAAGCTTAGCCGCTTGAAGGAAGATCAAGCAAGATGAGCAATCAGTATGGAACAGCATCTATCAAGCGTCCGCTCTTTAATGGAAGCAATTTAATCTTCTAGAAAACAAGGATGAGATCCTATATTCTGTCTATGGGAACAGATTTATGGGCCATTGTTCAACAAGGATATCAATATCCAGCTACAATACCAACAGATCTGACTGAAAAGAAGAATTATGAATCAAATGCAAAGGCAGTGAATGCTATAACGGGAAGTCTGACTGAATCTGAATTTTTCAAAGTCATGCAGCTGAATACAGAAAAGGAAATGTGGGACAAAATCATTCTAAGTTATGAAGGTTATGCAAAGGTAAAAAGTGCAAAACTCCAAACTCTCAGAATTGAATATGAAAATTTGAAGATGCATAATGATGAGAGTATTGCCAGTTTATTTTTACGTCTTGATGATGTTGTAAATCGTATAAGAAATCTGGGAGAAACAATAACCGAATCTACTTTGGTTGAGAAAATTTTAAGATCTCTAACGACAAAATTTGAGTCAAAAGTTTTTTCTCTTGAAGAAAAATAGGATCTTCAAAATCTTACTGTGGTGCAACTTCATCGCATACTAACTGCATATGAAATGAGAAGAGGAGGACCATCTAAAATCAAAGAAGCCATCTTTAGAGCTTCTACAAAAGGGAAATAAGTGCAAGAAGCAGAAGGATCAGAATATATCTCAGAAGAAGATGAGGTAAATTTTGTAAAGAAACTTCAACTTGGCACAGGATGGTTCAGAGGTAAGCTTCCTTTCAAATGTTTTGATTGTGGAAGAGTTGGTCATTATGCTGCTAAGTGTCCTTATAAAGAAATATCTGCAAAAGGAAAAGAAGTAGCAATAAGGAATAAGAACCGGTCTAGCACTAGAAAAAGTTACTATACTCATGAAGATAGTGATGGGTTATCTGATAGTGAGGAAGAATGTGAACAAGATCTTAGACTTCTCATGGCATTTGAATCTAGAGAAGAAAATGATACTTTTGTGGATGCTCTAGGGGACAATGATTTTCTTGAAGAAAACAATCAACTCAAAATACACTTAGAAGAAAGTAAAATACTTTTAGAAGAAAGGAAAATAACCATAGAGACTCTGGAAAGGCAGTTTGAAGAAGCGAAGAAACACATTGAAAAATTAGAATGTGAAGTGGTAAGTCTAAGAAAAGATTTTGAGAAAGAAAAGACTCTGAATCTTAGATTTGCTAAAGGATCTGAAACCTTAAATGAGATTATCAAGGTACAACGCTCTCCTCCTGTAAACACAGGTCTTGGATATACCGGGGAATCTTCTCAAGCTTCAACACCAAATTATCTAAAAGCAGCTACAGCTGGATTACAAAATTCTGCCACTCAGCAAGGGAATAAAGAATCTTTACAGGTAAAGCATGATCATCTCAATTCAAAGAACACTAACAGGAATATATTTCAAAGAAACACCAATCAATAGGTAAATTCAAGTAGAAGATTTCATGATCACAAAAATTTCTTCTTCAATGGACATTGTTTCTCATGTCACAATTTTGGTCACAAAGTTGTTCAATGTGTTGCATATAAAAACATCATGACAAGAGAAGCGAGAAAGAAAAGGATTGATATTGAAACAAAGAAGAATACCTATAACAATTTTTCTCCTCTTCTAAATGAAGTTGAAATGTGCTTATTGCAATAATCTGCCATCAAGAATCAATGCAGATAGAAAAGTTCACTAAAAGAGCATTTTCTCTTCAAGCTCAAAGTATGGAAAAATAAGGAATTACAAAGGAAAATTGTGGCATATGTTGTTTTCCATGTAAGGTGAAGAAAATAAATTGTACATTGATAGTGGATGCTCAAGACACATGACAAAAAGACAAAACAAACTTCTTGCATACATAGTGCTTTAGAAAAGGAAAAGAAGGTTACATTTGGAAATGATACTCCTCATGTAATTAAGGAAAAGGGTCTATGTTTCTAAAATAAAAAGGTGAAAGCTAACGATGTCATGTATGTGGATGGATTAAGGCATAAATTGCTATGTAAGTCAAAATGTGTGATCAAGAACCTAAGTTGTATTTAGTTCGCAAGAATGTGGTACATGATCTTGATACAGTAAAAATTATAAAAGGAAAAAGAACTCAAAGCAACCCGTATGTATTAAAGAACCCGTAAAGAACAATGTTACTTGAGTAAATATTCTAGAAAATTGGCTATGGCATAGAAGATTGGGGCATCTTAGCTTTCTCTCGTATCAACAAATCGCGTACTTAAAGGTTCCGTGATCTTCCCATCATATTTCACCTCGAAAATATCATGCAGTTTTACAATTTGTAAATAGACCGCAGTATAGTTTAATGCCGTAGAAGGATCATCAAATAAGCCTCTTTGAACTCATTCACCGACATATGGATCTATGAGGAAAAATTCACTACGTGGTGAACAATACTATCTTGTTTATTGACGATTTCAGAACGTTAGATTGGGTTTTTAAACACAAAGATAAATCATTTGAGAAATTCTTAGAATTTCAAAGCTCAAGCTGAAATTAATTGTGATCTAAAAAATCAAGTGTCTTAGATCTCGACTGGTGAGGAATATACTTCAGATGAATTCCTTGAATTTCAGAACAACATGGCATAAAAAAGACAAGCAGTACTGTAGCCGCATCTACGAAATAAAATGGCATATGCGTAAAGAATGAATAGAAAAGTTCAACAAATGGCTAGAGCTATGTCATGATTTCAAAACACCCCGACACATTCTGGGAGAAGCATGAAGGCAGTAAATATTTCAATAAAGGTACATGTTCGTGTTATTAGTGAAAAACCCTATAAGCACTGTATGGTAATCCTCCCACCGTGCTACTTTAGAGTTTTAAGTGCAGATGTTTTTATCAAAATAATGATGAAAAACTTGGCAAGTTTCTGAACCTGCATATTGAAGGAATACTTTTGGGTTATTCTTCAGAGCAGAGCATATAAATGTTACAATAAAAGACTTTAAGATTGTTGAATGTATTGATGTTGTTATTGATGAGTTTGTCAAAACAAAAGAAGAAAACAAACAACAAATGAAGACGTATGTAGACATATTTCCTTCTATATCAAATAGCAATGATATAGACAACGCACCAAATGAAGAACCCCAAGATGATTTATCCTGAAAACCTATCCGTATATGTTCAAAAGAATCATCCGTAATCTCAAATTCTTGGGAGATATGATCAGTGTACAAACAAGAAGGACTCTGTGGGATCTTTCTAGCTATCCTGGGCATTTCTATCCACTATTGAGCCACATAATGTCAATCAAGCTAGCAAAGATGAATGTCAGATTCAAGCCATGAATGAAGAGCCGATCAAAATTGAAAGTTGAACTTCAATTTCGTAGAAAATTAGTACTAAGACCCTAAAGGACAAAATGTCATTGGAAACTAATGATATTCATACAAATGAGAATGGGGAGGTTATAAGAAATAAAACTAGACTTGTTTGCAGGGGTATGCTCAACAAGAAGGTATAGATTTTGAAGAAACTTTTTCTCCGTAGCTAGACTTGAAGCTATAAGAATGTTTCTTTCTTTTTTCAAGATTCCAACAAATCAAAGTTTATCAAATGGATGTTAAATCTCTGCGTTTTCTCAATGGTGATCTAGAAGAAGAAGTTTATATAGAAACCAAGGATCTATTTTGGGAATGATGAAACTTGTTTGCAGTATCAAAAGGCTCTATATGTTCTCAAACAAGCTCTAAGGGCATGGTATTATCGCCTTGACAAATATCTTCATCAAAAAGATTTTCAGCGTCTCATTGATAGCAATTTATACACAAAACTGGAAAATGATAAACTATTGATCGCGGTTATATATGTTGATGATATCATTTTTGGAAGTAATGAAGAATCTATGAGTCAAAAATTTTCTCCGCTATGCGAAGAATTTGAAATGTCTTTACTGGGAACTAACATTCTTTTCTTGGCTTGCAAGTGCATCAAACTATAGATGGCATATTATTATCACAAGCAAAAATACCTACAAAATCAAGTATGGCATGGAAGAGTGCAAACCTATAAGCAATAATGGTAATGACAACCGCATGCAATCTCAAGCCATGATGATTCTTCCACTATGAATCAACCAAAATATAGATCTATGATAGGAAGTCTACTTTATCTCACTAGACTAGACCAGACATGCATACAAATGGATTGTTGGACGATTCCCAAGCCAATCCAAAAGAGTTCTATCTTCAGTCAAAAGAATATTCAAATATCTATAAGGAACTCAAGACTTCTGGACTATGGTATCCAAAGAAGGTCGTATCTCACCAATATGCTTACACCGATGCGTATTGGGTCGAAACGTCATGATCGGAAAAGCACTAGTGGTGGTGTATTCTATATGGGCCCTAGTTAGTATCTTCGTTCACAAGAAGCAAAACCTATTGCTTTATCTACAATGTAAGTAGAGAATATGTGGCTGCCGCTTCATGTTGCACCAACTTCTTTTGGATGATGCAAACCTTACAAGACATTCAAATCAAATTTTCACTTCCTATCTCCATTATGTGTGATAATACAAGTGCCACCGCATCTCAAAGAATCCTCGTTATGCATTCCAAGACCAAGCACATTCCCACTGGCATCACTTCACGTGAAATGCTTGAACAAAAGGTGAAGTTGGAGTATGTTCCTCCAGTTAGGTGCTGCTGACATATTTACCAAAACTCCACCTGTGGGTAGCCATCTAAATATCTCAAATGTGTTTCTGGAGTAGTCTCTCACATGCACAAGATCGTATCCCATGAAATGCAGATTAAATTGGATACGTGCATTTCCGAAATACAAGTCACAGACATACGCAAGTTTATACAAAGAAAACCGGCGTATGGGTGGTTAAGCCACAAATTTTTTTAAGGTCGCATTCTTCAAAGACAACTATGGTGTGTTGCTATATCTCTCGGTGACAATGCCTCTCATATTTCTCTTCGTTTTCATTCTTCTCGATATTTGATGAAGATGCCTTGATGATTTGATGTTGAAAGTTTTTAGGATGCACAAGCTAAGGGGAGATGAAGGAGGAAATGGGTCAAGAACAGGTGTGCTGTGTCTGGGGAACATTAGCTTCTTGGTTGACACTCATTATGCATTGTTGGTATTATGATGGTTCTCGAAATATGGGATCTCTCTGAGGTCTTTTTTGGCATCTCATATTTAAAGGTCCCTGTTGAAATTCTGATGAAAAGGTCATGTTGAAACCTAGTGATGTAAATTGTAATTTTCAAATACAAGGACTTGATCAAATTGTAAACCCACTTGCTGGTAGTTGAGTCATATATGTAAACCACTTATTGGATATTTGGATATAAGTATGAGTCCTTGAAAAGTCATAGAGCTGCGACTTCATTGAAAAATATGTTTTTGAAGATTCGCATGAACTCGTATATGGTAACTCGTGCGATCATATCTTTAGAGCTCTTTCTTTCACATGAGAAGAAAAACCTTGTTTTGCTTTGATCCGCCCTTTTACCTCGATGTCAAAGGGGAGAGTATCATGGTGTTTGAATAGGGGAAGATTATCATGGTGTTAGCATAATGATTATATTCAATGCATTCATTCTGCTTTGGTGATCAACACCATCATGGTTTCCATCAAGTCCAAAGGGGAGATTATTACAATATGATGCAATGTGTTGTCCTTGATGGCGCAACTCACTTGATAAGTTGATGGAATTAACTTTAATGAGTTTATTAATGATGTAAATCTGATGCATTCACAAGTATCCGAAGTAGAAGAGAAAGAAATTTTGAAGAAGTGTCGCAGAAATGACAAATATGATATGTCACAAAATACACGTGGGTTTGTAAAGGCGAAGTAGCGTATGCACGCGGAAATTACGCACCAAGTAGCGTATGCCTATTTATGCTCTAAAATTTATAAAACTGTGTGGGACACAACCATGGTATTTTCCTACAGTGTTGAGCGCCGATCATTCATTTGATCCTCGGCCTGCAGAACACCATGAGCGGTTGACCTGTTTTGACTCATATATTGATAAAGGCGAAACCTATATAAGGAGAAGAGAATAGTGCAGCAGTATTAATATTTGCTTTAGCTTAAATACTTCACTCGAAGTATATTCTAATGGTTGAACTCTGTTCTTAATTGACATATCCGAATTCATGATGCACCCATGGATATGATGAAGGTTCAAGATCTCTAGATTTCAGAAATGATGAATTCCTAGAATGATCTCAAAAGAAATGATGAAGACTCGTTAAGTCCGATGAAGAAATTGGAAGAAACTGGGTAAGTTTATAGATCCGGACTATTCTCAGAAAGTTTATCTTTTATAGATCTATACGCTAGTTTGTTCCGGTAAAGCGCGTATATATGCGGTCCGCTTAAAGAAAAGCGCGTATGGAAGCCGGTCAAGAATAAAATGCATCACATACACAAAGTTTGTCTCGTGAAAGCGTATATACGCAGGTTTAGTGAAGTCAAAGTGCGTATGGAATCTAGGGTTTTGCTGAAGTGTGTGGGAATGAAATGTCCGATTTGTTATGTTGTTTTACCGTTATCTCGTCAAGGATGTATTCATAAAAATCGAGTTGTTTGAATGTTGATCAGTCGCTAATTATGTTGATTGCACATCAAGTTGTTTGATGATTTAATGACTAAATTCGATGAAGGAAGAATGACCGTATAAACAAACAAGGTATGATAGATTGTCCGAAAATGTAACCGACGAGATCCGAATATGAGTCCGAACTAATTCTCAAAGAAAGAATACACAAGAAGAATACGCTAGTTGGTGAAAAGGAAAGCGCGTGCATACGTGAAAATGGTGAAGAAAATTGCGTAAAATGGAAGTTACTATGCAATCGAGTCGACACGGTTGGTGGAGTAGAAAAACGCGTATACACGGACTTCGTTGAATAAAATTAGCGTATGATATTTGGAATCAATGAATGCTCGGGTTGATTTTACATCCGTATATCTATTCAAGTCCGTTATCTTCGATATTCTCGTTAAGGTATCCCCACTGTTCGTTTAAAGTGGTCAGCAAAGTATGTTTAAGGATAAGTGAAGGATTGTGCTGAAGTTGTTTGATCCAGTTTGAAAATTGATGAAACATGGTCCACAGGCCGAGGGTCGAAGCCTTTTTTAGGGTAGCTCCTTCCAAAGGAACAAAATCCAGGCAGGGGTAGTAGCCTGTGAGCAGGTCGGTAAATGAGACAGAACAGAAGCCTCCCTTCAGAGAGGTTTGTAAACGAGAGACAGCCTTCTGCAGGTGGGTGCTCGCATGCCGGGTATGAGTCTGCGTCAAGACATGGTCAGGCAGTTTTCTTATATAATAAATATTGAAGACCGAGACGACGATGCCACGGTGGTTTTCCGAATTGCTTCACCTTAAATATTGGTGTTCATGTGTGATTATTTATTATGTTCTATCAATTGCTTACTTCACGAAACACCTCGATGAATGAATGATGTAATGATCTAAGTTATGAATTAAATTCTATGATTACATCACCGGACATACGCAAGTTTTCTTATGATATCCGCGTGTACATATGAAAGGTTCGTAAAGTAGCGTATGGGTTTAAAAGCAAGAAAGTAAAAACTTACCAAAGACTAAATACCGATTCACCCCCTCTCGCATTTCTCCCAACAATTGGTTTCGCAGCACAAACTCGAAAAGCTTAGCCGCTAGAGGAAGACTGAAGCAAGATGAGCAATCAAGAAGGAATAGCATCTATCGTGCCTCCAATCATTAATGGAAATAATTAAATCTTTCCGAAACAAGGATGATCCTATCTTCGGGCCCCTGGGAGCAAGATGTATGGGCCATTGTTGAAGGAGGATATCATTACTCAACCGTAGTACCAACAACATCCAACGAAAAGAATAATTATGAATCAAAATGCAAAGGTGTGGTCAATGCTCTGACGGGAAGTTCAATCAATCAATTTGTCAAAGTCATGCAAACGAATACAGCAAAGGAAATATGGGGACAAAATCATTTCAAGTTATGAAGGTGATGCAAAGGTAAAGTGCAAACCCAAACTCTTTAATTGAATATGAAAATTTGAAGATGTACAGTGATGAGAGTATTGCCGCTTTTTTACTGCCTTGATGATGTTGTAAATCGTATGAGAAATATGGGAGAAACAATAACCAAATCTACGTTGGTTGAGAAAATTTTAAGATCACCGACAAAATTTGGAGTCAAAAGTCTCTCGCTTCTTGAAGAAAAACAGGATCTCAAATCTTATCGTGGTGCAAACATGGTATACTAATCGGGGTGACAAGGAAATGAGAAGAGGAGGACCATCTTCTAAGTCAAAGAAGTTGTCTTTAGAGCCGGAAAAGGGAAAAGAAGTACAAGAAGTGTATGATCAGATATATCTTAAGAATATGAGGTAAATTTTGTAAAGAAAGTTCAACTTGGCACAGGACGATTCGGTAGGTAAGCTTCCTTTAAAATGTTTTGATCATGCAAGAGTTGGTCATTATGCCGTTGCTGTCCTTAAAGAGACATCCAGAAAAGGGAAGGCGAAAAGTAGCGAACAAGAACTGGTCTAGCACTAGAAAGTTATATTACATTTCTGTGAATAGGTGATGGGTTATCCGAGCAGTGAGGAAGAATGTAAACAAGACCTTGGATTTCCTTATGAATTCTGAAAATAATCTAGAGAAGAAAAGGATAATTTTATGGATGATCTAGAGGACAAATGATTTTCTTGATGAAAACAATAAACTCAAAATTTTCTTAGAAGAGAGTAAAATAACCATAGAAACTCTGAAAAATCAGCTTGAAGAAAAAGAGAAACACAATGAGAAATTAGAGTGTGAAGTAGTAAGTCTAAGAAAAGAACTTGAGAAATTAAAGACTCTGAATCTTAGATTTGCTAAAGGATCTGAAACCTTAGATGAGATTATCAAGGTTCAACGTTCTCCTCTTATAAAGACAGGTCTTGGATATACCGGAGAATCTTCTCAGGCTTCAACACCAAATTATCTAAAAGCAGCTACAGTTGGTTTACAACATTCTGCCACTCAGCAAGGGAATAAAGAATCATTACAGGTAAAGCATGATCATCTCAATTCAAAGAACACCAACAGGATTATATTTCAAAGAAACAACAATGAATATATCCAATGAAATTTTTATTAATGGCACATGGGAGGAAAACACAAGACGATGTTCCCTGTTCTCCTCAATGGGATGGGTTATTGTAAGTCCTCAACACTTTAGATTTAGAATTCCTCTCTCTTGATGGTGTAGAAAACCAAGACAAAAATGGAAAAATATGGCTATGATGGTGGATCAATAGCCAGACCAAGAGTTGAGATCCAGAGTGATCTTTAGGCAACAAAAGGTGACAAATGAATGGGAAAACATTTCTATTTATAACAAAATATTGAGCTAGTCTAGATATTGGTGCATAATTAAAACATTATTAACGAAATCAAGATCCAACTTTTATGGAATATTTTATTATATTTGTTGGAGGGAAAAGGAATTTGACTTTAGTCAAATCCCCTTATTTGTAAATAATAAATAAATAAATGATTTATCTATCATTTGAAGGATGTGATTAAGTAATAATAGATAAATAAATGATTTATTTATCATTTTAAGGATATGGTTGAGTAATAATCAAATAAATAATGATTTATTTAATTATTTAAAGGAGATGTAGTCATATTTAACAAAGAATATTATTTAAGTAACGTTTAAATACTTATTCTTAGAAACTAATAAGATAAATAATGGTTTATCTAATTAATTTTCTTGTTTTGGGTTAAATATAACCAGGAATATTAATTAAATTGATGTTTAACTAATTATTCCTTGAGGAAAAATCAAATAAATGTGGTTCTATTTAATGTTTCCCCATGGGGTTTCATGTTTAGACCATAAACAACTTAATAAAGGTGGTTTACTAAGTTCTTTTTCATAGTGAATGCGATTTTACTTGGATTAAAATTGGTCTTACTTGGTGTACTTGGGTCCATCTAATAACAATGGATTAGATGACCAAAAAATGGTGCAACAAAATTTCCCCCAACGTGCGAGCATTAGGAGCTAATCATATGACCGAAGTACGTTGTAAGAACTCAATCACTAGAAAAAAACAGGGAATTCAAAGAGAAAGGATTGTAAGGTAGACCAAAGTGCTGAAAGAACTAGATCCTAAGGAGGTGACTTGCAGGTGCGACAAGCATTTTTGATAAATGAGTACCTGCTATAGGCGGTGGGGGAGGCATACCTATGCCCGCCGAGGAAAGAGTACAAACAATAAGGAATCTCGAAAACCACAAGACAACATAATGCTGGCATAAGCATGAGCCAGATAAAAAACACGATAATGAATCCCACATACATATTGTGCCTAGGATAATAGCCAAGAGTTGCACAATGATATTTGAGCACATGAGATATAAATGCAACCCAGATGCCCCTGAAAAATAGGAAGGGGCTCTGAAAATCTAACTAATACATGTAAACAAAAAGGCGCTGCAAGCGGCTAAGGCCGACATCATCAAATGTATGGAGCTGCATTGAAGGTTGTAATGAAGAGGTCATCTGAGTGTGTGGGGGGCTACCTGTAGGGCCACCCCCTCATGAGGGCTGAGATGTCTCGCTTACACTCAAGAATCACTGATGTCAATTGCTACATCACTGGACCATCGAGTATACAGATCTCGATCATGATGAAAAGAAGCTGGAGCTAAGAAACAATCAAGTCAAAAGGGCCATGAGGAGTCCCTTTGCCTGATCTGAGGCACCAAACAAAAGTGGATGCTGGAACCAAGGTACACCACCCTCTAGAACTCTCTTCTGGAATGAATGAGCTGATGTTGACAGAAGGAGGTCTACCATAGGTGAGGCAATAAGGGATCCTCAACTAAGGCACGAGAGAAAATAGTAGAGTGATCGACAAACTGACACTAATGATGATGATGAAATGGGGGGAACTGAGTAGAGAATGGATGATTTCCCTTGTTAGAGCATAAATGGCATGGATGACCTGGCAACGAATGATAAAATATCATGAGGGATAGGGGATAGTGGGACTGAAGGCCATAATGAGTGACATGAGAGAGGGACCAAGAAATGAATGATGGAGGACTATAGAGGGGTGCGAAGGGACTCGGGATAGACTCCATGAAAGAAATGATGACTCAACTTGGATGCTCTAAACAAGGGTGACTCGATGGTGTTGCCACACAGGAAAAGGGTCCAATGGGGACCATAAAAGCATGAGTACAAGATGGTAACTCATGACGAAATTCAACACGAGCGTGGAAAAGTATGGAGGCAACATGGTGCCCCCGGTATGAGTGTTGCAAGTGAAGAAATTCGATTTTGAGGAAGGTGAAGTGGCGCTTCTTAGAAAAAATGTGTCATGTTGAAGTATCAAATCACAAAAAGCTAATAGATACCCATTTGAGAGCTTGGTGGGATCCTTCCAATGGTATAGATGTTTCATCAAACTGAGCTACGGTTTGGTCACATTAAATGAAAGAAAAATTAGGGGTTTTATTTTAATAAGGCATTATCCTTGTAGATTCACTTATTTGCTAGTGTAGCTGTGGTGAATATCATGTGGAGAGGAGGCCCTAAATCTTGCGGCAGTTGTAGCGGATAAACTGAATGTTGGAATTTAAGATCCGATAGTTGTAAGTAAGATGTATCATCCTAATTTTCATTTTAGTGAGTTGAAAGTTCATCTTAGGTACCCAGAGCTCATGAACAGGCTAGGTCGTACTTTTCTTGGGGTCTGTTCTGCGACCTGGGTAGCAGGTACTGGGCAGAAAACTGCTACCTGTCCCAAGGAAGGACCTAGAAAGTGTGACCTATCAGAGAAAGGGGGTTTTAGTGCTGTTATGAGCTAAGATCTGATATTTTATGGTTGAGGGGTATGGGTGCCCCTAGGCATGTTATGGACATGAAAAAATGTATTTACAAAAAGGGAGATATAAAAACATTTTAATGATGTGGTGTGCCACTTGTTTTTGGTATGCTTATGCATTTTGAGAAAGGAAATAGATGATTACCAATCTCTTTTGCTACTGCATATATGAATCCAATGGAACTTAAGTTTCTGGGTTGGCATACATGGTGTTGCTATCCCAAAGGTAGGATAATGAACTGATGTTCTCCAAGAAAACTCATAGTTTGGTCAACCACAATGTCTATGAGACTGGGTTGTTGATGAAATATAAAGGAATGATGAGGGGTATCATCCCTATAGTGATCTTGAAGTGATATGGGACTCTAGAGGTTCTTCTAAATGTGGAAGAATAATGGGACTAGAGTCGACACAACTAGATTCACTAGGAGAGTGGTGTGGAACTGCTTCTCCTGGTCTCTCAAATATGGGTGCTCCCTTACCCAAACTTTGGGTGTCAATGTAATGGCTAAAAGGTGCATGTGGTTCGAATGCATGAGTTCGATGTAAGGGGGGATAGATAAAGTCAGGAGTAGTCGCTGCTTCCATAATTTCGTCATCGTAATAGAAGATGGGGTGACTAATGGAAGAAAGAACACCTGATGTGGCGAAGCGAACTTACTCCTCATCATGAGAGGAGAGGTTCACATTCACACCATCACAAGGGGTGATAGAAGAGTGAGTAGACAAAGGATCCACCGATGTTGAGACAAGGGAGGGTGCTGAAGGGAGGTTAGGAGAAACATTAGGGGAGGTCTCGTCATGGACTTCTGACCAAGGCCCCATTATCTCAAGGTCATAAGGGGAAAATTTAATGGGAGAATTTGTGTCCTCAGGTGTTTCCGAAGCAAGATGCGAAAATAAGGGAGCAGGTGACTCATTGCGTTGGGCCTCGAATTGGCGTAAGGCTTCTAAAGAGGAAAAATACTCTTCGAGGTCAGGACAAAGGTGAGTGTAGTGGCCATGGAAATCACACAAAGCACAAGGGTGATTTGTGCGCAATGGTTTGATTTTTGGGATTGAATCAGGTATAGTGACATATACCTCTAGGATATCAGATTCCGGAAACTTCTCGTTTACCATGGACTTGAGGTGAGGAAATTATTGACAAGTATGGGTGGCATGGCTGACAACATCACACAAAGCACACTGGGTGGCACGCTTTGGAGGCCGACAAGGGGAAGGGTTTTTTGGGGTAGCCTTGTCCTTTGATGCCCGCTTACGAGATTTTCCCTTATTACCCGAAGCGGTCGCAATGGGAGGTGGTTCCTATTGAGGTAAATGAGGCACTGTTGCAGCAAGAGAAGTCATAGGTCGAACCATGGTCAAATTGAGATAAGGTTTAGATTGTCCAGGTAGGGTAGCAACTGGAGGATCGAGGTACCAGATGGGAATCCCAAGGGTCAGGTTAGGAAGAGAGAGGGTGGCCACAACAGGTACTATGTACACTCCCGGTGGGGTAGCTAGGAACAATATCTGACCAAAGGGGTAATGACCAGGCGAGACGACGGCACTATGGTCGAGGCCTAGAGGAACTATCCCAGGAGGGTAAAGGGGGTCATGAATACCAACTAAAGGTGAAGGGCCAAGAGAATAAGGCTCAAAAGGCTGATTAGAGGACATCATGAAAATATGGTAATCGGGGGAACCAGATGGAAGAGGTTGAGTGGTTACTCGACCTTTACGTGGTTGGGTAGCCACAAATCCCTGTTGAGGGAAAGGATCAGTAAGGACATCCAGTTGACTAGGTGCAGGAATGGGATGAATAGAAGGCATGGCTTGTTGTCCTCTCAATGTTTCTTGGGACTCCCATAGCTATCTCATCTGTGGAATAAGAGGAAAATCATGTGTATAATGACCATAAACACCACAACAAGAACAAGGATTTTTCGTACGAAGAGGCATATCTTGCTTGGGTTGAGTAGTGTTAGGAGAATTACCTTGATTAGGTCTAGGATTACAAGGCGTAGCTTGATTTTCAGTGCCTTTCCTCTTCCTTTTTGAGGGATGAGGATAGGTCACGCCCTGTTGTGCATACACTTTTCCCTGATGGGGTGGTAGTTGCTGTTGCAGGGGTTGAGAAGGAAAGGGAGGAGGAGGTGCTAATGCTGGAGGAGCTGGAGCACCAGGATGTTAATATGGGTAAAAAGGGGGCTGGGTATCAGTGTGGTAAACAGAAGGTTGGGAAAAATGAGGACACATGTCGTATCCTAGATACATGCTACCAGGGAGGGGAAAAGTGTCGGAGGTGCTTGCCCCACCCTGAGAGAAACCATAGCCTATGGGAGGCTGAGCATATGGATTAAAGAGAGCTCCAACGATACCATCGGTGGCGTGAGATTCCCCTGGTGCATTGGCACCACCGGGTCTAGGAAGATCAGGTAGAATGGTATAAACATAACCCGACTGAGTGTATATCAGGTCATATTTTAACGCAATTTGGAGAGCGGTTTCTTTAGTTTGAGGAAAGTGCGATGCGAAATTTTTCCCAATGGGCGGCAAGAGAGTCCTAAGGAACCAGCTCATATAGACATAGTCTTCAAAGGTAGGGGCTCGACATAGGCTGCTTCTTCTCTGCCATTCCTGAACATGGTCGGATAGGCAGGTCGCAGACGATTGACGAAAGGAGGTCAAGAGCTTGGTACGAGTGTCGCAATGAAGGGGAAGCTAGAAATAAGACAAAAAGGCCCAGGCAAGAGTCACAAAGGTGGTATGAGAGGAAGGGGCTTGATCAACATACCACTTAGAATATTCACCAGTAAGTGTTGGTTGGAACAACTGAAGATGGACAGAGTCATTGGTAATGGAATTAGATGAACACCACACATGGAAAGATCTAAAATTATTTGAGGGATCTTCTCTAGCAAGACCTTCAAACATTGGGATGCCTGAAGGGAGCTTTGTTGGCATAGCGGGCCAACTAGTGGCATTGTGTATAGGGTCATTTATCAACTGGACGAAGTCGGGGAGGCTTAGGCCTGCCATGAAAGGGAGCAAGGGTGCAGTCGGGGTAGTGTCCGTTAGGGTCCCACTAGTGGTATTCCAGGCAGGAGGGCGGGGGTTACCACCAGTATTAGGTCCTACACCAGACATGGTGAAGGTGACAGGGGGAGAACAAAAGGCAGAAAAAAAAGGAGAACCCAAAGGAACAGAAGAAGAGTCGGAGTGTGGACTCAGTTGAGGACTAACTCGAATCCTATGCGGAGGAGTAAGTCTCCCTACCGGAAAATAAGGATGAAGGCTAAGAATTCTCTAGGATGAATGCCTTTGTGGCACAATGGTGATGACACAAACATGGCACATAGGAAAAATAGACCGACAAGGGCAAGGAGGTGCAGGATCAACTGATTACAATGTTGAAACAAGGTCAGAGAGGTGCAGGATCAATTGATTTCAATGTTTTAGAGTCTTTTATTGGTGGTGTTAACCAAGCCCATTTTCTCTTAGGGTGTGTGCGTAAAAGTGTGTAAATTTTAATTTTTAAACCCAGAAATGTGTAGAGAAAAATACAAAGTTTTGTTGTATAGTTGTAAATAAACCTACAAATGACAGTATATAGGCTTGAAAAAACAGAAAATAAATAGCTAATGATGCAATAATCTAAACCCAAAGAGATGGGCCTCTTAACAAATAGTCTATAGGTGAGTGAAAAAAATAATCAAAGCATATGAAAACATCCAATAGATCTAAGGTCAGAAGGGATATTGATCTAAAGGACAAAATCTGCTAGAAATTGGTGCAGAAACAACAACGAATCAGAGGAAGAATTTTTGTAAAAATAGGTGGCGAAAGGCTATCTCTAGGAGGGAAGCAGTGTGCTCCCTAAAGGAAAACCCAAAAAAAGATAAATGAGGATATTTGGATGGATAACAAGCCAATCTAAATCAGATCTGAAGGTGAGGTATCAGATCTAAAGAAACGGCTGAAGACTGTAAAATTTCAGACAACCTGTAATAGCAAAAACTCTTCCACAAAAAGTGGAGGGTACTGAATCCCTAGGGGGCTAGGTTCCCACTTAGTTGAGTGAAACAGAACAAGTACAGGTCTAAAACAGGTGGAGACAGAGGTTAGACAACCCTGAACAGAGGTTCAGATAAACCCACAAAACTTTCAGAAAAATCCTTGCAAAATGTCCAAGTCACAGTTTCTGACTTGTTTTCAGCAGAGGTCACACTTTTTTGGTAGTAAAGTGCGCCCTGGAGATCCAGGTCGTAGGTTTTGGGCTGAAAAGTGTGACTTGCACTTCTGGCACTCTCGACAATAGATTTCAGAAAAATTTGTTGTCTCAGTTGCGGTTGATGTTTGTCACCTATGCAATAGGTCTGAAACCACATGGAAGTCATAATTTTTATCATTTTAGGGTTTTATGGGTTAAAAACAACATCAATAAAAGCCAAAAACAAGGGGCTGAGGAGAAATCCTAGGGTTTGAAGTACATGGATATGCAAGGATCATAAAAGTGACAGCAGTCGTAATCGTCAACCCATGTGAAGTCGTCAGTTGTTAGTATGAATCTTGACTCGAAGTGTACGAAAAAAGACCACTTTAGCTGCACATAACAAACAACCCTAAAAGAAGAAATGATTGCTAATATCTGTAGATCTGCAGTTAGATGATCAAGAAAAATGCTGCAAAAATCTAGATCTATGCATTAGAAGACATTAAACAATAGAAAAAATAATATTTACTCCATATATCCAATAGACAAGATAAGAATACATCCAATGAGATTTTTATTAATGGCACCTGGGAGGAAAACACAAGAGGGTGTTCCCTGTTCTCCTCAATAGGATGGGTTATTGAAATTCCTCTGAACTTCAGATTTAGAATTCCTCTCTCTTGATGGTGTAGAAAACCCAGACGAAAATGGAAAAATATGGCTATGATGGTGGATCAATAGCCAGACCAAGAGTTGAGATCCAGAGTGATATTTAGGCAACAAAAGGTGACAAATGAATGGGAAAACCCTTCTATTTATAACAAAATATTTAGTTATTCTAGATATTAGTGCATAATTAAAATATTATTAACGAAATCAAGATCCAAATTTTATGGAATATTTTATTATATTTGTTGGAGGGAAAAGGAATTTGACTTCAGTAAAATCCCCTTATTTGTAAATAATAAATAAATGAATGATTTATTTATCATTTTAAGGATGTGATTAAGTAATAATAAATACATAAATGATTTATTTATCATTTTAAGGATATGGTTGAGTAATAATCAAATAAATAATGAATTATTTAATTATTTAAGGGCGATGTAGTCATATTTAGCAAAGAATGTTATTTAAGTAATGTTTAAATAGTTATTCTTAGAAACTAATAAGATAAATAATGATTTATCTAGTTAATTTCCTTGTTTTGGGTTAAAGATAACCAGGAATATTAATTAATTTTTTGTTTAACTAATTATTTCTTAAGGAAAAATCAAATAAATATGGATTTATTTAATGTTTCCCAATGGGGTTTCTTGTTTAGACCATAAACAACTTATTAAAGGTGGTTTACTAAGTTATTTTTCATAGTGAATGCAATTTTACTTGGGGTAAAATTGGTCTTACTTGGTGTACTTGGGTCCATCTAATAAAAATGGATTAGATGACCAAAAAACGGTGTAACAACATATGTATGGGAAAATGAACATAAATATTTATTAAATAGTAAGAGGAGAAGATTACAACCAGTGAATCGATTTTTTGTCAATCTGCTCTAACTTCATTCCAGCTTCATCACATCCAACATCATATCAATATCATATCAGTACTTTCACTCTTTTATCAAATGAGAATCAAACAATATAAATTTGCACAAAATTATTCCTCCCTAACACTTAGATGGGTATTGAATTTATAGGGAAACAGATGTTAGTTTCTCAACAAATGAATTTCTAATCATAAGAAATACATGTTTCCAAGTTTAGAAGTCTTAGATGGAAACATGGATTTGAAGTACGACACTAGGTCTAGAAGGCAGTGGCCTTGTGGAGATTCCCAGAATAATGATAATTCCGCTCCCAAGTGACCAACACACCCTTGAGTGTCAGGAAGTAAACTGTAGTTCACCCTTACATGGAGGAACTGGCACTACAACATAGTTACTCCCTTGCAGATGAAAATTGGTGAGTCAGTGGGTCATATAATATATACTTCAAACCTTGGAAATCTCACAATAGAAGCCATGAATGAAATGTCTTCACTTAGGGCATATAGGAACTGATATATAAGGGAATGATAGACCCTATTCATTAGTCCTCGGGATGATGTCCAGTTTGACTAGGTATTGGGGGATGATGCTCAAATTGACCTATAACACCTCTATCCATATATAATAGACAATTTGCTCAATAATTCTTTGTTGTTCCCTATAGGAAAAATGATGAGGTACCTTTCCTGTAACAAGATATTTAACAAGATCTACATATCATAGAATGTGAGTAGATCTTGTAAGCAGGTTCTCATCAGGAAAAATATCCTCCGTAGGTGTATCTTCCTCATTAATATTAAGCCTATACAAGAAATCTACGACAACATTATCAATTCCTGGTTTATCTATAATAATAATAATAATAATATCAAATTATTATATTAATAAAAACCATATTGTAATTGGACTAGGAGTTATAGGTTTGTTCATTAGATAACTAATGGTTAAATTTTTTGTGTTCACAAAGGTGAGATATCCTATAATATAATGCATAAATTTTTTAACAACATAAGTCATAGCCAAAAATTATTTTTTCATTTCGTATAATTTAGTTCAGCAGTAGTTAAATTCTTGCTGACATATTAAATCACATACAATTTCTTATCCTCTTGTTTTCCCAAGACTGCCCCTACTATTGTATGAGAAGCATTCATGGAGATAATAAATGAGACTTTCCAGTCAAGACCACGTAATATCAGAGATTTACAAACTAGTTCCTTGATTTCTACAAGTGTTGCTTCACATGCATCAGTGCACACAAATTCTGCATCTTTACACAATAATTGAAAAAATGGAAATATTGTTTTAGAAAAACTCTCTATGAAGCATCGATAATACTCAACATAACCAAAATAGCTACAAAATACCATTGGTTTTTTTGGATTAGGAAATTTTAATATTACCTCACCCTTAGCAGGATCAACTCGTATTCCTGTAGCTGAAAGTAAATATCCCAAAACTATCACTTCTTCCATCATCATGTGAAATTTTACTGTACTAAGAGAAACATTAATCTCTTTGCATCATTTAATTACTTTTTACAAATTCTCCAGACCTTATTCGAAAAAATCCCCATACAGGGTAAATTCATCCATATAAATTTCAACACTCTAATCAATTAGATGAGAAAATTTTCCCAATATCACCCGTTGAAAGGTGTCAAGTGCATTAGAGAGGCCAAATGAGAGGACATGGAATGAAAAATTTCTATAAGGGAAAGTAAAAGTAGTTTTATCCTGACCCTCAGGAGCTATCTAGATCTGGTTGTATCCACTAAATCCATCCAACAAGGAGAAGAACTTCTTCCTGACTAGTGTATCAGGGACTTCATCAATAAAAGTTAAGGGAAAGTGACCCTTTGTTTAATTCCCTATAATCAACATAGATCCTCCACTTGCCCATTTTATTGGAACAATGATGAATGAGGATACCCATTGACTATCCAAAATTGGATAATAAACCCAACATCAAATAAATTATGTATTTCTTCCTTGAAAATGTTCTTTAAAATAGCATTCATCCTTCATTGTGGTTGTCGAACAAGTAGACATTATTCTCTTATGTATACATGATGGGTACATAGATTAGCAGGGATTCCCTTCATATATGTATATTCCCAAGAAAAGGCTTCCTTTTGATCCTGAATAAAATTCATTAATTGTTCAATCTGGGAAGTTGAAAAATTAGGATTAACATTCAACATTTTCCCTGGATCGATTTGTATAAGAATATTGTTATGTGGTGCAGTGATAGTAACATTTTAAATTTACGTTTCTTAAATGGTGCATCTCATAACATATTCTAATAGCTGTCAGGTCAAACCATAAATGGAACTGGGGCTACTGATAAATGTGCTAATAACATCATCTTCTATTTCATCCTTAAACAGAGTGAGTCACCATTGGTAAGGATTGGTCTAACATCTTCATTTCCAAGTCTAGGCTCATCCATGGGTGTAGATTTTTGTGCTAAGGTAAATCCCAATTTTACCAACGAACTTGGTTCTACGGGTGGATAAAGAACATGGTTCTTCGTGATATCTCCATTACATATTACCATATTTCCTGATCGACACCCAATGTAAGCATATCTTGTAGCAATCCAAGGTCTACCCATAATCAAAGGATTTCCCTCGACTGGATATTGAATTTGGAGCACCAGAAGATCGATAGGATATTACCACAAATCTACATAGATATTCACATCTTCCAATTTCGCTACTAACCTTACAATGGATCAATTTGTAAGTTCTAGAATTGTAGGAGTTGGTTCTAGGTTGAGTACGCTCAAGGTAAGTACATTTGACAATTTTATAATATTAATTGCAACTCCTAGCTCTACCAACAAATTTGGGATGTCCACCTCGTTAATTTGTACTATAAGAATTGGGTTTCTTGGATCACCATATTTGACAGGTGTAGTTTTTCCTAAGATTATGTATGACAATTTAACCATGACAGGAATAGTTTTTGGGTCTTTTAATTTTCTCGTAGGATTTTTGGAACAAAATTACTTAATCACTTTAGAATAAATCAACACATCCTTCATAGCCTAAAGTAGTGAGATATTGAAAAATAAGTTGTTTAATTCCGCAAAAATTCAAATTAAGGGTGAGGAATTTTTTGTGTGCAAGGATAACCTCTCAAGGTAAGGTGGGCCAGTTTGACATACTCGAGTGGAAATTGCTTGAGTAGGTGGTTGTTATTCCATGGAAATCTACATTGAATCAGCCGTGGTCATCCTACTAGAGTTTCTAGGTTATGGTTCTAAGACTTCATCATTAGTATGTTCAATAATTATTGGTAAATTCTTAGTATTTACCACCCGCTCGGATCAAAGATTTAATTAATTTCATTCCACGGTATAAATATTGGACCTAGGAAGGTTGATTGTTTCACCCTATTGAGCGCCCCTATTATTTGAGTTTGGGTTCGATTGAAAATGTAGTTGTGAAGGAATAGGAGGATTTTTGGTGGAGGCATTAGAGGGAAGTTGTAACTGTTGTGGTGGCATGGGCTGGGGAAATTGACTTGTAGGAAGAGGGAGCCCACGCTAGCTCTAAGATGAAGAAGGAGATGGGCCAGTTTGGGGGACCATGGCTGCAACTGCATTGGATACTAATAGTATTGCAGACATGAAGGTGGGAATGGTGCAAGTTGTGGCCCAAAACTCAAATTATTAAAGTATTGAGAAGGCTCTTGAGACATACCTTGATTCATGTTTTGTGGTCGTGGTATGAATGGTTCTTTTATCCCACGAAGTAAAGTTGATCCACTTCTTCATTTTCTTCTTGAAAGACTTTTTTTAGCCCAGGAATAGATTGACACGTGCTGGTAGAATTGCTCTACTCACATATTTCACAACTTTCAATGGTATTGAGTGGAAATTTCTTTAACGGATGCCTCTTCCTAAATTTAGCGTAGAAAATGGTAATTTAATTCTTGGCTTCCATCTACTTATTTTTTTCTTGTAGGACATCTAGTTGTGAGGATGACATGCTTACAATATCAATCCTCAAATTATCCAGAAAATTCCCAACTTTTGCTTTTTTCACCCCACTGTTGAATGCCTTGAGAGATCATATTCCTTTATTTTTCCATGCAGATCCACATGAAAATTTGATACAAAAATCACAATTTGTGTCGAAGAATTCCTTTGAGATATACCCTTTTCCTACCACGTTTAGGAGTTCTAAGGATTCCTCCCTTAGTTCTAGGAGAAAAATTATCCTTAAAATGTCCTTATCTAGGTCACTATGGCCTGATATTTGTAGGTTTTATTTAAAGAGTTCCATAAAGTCCTCCATTTTCTCATCCTCTTTATACATAAATGGTTATGAAACCAGCTCAAAAAATAGAAGAAAATACTTATCAACGCCTTAGAAATAAGCCACTTTTAGGGGGAAACCTCCTTTACATTAAATAAATGAAAAATTCTTTGATGATACAAATGAAAGAACCTCCTTCTATATATAGGATTCCATGGGGTCACAATATAATCCTAGCTGATCTAATAATAATAATGTAAGGGCACAATAATAACAATATTGGGGTTACATGGAAACAAAAATAACAATAAGGGGGCTACACTAACAACAATAAGGGACTACACTAGTAATATAGGGACATAACATGCTCCTATCCTTCAAAAAAAGTGTTTTCCTCAATGCTTGAGTAGCTCTGGATGCTTCTGTATAAAATTATCATCCTCCCATGTAGAATCTTCAGTGGGTAAGTTCTTCCACTTGATGAGATACTATGAAATTGATCGATTTCATAATTGCCAAGTTCTTGTTTTCATGACTACTTCAGGTTCCAATATTATTTTTCCTTCCTCATCAAGATCTCGCAATATTGTTTGTACTTGAATTTTTTCACCTATAACCTTTTTTAACCATGAAACATGGAAAATTGGATGCACTCGCGAAGAAGCTGGAAGCTCCAATTTGCATGCCATAGTAACAATATTTTGCAACACCTTGTAAGTACCATAGTAATTTGGTGATAATTTATTATCCTTCTTAGCTTTCTTGAGGGAAATTTTTTTGTATGGTTGTAGCCTTAAAAATACCTAGTCTCCTACATCAAAACTTCTATCGCTGTGATGTTGATTTACTTGTTGTTCCATTCGATTTTGTACCAAATTTAGGTTATCCTTTAAGAGTTGGAGAACTTGTTTTTTATGCTCGATGTGATCTTCCACTGCTTGAACCTTAGAATTTTCTCTTAAAGATGATGTGATGGACAGTGGATGATATCCATAAATTTCCATAAATGGGGTAATTTTTGCTGCAGTATGGAAGGAAGTGCTATACCACCATTCAGCCAGAGGTAACCACTTGACCCATTGTGTTTTTTTATCAGATACAAAACAACAAAGATATCCTTCAAAACATTTGTTTACTATCTCAAATTTACCATTACATTGAGGATGATAAGATGAGCTATGAGCTAGTTGAGTACCCAAACAAGAAAATAATTATGTTCAAAAAATTTCTAGTAAAAATTGGATCTTTGTCGCTTACAATAATCTTTGGGTTTCCATGTATCTTTTGAATTGTTTCCATAAATTCAGTAGCAACTGTACTTGCTTTAAACATATCAGATAATGCACAAAAGTTTTCATATTTGGTTTTGTGTAACCAGCTCCAAAAATAGAAGAAAAGAGATATCAATGCCTTAGAAATAAGCCACTTCGAGGGGGCAACCTCCATTACATTACATAAATGAAAAATTCTTGGATGATACAATTTACAAAACCTCCTTTCTATATATAGAAGTCCATGTGGCCATATGTAATCCTAGTGGGCCACAATGTAATCCTAGTCGACCTAACAATAATAATTTAAGGGCACAATAATAACAAAATGGGAGTTACAAGGGTACAATAATAACAATAAAGGGGTTACACTAATAACAATAAGGGACTATACTAGTAATAGAGGGACCTAACATGCCCCTATCCTTCAAAAAAATTTTGTCCTCAATGCTTGAGTAACTCTGGGTGCTTTTGTATAAACTTCTCATCCTCCCATGTAGAATCTTCAGTGGGTAAGTTCTTCCACTTGATGAGATACTCTGAAATTGATCGATTTCGTAGCTGTCGAGTTCTTGTTTCCGTGACCGCTTTAGGTTCCAATATGATTTTTCCTTCCTCATCAAGCTCTAGAAATATTGTTTGAACTGGAAGATTTTCACCTATAACCTTTTTTAAGCATGAAACAAGGAAAACTGGATGCACTCGCAAAGAATTAGGAAGCTCCAATTTGTATGCCATAGTACCAATCTTTTGTAACACCTTGTAAGGACCATAGTACTTTGGCGATAATTTATTGTCTTTCTTAGCTTGCTTGAGGGACATTTTTTTATATGGTTGTAGCCGTAAAAATACCCAATCTCCTACATCAAAACTTATCTCGCTGCGATGTCGATCTGCCTGTTGTTTCATTCGATTTTGTGCCAAATTCAGGTTATCCTTTAAGAGTTGGAGAACTTCTTGCTGATGCTTGATGTGATCTTCCACTGCTTCAACCTTCAAAATTTCCAAAAAATATGATGTGATGGATGGTGGATGATATCCATAAAGTGCCATAAATGGGGTAATTTTCGTTGCAATATGGAGGAAGTGTTATACCACCATTCAGCGAGAGGTAACCACTTGACCCATTGTGTTTGTTTATCAGATACAAAACAACGAAGATATCCTTCCAAAAATTTATTTACTATATCAGTTTGACCATCAGATTAAGGATGATAAGATGAGCATGAGCTAATTGAGTACCCAAACAAGAAAACAACTCCATCCAGAAATTTCTAGTAAAAATGGGATCTCTGTCACTCACAATAACCCTTGGGATTCCATATAGCTTTTTAATTCTCTCAATAAATGTAGTAGAAACTGTACTTGCTTTAAATGGATGAGATAATGCACAAAAGTGTGCATACTTGGTAAGTCTATCAACTACCACCATGATGACACTCTTTCCTTCGAACTTAGGTAAACCTATGATAAAATCCATTGAAATATCCTCCCAACGTTGACTTGGAATGGATAAAGGTTGTAGAAGTCCCGGGGTCTTAATTGTCTCAACTTTATTCTGCTGGCAAACCAAATATTCCACCAAAAACTTTTGAATATTAGATTTAAAGCCATCCCAAAAAAATTCTTTCTTCACCCCGTGGTAAGTTTTTAAAAATCTTGAGTGTCCTCCTAAAGGAGAAGTGTGCAATTCCAGAAGAATATTTTGGTTTAGTTGGGAATTCTTACAAAGATATAAGCGATCTTTGTACCATAAGGAATCATTTTTCCAACTAAATTTATCAGATGTACTAGGATCTTGCTGCAACTTTTGAATGAGTGTCCATAGATATTTGTCCTTCTTCCATTCCTCTCTTGCTTCGGTTATCAAATCTGGTTAGATAATAGAAATGGCACAAAGCAATGCTTCCACCTCTTCAATATTTCTTGAGGGTGCATCTGCAACAACATTAAGCTTTCATTTTTTGTAGATTATTTCAAAGTTATAACCGAACATCTTTGTGACCCATTTTTGCTGCTCTTCTAAAGATAGTCTTTGTTACAAAAAGTGTTTAAGACTATCATGACCAGTTTTTACCTTGAAGTGTCTTCCCATTAGGTAAGTTCTCCATTTCTTTAGTGCATGCAATATTGCTAAAATTTCCTTCCCATAAATAGGTTTTTGTAAATACTTTCCTTTGATTGGACGACTTTCAAAAGCAATGGGTCTTCCTTCCTGTATTAAAACAACACCAATTCCATTTCTTGAGGCATCACATTTCACAATAAAGGTTTTTATGAAGTCTGGCGTAGCTAAGACCGGTGCTAGGAACATTGCCTCTTTAAGATGTTCAAACGCCTTAGTTGCTTCAGGAGTCCATGAAAATGCATCTTTCTTCAATAATGTTGTTACAGGTGTTGCTATTCTCCCATAATTCTTAAAAAAATTGCGATAATACCCTGTTAACCTGAGAAATCCTCGCAACTGCTTTATGGTTGTGGGGACTTTCCATTCCTTAACGGCTTTAATTTTTTTAGGGTCTACTTTAACACCCTTTTGAGATACAATATGACCCAGATATTCCACCTCTTGTACTGCAAAGAAACATTTGGATGTTTTTGCATATAATTGTTTCTCCTGCAATAGTTTGAGCACCCTGTCAACATGTTCAACATGATCCTTCCAAGACCTGTTATAGATTAGTATATCATCAAAAAATACTAGCACAAATTTTCTAAGGAAGGGTTTGAAAATGGAATTCATCAACCCTTGAAATGTAGAAGGTGCATTGGTAAGGCTAAAAGGCATGACCAAAAATTCATGATGACCCTCATGAGTTCGAAATGTTGTTTTTGGAATATCTTTAGTCTTCATTCTAATTTTATGATATCCTAAACGAAGATCCAACTTGGTAAAATAAATTGCTCCAAGTAATTCATCCAATAATTCATCAATCACAGGAATGGGAAATTTATCTTTAATGGTGAGCTTATTGAGCTCCCTATAATCTAGACACATTCGCCATGATCCATCCTTCTTGTGTACCAATACTACAAGAGTAGAGAAAGAACTTTGACTAGGTTGAATTATACCCGCCTCTAACATTTTTACAATCATACGTTCAATTTCGCTCTTTTGGACGTAAGGATATCTATAAGGCCTGATGTTTGGAGGAAAAATTCCTGGAATCAAATGAATAGCATGATCATGATCACGAATAGGTGGGCGTCCTTTGGAATTTTCAAATACCTTGGAATGATTGTCCAAGACTTGTTGGAGATCTGCAGAAATAGATGATTTTGATGTTGGAACTTCTAGTGAGCATAATTGTGCAATGAAGCCTTGTTGTTCTTGTTTTAGAAGCTTTATCATGACATTAGAGCTTATTATCTTTCCTGGCTTCCCCGCAATACCCCATAATTCAACTTCCTTTCCTTCTGAAAAAAATTTCAAGAAAAGTTCTTGAAAATTAAAAGCTACCGTCCCCAAAGATTGTAACCATTGTACTCCTAGTACAACATCAGCACCTCCCATAGGAATGGCAAGCATTGGACTAGTCAATACATATTCCCCCATGGTTAGCTTGATATTATGGCATTTTCCAAAGCAATTTATAGTTCCTCCATTTGCAACCATCACTTGACATTCTGGTGCTGGGTATAGGAAACAAATTAACTCCTTGGCTACCTTACAATGAATAAAATTATGGGTGCTACCTGAATCAATCAACACTATTACCTTTTTCTTCTTGATTTGTCCTTGTATCTTGAGAGTTTGAGGATTGGTAATTCCTGCCAGTGCATTACACGATATGGTCAGATTCATTTCTTCCTCTTCTAGAGTTGGTTCCTGGTGTATATCCTCTTCTTGTTCATTTTCTTCTTCCTCTTCACAATCTATGTGAAATAATTTCTTCTCAGCACACTTATGACCTTTAGTGTATTTGCTATCACAACTATAGAAAATCTCTTTTGCTCTTTTTTCTTCGAATTGTTGTGGTGTCAACCTTGTATGTTGTGGAAATCTAGGCGTAGCAACACTTCCTTCTTTATAGAATTGAGTGGTAGGCTTCCTTGTCGCCATTATTTTACATTCAAATTTTCTTGCCAACTTGAATGCCTTCTCCAATTAATCCGGTTCCAAAACACGAACTTCATGTTGGATGTTATCCTTTAAAGTGCCTATGAAGAGATCGATCCTGTGTTCCTCTAGAATATCAGTTACCCTTATATTAAATTTTTGGAACTGTTCAATGTGCTGCCCCACTAAACCCTTTTGTTTGATATTTATCAATTGGATAAAAAAGGTGTTGCTCTTTGTATCCTCATAATGCGCTATCATTTCCTCCGTAAAAATTGACCAAGCGACAATTTTTTTATGGGAGAAAAGCCATCGATACCATACAAATGTATTTTGTTCTAAATGTAAAGTTGCAATGTCTACCTTTTGTGTTTTTTGCACGTTATGGAGATCAAAATATTGCTCCATCTGTAATATCCATGTTACAGGATCCTTTCCATCAAACTTCCTCATATCCATTTTTGGAATATGGTGGTTCTTCCCGCCAACATTAGAGTTTATGAAATCATGATTAACATTTATTTTGTTCTGATCATGAGGTTCTTCTACTATCTTTTCACCATTAGGAAAAATTTCTTGTATCAACTTTGTCAAACCTTCTATGTCTGCTTTTAGATCATTCTTCATGTTTTCCATGTTGTCTTTCATGTCATCCATCTTAGCTTCCATGCCATCCATGTTAGCTTCCATGCCATCCATCTTTTCTTCCACGCCTTTCTTCAAACCGTCCATCTTCGCTTCCACGCCTTTCTTCAAAACTTCCATTTCATTTTTTGTTGCTCTTTGCAAGAGTGAAATTTGTTGCACTTGCACTTGTAATTTTGATAGATCATGTTGCAATTATTCATCTTCATGAGTCATAGTAGAGCCTTCTGAAGGCTTAATGGGTGTTGAATTATTTTTACGGGGAATCTCTTAGAACTCAATACTGATATATATTCTACAATATTCCCTTGGAATCAATTCAAATTGATTCTTCAAACAAGACTTATGCAATTTGGAAAAAAAAAACACACACACTTTTTTCTTGCTTTTGAGGAGCTCGATATTGAAATTTGATTATCTTTGTGATTGCAGCTTTTCAATATTTGAAATTCGGCACTGAAGTATCCCTCTGAATTCTCTTTTGAATGCCGTAGGTCTGACCTGATTTGGATTCTCCAAGACAAAGTTATGTCCAATCTCCCACAATGACCTAACTATGGACTGGTTCAGTAGAGCAAACTTGTACGACTTGCCACGTGTCACTTTTTCGTCCTTCACCTCTTAAATTGATAGCCAAGAAACCAAATTCTGTGTAATTGTGACAAATTTTTATGGCAGTCCAATCTGATGCTCAGAGAGATATTTAATGAACTTTTCACACGATCACCTCTTTGTGATGAAATTTGGGAGCCTGAAAAAAAACTACCTTCCACAGATCATATCTCCACAAATATTGTGAACCAAGCTTTCAAATTTTTTGATGAGTTTCCTCAGGATTTCATCTTCGTACCCTAAAAATTTCAGACTCTGAAAATTCGTAGAAAAAAAGTTATAGCGCAAACGCCACGATGACCTGTTTAGGAGCCTGAAAAAAGACCTAACTTCCACAGATCATATTTCCGAAAATATTGCGAAACAAGCTCTGAAATTTTTAGACAATCTTCCTTAGGATTTCGACTTTTCACCCTAGACATTTCAGCTTCTGAAACTTCATAGAAAATAATTTATAGTGAAAATTCCATTAAGACTTGTTTGGAATAGCGAAACCCTATAATCCAAAGCTCTGATACCAAATGTTATGTAACCAGCTCCAAAAATAAAAGAAAAGGGATATCAACACCTTAGAAATAAGCCACTTCGAGTGGGAAACCTCCAATACATTACATAAATGAACAATTCTTGGATGATACAATTTACAAAACCTCCTTTATATATATAGGAGTCCATGTGGCCATATGTAATCCTAGTGGGCCACAATGTAATCCTAGCCGACCTAACAATAATAATTTAACGGCACAATAATAACAAAATGGGGGTTAAAAGGGTACATTAATAACAATAAATGGGTTACACTAATAACAATAACGGACTATACTAGTAATATAGGGACCTAACACTTGGCAAGTCTATCAAATACCACCATGATGACACTTTTTCCTTTCGAATTAGGTAAACCTATGATAACATCCATTGAAATCTCCTCCCATCGTTGACTTGGAATGGATAAAGGCTGTAGAAGACCCGAGGTCTTAATTGTCTCAACTTTGTTTTTCTGGAAAACCAAACATTCAGCCACAAACTTTTGAAAATCAGATTTAAGGCCATCCCAAAAAAAATCTTTCTTCACCCTGTGGTAAGTTTTTAAAAATCCAGAGTGTCCTCCTAAAGGACAAGTGTGCAATTCCAAAAGAGTATTTTTTTTTATTTGGGAATTCTTACAAATATATAAGCGATATTTGTACCATAAGTAATCACTTTTCCAACTAAATGTATCAGATGTACTAGGATCTTGTTGCAATTTTTGAATGAGTGTCCACAGTGCCTCATCCTTCTTCCATTCATCCATTGCTTTGGTTATCCAATCTGGTTGGATAATAGAAATGTCACAAACTAATGCTTCCACCGCTTCATCCTTTCCTGAGAGTGCATCTACAAAAACATTTAGATTCCCTTTTTTGTAGATTATTTCAAAGTCATAACCCAAAATATTTGTGACCCATTTTTGTTTCTCTTTGGAAGATAGTATTTGTTCCAAAATGTGTCTAAGAATATCATGATCAGTTTTTACCTTAAAGTGTATTCCCATTAGGTAAGGTCTTCATTTCTTTAGTGCGTATAGTATTGCCAAAATTTCCTTCTCATAAATAGCTTTATGTAAATACTTTCCTTTGATTGGACGACTTTCAAAAGCAATGGTTCTTCCTTCATACATCAAAAAAACACCAATTACATCTCCTGAGGCATCACATTCCACAATAAAAAAAATTGTGAAGTTTAGTGTAGCTAAGACCAGTGCTAGGAACATTGCATCCTTAAGATGTTCAAAGGAATTAGTTGCTTCAAGACTCCATGAAAATGCATCTTTCTTTAATAATGTTGTTAGAGGTGCTATTATTCTCCCATAATTATTGACAAACTTGGGATAATACCCTCTTAACTTGAGAAATCACCGCAACTGCTTTATGGTTGTGGGGACTTTCCATTCATTAACGGATTTAATTTTGTTAGGGTCTACCTTAACAGCCTCATGAGATACAATATGACCCAAATATTCCACCTCTTGTACTCCAAAGAAACATTTGGAGGTTTTTTCATATAGTTTTTTCTCCTCCAATAGTTTGAGCACCTTTTCAACATGTGGAACATGATCCTTCCAAGACCTATTGTAGATTAGTATATCATAAAAAAATAATAACACAAATTTTCTAAGGAAGGTTTGAAAATGGAATTCATTAACCCTTGAAATTCAGAAGCTGCATTGGAAAGGCCAAAAGGCATGACCAAAAATTGATAATGACCCTCATGAGTTCGAAATGTTGTTTTCAGAATTTCTTCAGTCTTCATTCTAATTTGATGATATCCTGAATTAAGATCCAACGCATTATAAATAATAAAATTCGAGACGGATACCTCCTTTACATTACATAAATGAACAATTCTTTGATGATACAATTGAAAAAACCTCCTTCTATATATAGGATTCCATGGGGTCACAATATAATCCTAGCCGACCTAAAAATAATAATGTAAGGGCACAATAATTAAAATATTGAGGTTACATGGGTACAACAATAATAATAAGGGGGATACACTAACAACAATAAGGGACTACACTAGTAAGATAGAGACCTAACATAAACTTGAATATTTATTCTTTAATATGTTGAGACATGCGGTAGTCCTGATATTTTCCAAGAAAAATTTCCTTCATGTCATCTCATGGTGTAATAGTTTTCCATCCTAAACCCATAAACCATCTCATATTTATTCCTTTTAGAGTAGCATGGAATATCCTCAATATTTAATCATTAGAAATATAGTCGTATCCCCAATAGACAATGTCAAATTTGAAGAGGAATATATCCATATATTCAGAAGAGAGACCATGGAAATTAGGTAATGTTGTTAATATAATATTTTTCATAGGTGCATCACCTCTAATTTATCCAATTTGGAACTTGATCATGGAAGTTGTGTGATCCATGAATATCCTCCAATATTTATTTTGGATCTCAAGAGGTTCTAATGGTTCTACAATGCGTGGTTGAGTTTGTTTAACAACACACCCTTGACCAAATGGTGGAGTTTATTATATTTTGTCTCTTTCTTCTTATTCTGAGATTGCAATGGTCAAATCCTCATATCCTCTACTTCCTACTTATTCTTTGACCTCTATAGGGCCACTGCTTCTTTCTTCTTCTCACTTGAGTTTTGCAAGGCAACTTCATTCTAATTCTTACTCCCTACATTATGCTTCTGTTATTGGGAAAGGTTAAGGTTGTGAAAAGTATGGTCCTTCAGATCTTGTACGAGATGTAACCCTAACAACGGTTTGTGATTATGCTCCAAACTCAACTCTTGAAATGATCTCTTGGATATACATAATTCTGCATAGATTTTTCCTTCCTGCTTTTGGGGGTCTTCCTCTACCACTGCCTCTTTTGTTAGTGTCTTTGTTCATACAATCTGAAAGTGAATAAAAACATGAAAAATAAATTTAAAGGGTCCGGTCCTAGAACACAATAAAAAGACTTGATTTTCCATGATAAGAGGATGACCTCTTTTATTGATAGAAAGATAAACAATCCAACAATTTAAGCTCAGGCCCTGGAAAATTTTTAGTACAACTTCCCCTAACCAAGGTGATAGAGTGTTCCTAAAATCAAGAAATCAAAGGAAATAAAAAAAACCAATCTAATCTCGAGCCCTGGAAGATATTCAGTGCAAACTTCCATTAACTAGTGCTAGAGAGTGTCCTAAAAACAAAAAGGAAGAAAAAATCGATCACAAAATCTAAGCTTGAGTCCTAGGATAAGGATTGGTGCAAACCTTGCCTCACCAGGAGGAGAGAGTGGTCCTATGGTAAATATTAGTAATGATTTTTCACCTTAGATAGCCTCCTCGTAAATGATGCCAAAATATTTGTGTTCATATATGAATTATGGAATTCACCTTTCCCGACATTAATTGTCAAGCTGGAGCTTGTAATTGTTTTGAGGCTACCATGCAAAATATATGCAGGCCACATGTTCCCTACCAAACATTGAGCATTCAACAAGCATAATGATTGAATAACAAGAAGCTACTTGGAGTAACAACAATTCAAAGTAACATCAATCGGAATTTAAGGCAACAAAAAATCAATAAATCATTACAACAATAAAAATAGAATCATAAAAAATGTAGATCTACACATATAACTAATCCAACATGACCTAATCAGGAGAGTGGGCCCAACTCTTTGATCAGGGTTGTTGCAAAATATTGAAGATTATACGAAGCTTAGGAAATCAAAATTGAATTAATAAGGAAATAAATACAATAAATTTTGATGTTACAGTTCTCTGATCTAGAGGCTCCTGTTTCTGCATTGTTAACAATTACTTATACATTTCTTTGTTTCTGAAATAGTACTAACAAACTCATAAATTATGAAAACTATGTCTGCTAAAAAATATACAAAACGTTAAAGAAGAAACGTAATGAAAAAGATAGCAATTATTTCATTCCATCATCTTCTCGTTGGTCAATCATCGTTCAGTCCTTCTCCTGGAATAAAATTTCATATCGTTAACAACCATGCCTTGAATCATAGGCTGCTGGTCACTAGTATATCAATTCTACAAAATAACTTTAATGAGCAAGTCACATAGGCAACGTTCCCTTAGGACTACATTTCATTAATCGATATTCAAAAAATACATGCCAAATTAATTATACCTTCATTGGTTGAGACATAACTTAACCTCAAAAAATCTATGGAATGGGTAAGATTAAATGTATAAAAAGTAGGTAGAAATGGGAAAATTTATCGACCAATATGGTTTATGATGGGATTGCGGTAAATCCTAGTACCATATGTTTCTTCTTTTTGCCTATAAATCCCATGTGGAATATATAGTAAAACCTGGTTGTATCTTGCTTCTGGACTAGAAATCATTGACCAGTTTGGTGAGATATTTGGTGAAGCATAAGAAGCATGGTTGGTTTTTTTGGCAGTTCTACATTTATTCTTGGAGTATGGCATGGGGTTGGTTGCATGAAAGAAATATTTGGCTCATCCCAATCAATGCTCCCATGGTACATGGAAGTCCTTGACTTGGTTTGGCTTTGTATATGTTAATAAGAGCTATTTTCCTCTTTTATTTCATGAGTAAATGTTCTTGTTAGTATGTGGATTTAATTATTGTTCTATCCCTGTTATTATTCTAGTTATAAGCATGGTTTCATGACAGATTTTAGTTATGGGTCTTTCCACATTTTGATTAATAATGAATGCCTATTGAATGCATGACCTAATAGATGTTATTGCATCAATTATCAGAAGGCCTTAGACCTTATTGGTCATTTTCAAATAAGTATGGGATCCCTACGTTTAAATTGTATTTATGACCTGAACATTTCCTTTTCATGATGTGTTTGATGACATGTATTTCGTTGTTAGGATGATTCAGGTTAGGTCCTCGTTATTTATCATTTCTGATAACTTTATCAAGTTTTGAGCAGAGGTATGAGTCCCAACCTTGAAAAACTAGCTCATAATTTGAGGTTGTTGGCACAAAGCTTCCTGGAAAAGACTACAAACACATGGAAGCCTTGTTGTGTGAGAAACTAGTGGGTTTAGGTCGCATGGAGAGCTTATCATGGATTTGACTGGGGTTCTAGTATAGCTAAAGAGCAAGTTAAATTTTGGGTTGTGGACCTGGAGTTGTTGGTTATCCCCTAGGGGTCCTGTAGCTCCTGAGGAAGTTTAGTTTGGTGTTTGGTGTGTCTATTCCTCTTCCTTAACTGTAAATGGGGATTTTAATCATATCATAGTAACTCTTCATCACATGTTTACCCCAACGGACTTGTAAACTTGGGTAAATGTGGAAGGAGGGTACTGCATCTTCCCAATGTACACCATTTAAACAAAAAATGGCACCAGGGTTAAGAAAGAGGTCATGTGGCATAACTAGGAGGTTAGTGTTGTCAAGGAAACCAGAGCCGTAACTTCATGGGTGTACATTCCGAGAATGAATTTGCAGAGAATATTTTGAGGAATAATCCTTTTGAATTTTCTAGGGAATATTTTAGGGAATATTTGAGATTCCTTAGATCCCGTAAGTCATTGTGAAATAAATGGGAAAATTTTATACTCATTTGAATGGAAATTTTTCTAGGACTCCGTTCAAGTAGTCCATTTCTTCATTTTAGTGGTGGATTCTTTTTTGATCTCTGGAAGAAAATCCTGTGAGGAGTGTAAAAAATTCCCATAGATCCTAGATTTGACCGTGGAAAAAATGGGTCATGTTTATACTTAAACTTCATGATTTTTCACCAGGATTTTGATGGAGCAGATAATTTTCTAATCCTACCAACCCATTTTCAATACATCTCGAAATTTAGAATTATAACATGTATATTTCCATGTATTCTCTTTGATTTTGTTTTTGATGAAAGAGGAGGCCTCCCCACTTTGAGTACGGCCCAGAGACGTATCACGCATTGAGTGAAATACGCTATCAAGTTTTGGTGTCTCTTTCTCTTTATAGTTTCCTTTTATTTCCCTCTTTTGTTATGTGTATGCACTTGTGGTTACATTATACTTCAGTTGCAATTTTTTATGCATCAATAAGCTAAAAAGATACGAATCACATTTTTTGTACTAAGCCTTTGAATACCAAGGGCATTAATCCATTATTTTTATCAATGAGAATTTTTATTAACGATATTAGTCCGTCGAATTGTTTTACTAATTGAACCTCATTTAATTACTTTTCCACAAATACCTTTGTTTTTTTAATTAGATTAGGTGTTGAAATGCCAATATTTATTTTTGATGTTACTTTATTTCTCCAAAACTCTTTCACATGTGACTAAGACCTAAAACTAACACCTTTAACCATATGATGTCTTTTATTTCATGACATCATGTTTTCGTGAGTTTTGCATGTGGAATTATTTGAGTGATGCCACATTTAATTCTAAAATATGTCACTTGGCCAGCCAATATTGTTAGTTCCACCTACCACATGTCTCTTAACCATTGTGCCATAGAACTGTAGCTTGTCTGCAACATTCTCAGTCCTACATCACTTTTGTTCACCATTCATGTGTTTCCATCTATAACTACTCAAACGTCACATAATATCAAGGAAAATATTATTTGCAATGGTTTTATTATGTCTTTATTTTCTAAATATGAAAAATCCTAGATCTCCAAATACAACATTTTACAAGAAAACCATGAAAACAATGGTATTGTAACCATCAACATTGAATTTACATAAATAAATTAACTTCTCATGATGGAATTATATTTTTTTTGACCCTCTATTAGCCATGCAAAATCTTTGTGAAACAGTTCAACCTAACTCTATACAACATGATAAAAAATTTTGTGCCTATTAACATAGATATTTCCTTTCTAAGACACTATGTCAACCACTCCATCAGACCATGTCTACACAAAAATCTCAAATTACACCTATTTTGTGTGACGGGAATAATTTTTGTCTTCTAAAAAAACAATTATTGTCCAACCGCTACAATATATCATGCCATCCATTGCTTAAGAACTGAGATTTTTGATGATTTCATCATGTAATATGTCACCTAAGAAAGGGCCACTTGGGCACCCAAAAGTGTGAAATCAACATACCACATTTTACCTACCACATAATTCAATGTCACCGTCATGCTAACATACCCTTGGAAATGAATTTCACATTATTTTCTCGATCCCCTCATGTTCTAGCACCTCACCTATGAATTTACATTAGCAAGACATAGTGAAACCATGCACCCTGGAACCCTACTAAAAATTCGAGATAGAATATTTCATCATCTCTTAGGAGTGGTATCAAGCGGGATATACAATTGGAAAGGTCTCAAAGAGGACTATCCAACTACACACACTGAAAAAAATCTAAAAAATAATAGAAATAATACCTTCAAATATAAGCCACTAGATCATACATCCAGTAGTATGTAACCACTACATGACTTTGCAAACACTAGAAACCCACCAGTGACTATATCAATAAAATTTCCCTAAACTTGTAGTCCTTAACATCAACCACCAGAGTGGACATCCATCACAACCATTTTGGAAAATTGTCAACAAATAGTGAATCCTTTAATATTAAATTCTCTCTTTTAGTTATAATTTAATATGCATTGAGGATTACATTAATTTCTCCTATCAGGAATGTTTCAAAATATTTATTTTCTACAATTCGAGGAGCCTTTTAATTATATATCAAGGAAACACATCTCAAATATTTCCAAACAATTATTGATTCCTCAACATTTTCATCAATTCCAGTCATAGAATTACCAATATTATCTACATGAAGAAAGATAGTTGCATGTTTTCGTCAAAATCCATCTTCAAAATATCAAATCATGTTCAATGATTTTAAAGCTTTTCTTATTTTAATTTTAATATCCTTCATATTTCTTCTAAATTTGTTCTTAAATGTCTTTTGTATACTCATATTGGATTACATTGAAAAAGTTTGATTCTACAAGGAAAAAAATTATGCCATTCATTTATTTTTCATTACTTACAATGGCACTTTTACCATTTTGGATAGATGGGGGAAATGTTGGAATTTAATAACCATCCTTAATTCATATAAATATGTAAAAAACAAGAGATATCATATAGGCCACCGTCCTTATCCTATGAAAGCATATTATGTTCCATCAAATAATTGGACTTTCTGTGGGAATGTATCTTGCAGACTAGCCATTGGTCTCTCTGAGATATTTTGATGTTTGGTTTCCTCCTAAGGAAGCTATTTTGATACCAACCATTGAATTGTTAATTATACTAAGATAGAGGCTGAATTAGTATAATAAAATATTTCACTTATTTTTACATTCAAAACACCCTAAATCTTCAATATTGTAAACTAAACATCAAAGAATAGATATACCTTCGACCATATTTTTCATAAAAGAAAAAAACATCTTTAACAATAATTATTTTTAGGAACCAATTTATAAGGGACAGTAATCTCCTATGGCTTACTAGTACCTACATGGAAGAGACGACAAACACATTTTCTATTTTACAAGAACACAGAAATAAAAAACACCTATATCTTCTAATACTTTGTTGTAACAAATGTATAAGAGACACCATTCGCATATGCTACATTGTAGGAACAAACTTATAGGAGCTTCCAATCACTTCCCTATCTTCCACACTTCAATGGTAAAATTTATAATCTATAGTTCTCTCTAGCTATTCTATTGATTATCTATATGCTTCACTTAAACCAACTAATCAATTTTACATTCTACTCTTCAATGATCAAGATCGATAACTTATTTTTAAATATTCCCTACACTAATCCACTTTCTTGGTCTTGAATCTAGTATATTATATATATCTATTCAATATATTTTATTTCACCATCTAGTTCCATTACCTAATTTCCAACGGTATTACTTACCATCATAATTGGTTTTTCCTTCAATCCAAATTACCAAACTCTTGTTCTTTGAACTAGGCTAAAAAACCTATTCCTTTGGAACATCTTTCTATGCACTTACTCCACCTCTAACCAATGATATAATCAATCACTTTACCATCACCAAGGACTCTCTAAAACTAGTATTTTTCACAACTACAATATTTTCCCACTTTATACAACCAAGATTCGACAGGGCTACCAATGGTTTTCAAAATAAAATGACTAAATTGCATGTTTACGAGGAATTGGGGTTCATATTCCAAATGTTTTGATTCCTTCCTAAAAAAATTGCATGAGAAAACCCTACAAAATTAGGAATTATTGGGTATGAATGATGTAAAATACTTATGTTAATTAATGGCCCATTTTCATCAAATACTAGGTCCATACATCAAGATATTATATGAGCTTATACTCTCTACACTCCTAAAACATCCAAGAGTCAATTTTTTTCGGGTTATAAGATCTAGAGGTATAATGGAACAATTTTCTTATGGGGATGTAATAAGCCTAGGTTGATTTTCTATGTAATTATAAGGGAGTTATAAAGGAAAAAAAATAATACCAAGGTCATGGGACATGCATTTCAAGATGAATTGAGGGAAAACAATTAAGTGGGAATATCTTGTGGTTAATTAATGCCTATGGAAACTGGAATTGGAATTTGGCATTGGAAAAGGAAAAAGGCATTAAATGGCAATTAATTCAAGGAATATGAAGGGAAAAAAATATACATGAAAGCGAAATTAGAGAGAAAAAAATGGAAAAATGAAAAAATAGGAAAAGGAAAGGAAGAGAAATAAGACATTAATGATAAAAAGAAATTTGAGAAATAGTTGACATATTTTGATCAATTTAAGAAGCTAAAATCCAGAGAGAGAGAGAGAGAGAGAGAGAGAGAGAGAGAGATCAGTTCGACACAAGCAAGCAAGTAAAGGGAAGCAAGGGAGTCGAAGGAAAAATATTGCAAGTAAAAAATTACATGTGTGATTTCCTTGGTCGGATTTGAATGAATGGTGTGCATGCATTTGGTTTACATGTTATTTTGTTGTTATTTCCTTTCCTTTCCATTTCCTCGAGATTCATAGTGTGACAAGGTTAATTCATGGTTGAGCTTTCAGTTTCCAAAATATTTCAGATCTAGGAGAGGTGGTCTCAGGAAGATCCCAATTGTTGGTGGTGGATATGGTTTTATCTGGGAATCCCTTGAAATGTGGGTGGAGATAGAAAAATTATTATGGGTATTGTGAGGAAATTCTAAGGCACCCAAGCTTGTGCTGGTTTGGTGATTTCTAGACCACATTATGTGAAATCATTGTGGTTAAGGGTTGAGGTGGTTTATCCTATGGATGCCCTAGTTGGTTTTGTTTTGGTTTATCTCATGATATCCCACATTAATCCTTGGAATATTACACAGGGGTGACTAGTTGAAAGAAAGAATTTGTTCACCCCAATATATGGTTGGGTGGTATGTGTAAGTCCCTAACTTGGTGGAATTTTCATATGTTATTATGTATTAATTATTATTGGGAATAATGAGAAATATTTTCATTTAAATTATGATTAATGACCAATTTTCCATGGTTCTATTCTGGTTAAGTGTTGGTTATATGCATGACATATTTCTTATTTTATGATGATCTCTTGTTATGAATCCATTCCATGCTTTAATGAGTTAGTAGATAATTAATATGAAGGCATAGGCTAATGTATGTTATTGTAACTCATAAGAGAGGGAAACAACCCGTATTAGCGATTTTGTGATGAAACTATGTACTTATGATAGATAGGTACCTTTACCATAATGTGTTTGTATAAATGATTCTCTTGTATTTGATAATTTTGAGTATCAAACGAGTCAATACCAATGAATGAATCTTTTTGTAGGTGATTAAGGAAATTCTAGAGAGTTATGATAAATTCTAGTTATATGGCCTCAAACTCTCCCTAAAATATGGAACAAGGTTTCTAGTGGTACCCTTTGAACTAGGAAATTTCAGTTTCAACTTCATGGAGGAAGGCTTGTTGTAATATTCCTCATTAGCTTTTAGCTAATTGGAATATTAATTTTTTCTTTTTTTAACAATATAGATGAATAAGAGGGTAGAGGGACCCATAGATGCCATTAGTAGGAGTAAACCACTTCTTTGTGTGAATGTGGATCAGTGAATATGGATGGGGTCAAGATGAATAAACTACCTCTTAGTGTGAATGTGGATGGGGTCAAGATGACCAAATCAAAAATGCAGTCATGGAGGTAGTGGAGATAGTGGAGGACAACGCTATCATTATGGAGGTTAGTGGCCAAGTGCAACATCATTATTGTGTGGGTCCAATGGTGTGAGGAATCACAAGCATAAAAGGAAAGGGATGGTAGCCACAGTAGGCATTCTCAATATTGATATTGGATTTTCGTTTACGACTTTCTACATGCTTCAGTTATTTCGCTGTTATGTCCTTATATTAGTAGTATAGTCCCTTATTGTTGCTAGTATAACACCCTTATTTTTACTGTTGTAGCCTTGTAACCCCCATATTTTTTTTATTGTGCCCTTACATTATTATTATTAGGTCGGCTAGGATTAAATTATGGCCCCATGGACTCCTCTATATAGAAATGAGGTTTTGGTCATTTCAATCATCAAAGAATTGTTCATTTATGTAATGTATTGGAGGTTTCCCCCTCGAAGTGGATGATTTCTAAGGCATTGATCTCTCTTATCTTCTATTTTTGGAGCTAGTTTCATAACATTTGGTATCAGAGATTTGGATTCTAGGTTTTTGTTGCTCCAAACAGGTCATCGTGGAATTTTCTCTATAAATTTTTTTCTACGAAGGTTTAGAAGCTGAAATTTCTATAGAGTGAAATCGAAATCTTGAGGAACGTCGTGGAAACATTTCCAATATTGGTTCATAATATATTTGGAGATATGATCTGTGAAAGTTAGGGATTTTTGTAGGCTCCTAAATTTAACCTAAACAGGTAATTGTGGAATGTTTTCTATAACGTTTTTTCTACGAGGGTTCAAAAGCTTAAATTTTCACAGAGAAAAGCTGAAATCCTAAGGAACATTGTGGAAATATTTTATATCTTGATTCACAATATATTCGGAGATATGGTCTATGGAAGTTAGGGATTTTTCAAGCTCCCAAATTTCATCTCAAAGAGGTGACCGTGGGAAAATCATCATAACTCTCTCTTTGAGCATTGGATTGGAGTTTCCATAGGTGCACGGACTGTAGTTTTTTGGTATCAATTTTAGAGACAAAGGAGGAAACTATGACATGTGGCAAGTCATACAAGTTTTCTCTATTGAATCAGTCCATAATTAGGTCATCGTAGGATATTGGGAATACCTTCGTCTTCAAGAATCCAAATCGGGCCAGACTTGCGGCATTCAAAAGAAGCTTCAGAGGGCTACTCCAGGGAAGAAATTTAGATATTGATGATCCAAAATCATAGAGATAATTCAGTTTCAATATCTATCTCCTCAAAATCAAGAAAAAGGTGTGTATTTGTTTTTCAAATTGCATAAGTATTTTTTGAAAAAATCAATTTTAAGTTATTCCAAAGGCCTATTGAGCATAGATATCAGTATTGGGTTCTAAAATGCCTCCTAAGAAGAATTCAACACCTATTAAACCCTTAGAGTACTCTACTATGATTCATCAAGATGAAGAATTGCAACATGGTCTATTAAAATTACAAGAGCAAGTGCACCAAATTTCTCTCTCGCAAAGAGCAACAAAAAATGAAATGGAAATTTTGAAGAAAGGCATGGAAGTGAAGACTGATGGTTTCAAGAATAATATGGATGGTTTGAAGAAAGGCCTGGAAGCTAAGATTTATGGCATGGAAGCTAGCATGGAAACTAAGATGGATGACATGGAAGAAAAAATGAAGGACAACATGGAAAACATGAAGAATGATCTAAAAGCAGACATGGAAGGTTGGACAATGTTGAGACAAGGAATTTTTCCTAATGCCAAAAATATAGTAGAGGAAACTCATGTTGAGAACAAAATAAATTTTCATCGTGATTTCATAAACTCTAATGTTGGATGGAAGAACAACCAAATTCCAAAGATGGATATGAGGAAGTTTGATGGCAAGGATGCCGTAACATGGATAGTACAAATGGAGCATTATTTTGATCTCAATAATGTGTAAAACACACAAAAGGTACACATTGATGCTTTACATTTTGAACAAAATACATTTGTATGATATCGATGGCTTTGCTCTCGTAAATAAATTGTCATTTGGTCAATTTTTATGGAGGAAATGATAGCACATTATGAGGATACAAAGAGAAACACCTTCTTTGGCCAATTGATAAATCTCAAACAAAAGGGTTAAGTGGGGGAGCACATTGAAGACTTCCAAAAATTGAATATAAGGGTAACTGATATTCTTGAGTAACAGATGATTGATGTCTTCATAGAGACTTTAAAGGATAACATCCAACATGAAGTTCAAATTTGGGAACCTGATTCATTGAGAAGGCATTCAGGTTGGCAAGAAAAATTGAATGTAAAATTATGGTGACAAGGAAGCCTACCACTCACATCTATAAATATGGAAGTGTTACTACTACTAAACTTCCACAACCTACAAGGTTGACACCACAACAATTGGAAGAAAAAAGAGCAAAAGGGCTTTGATACAGTTGTGATAGAAAATACACTAAAGGTCATAAGTTTTCTGAGGAGAAATTATTTTACATAGATTGTGAAGAGGAAGAAGAAAACGAACAAGAAACTTCAAAAGAAGAGGATATACACCAGGAACCAACCCTAGAAGAAGAATAAATGAGTCCGACCATATCGTGTAATTCATTGGAAAGAATTACCACTCCTCAAACTCTCAAGATAGAAGGACATATCAAGAAGAAAAAGGTAATATTTTTTATTGATTCGGGTAGTACCCATAATTTTATTGATTGTAAGGTAGCCAAGGAATTGAATTGTTTCCTATACCCAGCACCAAAACTTCAAGTGATGGTTGCAAATGGAGGAAATATAAATTGCTCTGGAAAATTCCACAATATCAAGCTAACCATGGGGGAATATGTATTTAATATTCCAATGCTTTCCATTCCAATGGGATATGCTCATGTTGTACTATAATTAAAATGGTTACAATCTTTGGGGACAATAGCTTTTAATTTTCAATAACTGTTCTTGATTTTTTTTTGGAAGGAATGGAAATCGAATTACAGGGTATTGCAGGGAATCCAGGAAACATAATAAGTTCTAATGTCATGACAAAGCCTCTAAAGAAAGAACAATGCGTCGTAATTGCACAATTATGCTCAGTAAATCATCTATTTTTCCAGATCTTCAAAAAGTCTTGCAAAATCATTCCAAGGTTTTCGAAGCTCCCAAAGGATTCCCACCTATTCGTGATCATGATCATGCTATTCATTTGGTTCCAAGAAGTGTTCCTCCAAAAATCAAACATTACATATATCCTTATTTCCAAAATAACGAAATTGAATGTATGATTGAAGAAATGTTAGAGGCTGGTATAATTCAATCTAGTCAAAGTTCTTTCTCTGCTCTAGTAGTATTGGTGCACAAGAAGGATGGATCATGGTGCACGTGTCCAGATTATAGGGAGCTAAATAAGCTCACTATTAAAGATAAATTTCACATTCTCGTGATTGATGAATTATTGGATGAATTACATGGAGCAATTTATTTTACTAATTTGTATCTTTGTTCAGGATATCATCAAATTAGAATGAAGATGAAAGATATTTTGAAAACAACATTTCAAACTCATGAGGGTCATTATGAATTTTTGGTCATGCCTTTTGGCCTTACCAATGCAACTTCTACATTTCAAGGGTTGATGAATTCCATTTTCAAACCCTTCCTTAGAAAAGTTGTGATAGTATTTTTTGATGATATACTAATCTACAACAGGTCTTGGAAGGATCATGTTCAACATGTTGACAGGGTGCAAACTATTAGAGGAGAAACAATTATATGCCAAAACATCGAAACGTTTCATTGGAGTATAAGAGGTGGAATATCTGGGCCATATTATATCTCACGAGGGTGTTAAAGTAGACCCTAACAAAATTAAAGCCATTAAGGAATGGAAATTCCCCACAACCATAAAGCAGTTGCGGGGATTTCTAGAGTTAACGTGGTATTATCGCAAGTTTTTTAAGAATTATGGGATAATAGTAGCACCTCTAACAACATTATTGAATAAATATGAATTTTCATGGACTCTTGAGGTAGCTAAGGCCTTTGAACATCTTAAAGAGGCAATGCGCCTAGCACCAGTATTAGCTACGTCAAATTTCACAAAAACCTTTATTCTGGAATGTGATGTCTCAAGAGATGGAATTGGTGTTGTTTTAATGCAAGAAGAGAGACCTCTTTCTTTTGAAAGTCGTCCAATCAAAGAAAATTATTTACAAGAGGCTATTTCTGAGAAAGAAATGTTGTTTTTACTACATGCACTAAATAAATGGCGACCTTATGTAATGGGAAGACACTTCAAGGTAAAAAATGATCATGTTAGTCTTAAACACTTTTTGGAACAAAGACTATCTTCAGAAGAGGAACAAAAATGTGTCACAGTGATGTTGGGTTATGACTTTCAAATCATCTACAAAAAAGGGAAGCTAAATGTTGTTGCAGATGCACTCTCAAGAAAGGATGAAGAAGTTGAAGCATTGGTTTATGCCATTTCTATTATCCAACGAGATTAGATAACGAAGCAAGTGATGAATGGAAGAAGGGAAAAGATGTGAGGACACTCATTTAAAATTTGCAGTAAGATCCTAGTACATCCGATACATTTAGTTGGAAAAATTATTCCTTATGGTACAAAGGTCACTTATATATTAGCAAGAATTCCCAACTAAAACAAAATATTCTTTTGGAATTACACACTTCTCGTTTCGGAGGACACTCAAGATTTTTAAAAACTTACCACAGGGTGAAGAAATAATTTTTTTGGGATGGCCTTAAATTGGATATTCAAAATTTTTTGGTGGAATGTTTGGTTTGCCAAAAAAATAAAGTTGAGACAATTAAGACCCCAAGTCTTCTACAACCTTTATCCATTCCAAGTCTATGTTGGGAGGAGATTTCAATGGATTTTATCACGGGTTTACCTAAGTCCAAAGGAAAGAGTGTCATCATGGTGGTAGATGATAGACTTACTAAGTATGCACAATTTTGTGCATTATCTCATCCATTTAAAGAAATTACAACTGCTACTGCATTTATGGAAATAATTCAAAAGCTACATGGAACCCCGAAGATTATTGTAAGTGACAGAGATCCCATTTTTAAAGGAGATTTTTGGACAGAATTATTTTCTTGTTTGGGTACTCAACTAGCTCATAGCTCATCTTATCATCTTCAGTCCAATGGTCAAATTGAGATAGTGAATAAATTTTTGGAAGGATATCTTCATTGTTTTGTATCTGATAAGCAAGCATAATGGGTCAAGTGGTTACCTCTCGTTGAATGGTGGTATAACACTTCCTTCCATACTGCAGCAAAAATGACCCCATTTATGACACTTTATGGATATCATCCACCGTCCATCACATCTTCTTTAAGGGAAAATTCTAGGGTTCAAGTAGTGGAATATCACATCGAGCATCAACAAGAATTTCTCCAACTCTTAAAAGATAACCTAAATTTGGCACAAAATCGAATGAAACAACAGGCATATCAACATTGCAGCAAGAGAAGTTTTGATGTAGGAGACTAGGTATTTTTATGGATACAACCATACAAAAAAATTTCCCTCGAGTAAGCTAATAAGGATAATAAATTATTGCCAAATTACTATGGTCCTTACAAGGTGTTCCAAAATATTGGTACTATGGCATACAAATTGGAGCTTCCTGCTTCTTCGTGAGTGCATCCAGTTTTCCATGTTTCATGCTTAAAGAAGGTTATAGCAGACAAACTTCCAGTTCAAAAAATATTGCTGAAACATTATGAGGAAGGAAAAAACCTTATTTGAACGTGAAGCAGTCACGTAAACAAGAACTAGAAAGCTACGAAATCGATGAATTTCAGAGTATCTCATCAAATGGAAGAACTTACCCACTGAATATTCTACATGGGAGTATGAGAATTTTATACAAAAACACCTGGAACTACTCAAGTGTCGAGGACAACACTTTTTTGAATGAGAGGAGCATGTTAGCTCCCTATATTACTAGTATAGTCCCTTATTGTTGCTATTGTAACCCCCTTATTGTTATTGTTGTACCCCTATAACCCCCATATTTTTATTATTGTGCCCTTACATTATTATTGTTAGGTCGGCTAGGATTAAATTGTGGCCCCATGGAATCCTATATATAGAAAGGAGGTTTTGGTCATTTCAATGATCAAAGAATTGTTCATTTATGTAATGTATTGGTGGTTGGCCCTTCGAAGTGGCTGATTTCTAAGGCATTGACCTCTCTTCTCTTCTATTTTTGGAGCTGGTTCATAAAATTAGCTAATTCTGTTGTGTTGTTTAGCACATTGGTGTCTCCGAGAGGATATCCCACACTTATCCTCGGGGGACTTCGAGTGCCCAATCAAGAAAGGTAATTTCTGAGCAGCAGTTCAAAATCCAACATCAAACCATCATTCTGTCCCTCCAAGTAGAAAAAGTCACCTATAGGAATTATGCATTCTAGCAATAGGTTTTGAGAGGAGGAATGAAGTTCCAAGCATCTCGACTTCGAATCTTGTGTGGGGATCAACCCTTCACTTGTGAGCATATTTCAGTATCTTGAAAGGTATTATCTAGAATCTGGACAATATTTGTCCCCTCTTTGGCAGCGCAGTCATCTCAAAATTTTGAAGTCGAGCAGTGGAAGCTTCAAAGGTGAAAGGAAGTTCCAATCATTCCTTCTTGGAATCTCGTGAGGGGATCAAACCTTCACCCTATTGAGTATATTTCAATATCCGAGACTAGTATCTCATCATCTAGCATCATGCCATACTACTTGTTGGACTTTTTTAACCACAGTTAAATGACTAGAACAATACACATAAATTATCAACCTAGGGACATCTTTTATTTCAATGATATTCGCACTGTCTGTGCCGATACATCAAACCAAAAGAAAATCAAAATAAAGGAAATCGTTGCTGAAATAAATGGTGGAAATAAATCACTCATGCAAAAATAAAATGATCCACAAGACTTTGATCACACCTCAATTAATCTGTCCTAGTGCACCACACAACAGTTACCCAACTAGTGTCTCTAATCTTCACGTGTAACAGCATATAAAATATTGGAATTGAAGAAAATATATTCATAGCTTATAACAACAGGAACAACACTTCCATTGATATACAAATCAATTAGAAATATATATACATAGTGTTAGGTCCCTATATCACTAGCATAGTCCCTTATTATTTTTAGTGTAAACCCCTTATTGTTATTATTGTACACTTGTAACCCCCATTTTGTTATTATTGTGCCCTTAAATTATTATTTTTAGGTCGGCTAGGATTACATTGTGGCCCACTAGGATTACATTATGTCCCCATGGACTCCTATATATAGAAAGGAGGTTTTATAAATTGTATCATCCAAGAATTGTTCATTTATGTAATTTATTGGAGGTTTCCCCCTCGAAGTGGCTCATTTCTAAGGCATTGATATCTCTTTTCTTCTATTTTTGGAGCTGGTTACACAACATTTGGTATCAAAGGTTTGGATTCTAGGGTTTTGCTGCTCCAAACAGGTCATCGTGGAATTTTTGCTATAACTTTTTTTCTACAAAGTTTCAGAAGCTGAAATTTTTAGGGTGCGAAGCTGAAATCTCGAGGAAGATTTTATAAAAATTTCAGAGCTTGGTTCACAATATTTTAGGAGATATGATCTGTGGAATTTAGGTATTTTTTCAGGCTCCTAAACAGGTCATCGTGGAATTTGCGCTATAACGTTTTTTCTACGAAGGTTCAGAATCTGAAATTCATATGGTGCGAAGATGAAATCCCGAGGAAAGTCGTCAAAAAATTCAGATCTTGGTGCGCAATATTTTTGGAGATACGATCTATGGAAGGTAGTTATTTTTCAGGCTTATGAATTTCATCTCAAAGAGGTGATCGTGGGAAAAGTTCAATAACTCTCTCTCTGGGCATCGGATTGGAGTGCCGTAAAAATTGGTCACAATCACACGGACTATAGTTTCTTGGCTATCAATTTTAGAGACAAAGGACGAAAAAGTGACACGTGGAAAGTCGTACAAGTTCGCTCTACTGAACTAGTCCATAATTAGGTCATTGTGGGAGATTGGACACAACTTTGTCTTGAAGAATCCAAATCAGGTCAGACCTATGGCATTCAAAAGAGAATTCAGAGGGCTACTTCAGTGCTGAATTTTAAATATTTAAGATCCACAATCACAGAGATAATACAATTTCAATATTGAGCTCCTCAAAGCAAGTAAAAGGTGTGTATTTCTTTTTCCGAATTGCATAAGTCTTGTTTGAAGAATCAAGTTGAATTGATTGCAAGGGCATATTGTAGAATAGATATCAATATTAGATTCAAAAATGGCCCCAAAAAATAATTCAACACCCATTAAGGCTTTATAAGGCTCTACTATGACTCATGAAGACGAAGAATGGCAACATGACATATCAAAATTACAAGAGCAAGTGCAACAAATTTTTCTCTCGCAAAGAACAACAAAAAATGAAATGGAAGTTTTGAAGAAAGGCGTGGAAGCTAAGATGAATGGTTTAGAAGCTAAGATGGATGGCATGGAACTGGGCATGGAAGCTAAGATGGATGACATGGAAGCTAAGATCGACGAAAAAATGAAAGACAACATGGAAAACATGAAGAAGAATCTAAAAGTAGACATCGAAGGTTTGGCAAAGTTGATACAAGAAATGTTTCCTAATGGTGAAAAGATAGTAGAGGAAACTCATGATGAGAAAAAAATAAATTTTAATCATGATTTCATAAACTCTATTGTTGGAGGGAAGAACCACCATATTCCAAAAATGGATACGAGGAAGTTTGATGGAAAGAATCCTGTAACATGGATACTACAGATGGAGCAATATTTTGATCTCCATAATGTGCAAAACACACAAAAGGTATGCATTGCAACTTTACATTTAGAACAAAATACATTTTTATGGTATCGATGGCTTTGCTCCCGTAAAAAAATTGTCACTTGGTCAATTTTTACGGAGGAAATGATAGCACATTATGAGGAAACAAAGAGCAACACCTTCTTTAGCCAATTGATAAATATAAAAAAAAAAGGTTTAGTGGGGCAGCACATTGAGGACTTCCAAAAATTGAATATAAGGGTAACTGATATTCTAGAGGAACACAAGATTGATCTCTTCATAGGATATACACCAGGAACCAGCCATAGAAGAGGAAGAAATGAATCTGACCATATCCTGTAATTCACTGGCAGGAATTAACACTCCTCAAACTCTCAAGATAGAAGGACATATCAAGAAGAAAAGGGTAATAGTGTTGATTGATTCAGGTAGCACCCATAATTTTATTCATTATAAGGTAGCCAAGGAATTAAATTGTTTCCTATACCTAGCACAAGAATGTCAAGTGATGGTTGCAAATGGAGGAACTATAAATTGCTCTAGTAAATGCCATAATATCAAGCTAACCATGGGGTAATATGTATTCACTAGTCCAATTCTTTCCATTCCTATGGGAGGTGCTGATGTTGTACTAGGAGTACAATGGTTACAATCTTTGGGGATGGTAGCTTTTAATTTTCTTGAAATTTTTTTCAGAAGGAAAGGAAGTGGAATTATGAGGTATGGCAGGAAAGCTAGGAAGGATAATAAGCTCTAATGTCATTACAAAGCTTCTAAAGAAAGAACAACGAGGTGTAATTGCACAATTATTCTCACTAGAAGTTCCAACATCAAAATCATCTATTCCTGCAGATCTCCAAAAAGTCTTGGAAAATCATTCCAAGGTGTTTGAAACTCCCAAAGGACTCCCACCTATTCGTGATCATGATCATGCTATTCATTTGATTCCAGGAAGTGTTCCTCCAAACATCAAGCCTTATAGATATCCCTACGTCCAAAAGAGCAAAATTGAACGTATGATTGCAGAAATGTTAGAGGTGGGTATAATTCAACCTAGTCAAAGTTCTTTCTCTTCTCCTGTAGTATTGGTACATAAGAAGGATGGATCATGGCGAATGTGTCTGGATTATAGGGAGCTCAATAAGCTCACCATTAAAGATAAATTTCCCATTCCTGTGATTTATGAATTATTAGATGAATTACATGGAGCAATTTATTTTACCAAGTTAGATCTTCGTTCAGGATATCATCAAATTAGAATGAAGACTGGAGATATTCCAAAAACAGCATTTCAAACTCATGAGGTTCATTATGAATTTTTGGTCATGCCTTTTGTCCTTACTAATGCACCTTCTACATTTCAAGGGTTGATGAATTCCATTTTCAAACCCTTCCTTAGAAAATTTGTGCTAGTATTTTTTGATGATATACTAATCTATAGCAGGTCTTGGAAGGATCATGTTGAACATGTTGACAGGGTTCTCAAAATATTGCAGGAGAAACAATTATATGCAAAAACATCCAAATGTTTCTTTGGAGTACAAGAGGTAGAATATCTAGGTCATATTGTATCTCATGAGGGTGTTAAAGTAGACCCTAAAAAAATTAAAGCCATTAAGGAATGGAAAGTCCCCACAACCATAAAGCAGTTGTGAGGATTTCTCGGGTTAACAGGGTATTATTGCAAGTTTTTTAACAATTATGGGAGAATAGTAGCACCTCTAACAACATTATTGAAGAAAGATGCATTTTCATGGACTCCTAAAGCAACTAAGGCTTTTGAACATCTTAAAGAGGCAATGTTCCTAGCGCCTGTCTTAGCTACGCCAGACTTCACAAAAACCTTTATTGTGGAATGTGATGCCTCAAGAAATGGAATTGGTGCTATTTTAATGCAAGAAGGAAGACCCATTTCTTTTGAAAGCCGTCCAATCAAAGGAAAGTATTTACAAAAACCTATTTATGAAAAGGAAATTTTAGCAATACTGCATGCACTAAAGAAATGGCGAACTTACCTAATGGGAAGACACTTCAAGGTAAAAAATGATCATGATAGTCTTAAACACTTTTTAGAACAAAGACTATCTACAGAAGAGCAGCAAAAATGTGTCACAAAAATGTTGGGTTATGACTTTGAAATAATCTACAAAAAAGGAAAGCTTAATGTTGTTGCAGATGCACTCTCAAGAAAGAATGAAGAGGTGGAAGCATTGCTTTGTGCCATTTCTATTATCCAACCAGATTGGATAACCGAATCAAGAGATGAATGGAAGAAGGAAAAATATGTATGGACACTCATTCAAAATTTGCAGCAAGATCCTAGTACATCTAATACATTTAGTTGGAAAAATGATTCCTTATGGTACAAAGATCGCTTATATCTTTGTAAGAATTCCCAAATAAAACAAAAGATTCTTCTGGAATTGCACACTTCTCCTTTACGATGACACTCGGGATTTTTAAAAACTTACCACAGGGTGAAGAAAGAATTTTTTTGGGATGGCCTTAAATCTGATATTCAAAATTTTGTGACGGAATGTTTGGTTTGCCAGTAGAATAAAGTTGAGACAATTAAGACCCCGGGACTTCTACAACCTTTATCCATTCCAAGTCAACGTTTGGAGGAGATTTCAATGGATTTTATCACAGGTTTACCTAAGTCCGAAGGAAAGAGTGTCATCATGGTGGTAGTTGATAGACTTACCAAGTATGCACACTTTTGTCCATTATCTCATCCATTTAAAGCAAGTACAGTTGCTACTACATTTATGGACAGAATTCAAAAGCTACATGGAAGCCCAAGGGTTATTGTGAGCGACGGAGATCCCATTTTTACTGGAAATTTTTGGACGGAGTTATTTTCTTGTTTGGGTACTCAATTAGCTCATAGCTCATCTTATCATCCTCAATCTGATGGTCAAACTGAGATCGTAAATAAATTTTTGGAAGGATATCTTCGTTGTTTTGTATCTTATAAACAAACACAATGGGTCAAGTGGTTACCTCTTGTTGAATGGTGGTATAACACTTCCTTCCATACTGCAGCAAAAATGACCCCATTTATGGCACTTTATGGATATCATCCACCATCCATCACATCATCTTTAGGAGAAAATTCTAAGGTTCAAGCAGTGGAAGATCACATTGAACATCAGCAAGAAGTTCTCCAACTCTTAAAGGATAACCTGAATTTGGCACAAAATCGAATGAAACAACAGGGAGATCAACATCGCAGCGAGAGAAGTTTTGATGTAGGAGATTGGGTATTTTTACGGCTGCAACCATACAAACAAATGTCCCTCAAGCAAGCTAAGAAGGATAATAAATTATCACCAAATTACTATGGTCCTTACAAGGTGTTGCAAAAGATTGGTACTATGGCATACAAATTGGAGCTTCTTGCTTCTTCGCGAGTACATCCAGTTTTCCATTTTTCATGCTTAAAGAAGGTTATAGGTGAAAATATTCCAATTCAAAAAATATTTCCAGAACTTGATGAAGAAGAAAAAATCATATTGGAACCTGAAGTCGTCATGGAAATAAGAACTCGACAGCTACGGAATTGATCAATTTTAGAGTATTTAATCAAGTGGAAGAACTTACTCACTGAAGATTCTACATGGGAGGATGAGAATTTTATACAGAAGCATCCGGAGCTACTCAAACGTTGAGGACAACACTTTTTTGAAGGAGAGGGGCATGTTAGGTCCCTATATCACTAGTATAGTCCCTTATTATTGTTAGTGTAAACCCATTATTGTTATTATTGTACCCTTGTAACCCCCATTTTGTTATTATTGTGCCCTTAAATTATTATTGTTAGTTCGGCTAGGATTACATTGTGGCCCACTAGGATTACATTATGGCCCCATGGACTCCTATATATAGAAAGGAGGTTTTGTAAATTGTATCATCCAAGAATTGTTCATTTATGTAATGTATTGGAGGTTGCCCCCTCGAAGTGGCTCATTTCTAAGGCGTTGTTATCTCTTTTCTTCTATTTTTGGAGCTGTTTACACAACACATAGCTACCTTAACTATTAAAAAAATTAATGGAAACTAAATCAGATGATGCATGTAGCAAAAACAAGATAACTTGTATTAATATGACCAAAATTACAGATCCAAATTACTGTTGTTCTCCGCTAACCTTTTGACCTCAAGGGTCAAGAACTATATAGTGGGTGGGTCTCAGAAAAACGAGGGATGGATCGGTCATGAGAATCTTATGATTCTCATGCTAATAAAAATAGAATACATCTGGTTACAACCACTTCTTACTAAAAAGTTTGACTAGAAAATTATAGATTACAATAAAAAGCAGCTAGAGGATGTTATCCAAAAATACAATACGTAATAACTTCTAAAGATATCGTGATAAGTCACAAATATAGCGTAATAACTAGAGGACAGGTCAGCATTAGAATTTGATGAGATCCATTCAGCGGTATAGCTATAAAAATAGTTTGTCAATGGGTCTATAACAGCATGGTGTAATAGCACATCTTTAAATACTCTTGTACGCCTTGTGTTCAAGATCTTTTATGCTACAAATAGCATCTAGAAATGAAAAAAAATACCATAGATCTTCTCCAAACATTCATCCTCAGTTAGTCATAAAAATACACGATACATCATAATAATTGATGAAATGGTAAGGTAATGAAAATAAGGTGAAACAACACAAGTTAAGAAAGAACGATAGGAAAAGGAGGCAAAGATAGTCCCAATGGTTATATTCATGATGTAATATCCCAAAATGGGGATGCAACAATACATGAACATAAAACTAGAAATAGTAGTGTAAATCAACTCATTAACATTGGAGACCACTATGGAGACATATCATCATGTATTATATCAGAAAATCCATACAAAATAGTGACGCATGAGTCATAGACAATTAGGAAACAAGCCTCCCATAAGAAATCACTCCTAAAACTGAATTGTTGCTACAACACACAATTCCAGAAGACTTCTACAGCACAGTTATAAACACACTGCTAATGAAAAATTTTGTACAAAATATTTAGGGCTGTTATATGCCTCAAAATATATGCCCAATACAAATCTAGCCTTAATACAAACTCCTACAAGGAACCCAGAAAGGGTTTTCAGAAATACACCCTATACAATATGGGATCTAAAGCCCAATGGCCGAAAAATCACTAAAAACTGAAGAAAAAGAGTGTATAAGGCTGAAATATAATATATCTGATGTAGAACCCATCAAAGGTTTCCTCCCATGAAAGGATGAACCCCTCAATCACAAGAAAAAACTGCAAAGGAACCATAAGATCTACCACTGAAGCTGCCCTCCAAAATAACACAATTCCCAACTGGAACAGCACTGGAAATGATGGAAACTATATGGCCTGATGCCAAATATCTTAAATATTCTCAAGAACTCTCCAAAAATATCTCCCATGAGAAGGAAACCTTCCTCCTATGAGAAACTAGCTGAGAAAGTGGGATCCTAAAACCTCCACTGCTGCACCCTGCAACACAACACAATAACCTACAGAAACTGTGCTGATGAAGAAAGTTGTAGCTTGCCCTAAAAACTAAATGTGGAAATACATACCATACCCTTCCAAGAATCCTGTCAAGGAAAGAGATGGGATTCCCACTAGGGAACACCCGGTGCTAAATAGCACTGCAACCCTGCTAAACAACAAGAGGAAGCAAAAGTCTAAGCAAACCAATATCAAAATAATAATACAAAACAACATGAACCATATGGTTTTCATCCTCTTCCTTAAATATAATATGAGCTTGCTTGCCCTTGGCCCCACTCAATTAGGTCATTTCCTTCATGAGATCCATTTCCTTCCAAAACTGTGTTATTCCTCAATTAACCTCCACTCCTCCTTAACAGCGATGTTGACATGGTCAAAGTTTACTAGATCAACATGATATAATCCATGTTCATACTTGGAGGTACTTTATTAAGCTACTAAAAGGGTTTCCTTTCACACTTAAGTGTTTTTATTTCTGCTTAGGAGACTTATTGGACTTCCTACCCATTTATTCACCTACCTAGTGGTAAAACAACTATAATATTCCATTTAGCTTGAAGGCTAAATTTTGGGAATATTACAGTCCTCTCCTCCAAAATTTTGCTTGTCGTCAAGAAAATGTATAAGAAGAGAAAAATTCCTCCCCTCCTCCTTTTGTGGCCTCCTCATCAATAGTCCCCACCATAGCTCAAAATAATCTGCAATAAATCTGCCCTCCAATGTTTCCTCCCAGGTATGCAAGAAGAAATGACTCACATCATGAAAAGGTGGAAGGTATAAATGAAAAAATTGTTGCTGTCAAATGGCCTCCTCAGGGTAGGAGTGATGAAAAACATGGGGAATATCATTCCCGATGAGTGACTCCCACACCCATACTATCATCCAAATGAAATGAGCCATTCTAGGTAGCTCATCAAAGAAATCATCAACCCCTGGTTTATGCAATGTATTGGGGCTGCAAGGAGAGATCAAATTTTTCCATCCAAGTTTTTTCTCTCTCCATTTATGGTAAGTATGGGGCTATTACTGATCTTGGGCTAAAATTTCATGGCCTCCAAGAATGTCCCAAGTTACCCCAAAAAATAAATTAGCCATGAAGTGCCTCCTCCAAGAACTCAAGTTCTTCAAGTGGCTCCTCCCATATGAAGACAAGAGGTGTGATGTGGCAATCATGGTTTTCCCATTGCTCCTCCTGAAACATAAAACATTTAAAGTCTAGAGAATCATACTCCCCATGCACATCTCCATCCCATCTAGCACTCTCCAAACAAAGCTCCCCATGAGCATAGGAATATCAGCAATACATGAAAGCAAAAAACAATGAAAACAAGCTGCCATATGACAACCGGAGAGTGGATCATAGTTTCACACATGGAACAAGTGTAGGGCATCCCTTGCCTACATCAAAACAATTAATAACAAGTTCTCTCCCAACCACTTGTTTTCTGCCAGAATCATTCTATAATATGGAAGCATGAAAGCACAATGTGGTGCCAATGGTGCACACCAAAAATCACGTGGTTTCCCCCACAATCCACCAATAAAATATCCAATCTCAATGCTGCAAGTGGCTTCAAGTACATCATCATATAATATTAAAGAAGGGATAATCCTCCTTGGTACAACATGTTTCTCATATAAAGTAAAGAAGGACAAAACATAATGTAAAGGTGTACCTTCTCCACTGTGTACCTTTGTCCTTGTGCTGAAATGGCTTGACGGAAAATTTTCCCTCACTCTCAATGAGTAGGGAAGTGAATATACCAACCTCTCCATCACCATGCGACCTATTCATCTCTCCATATGTTGATATATATCCTACTGGATGCCCTCCGAAGTGAACTCCCCCATCAAAGAATGATATGCATCAAATTGCATAGAAAGGAAGTCCTCATGTGTTTCATGTAGTAGCTTCTCCTTGAGCTCAGAAGCTTTAGTCAAGAAGAATATACTGTAAGAATATATGACCACATCATCCACGACATATCTATCATCATAAAAATCATGTGATGAAAACATAATGATTGATATGAATAATGTCATATCAACACAATGCACCCATACTCCTTGCTTCCTTATGATGCAAGTGCCCTACCACACCTTCTACACCCACATACCCTTAGAAAGAGGATATGTAATATGATGGCCAAACTTTTTGAAGAGTAGACAACATAGCCAAGCCTCCTACTACCCAGTATCATATATTTGCAAGTATCTTTCCAGCCTCTTGCTCACCATCCACACCATCCATCCACACGTACGTGCCTCCCATCATGCTCTATCTTGGTACCCTTCCAATGAGGACTACCACCCTCCCAAATCATATTTTTATTCTTGAATTTTGTGGGATTTTGAAATGCAACTCCTTGGAGATCTCCTAGAGAAGATATCAGATCAATGTCCTTATTGAATCCATAAGGATCCAAGTGTGTTGGAGGAAAAATCTCCTCACTGCTGCTTAATGACAGTGTTGTTAATCTCTCGAAGGATGTAATGGTTGTCTCATACTTCATCTCAAAGATGAACATGTGGTGTTGTGTAGGATTTTTTTGGACAAGGTTCATATTATCCTCCAAAATTTTACACCCCAACCTCAACTATTGTGTGCAACTCAACAAAGGTATATGAGGATGATGGTTCATCTCTTCCTTGAACAAGTCAAGATGGCACAACGCAGTGAAATTATCTTGCTCCAAATAAGCAGTATGCAATGGTATACAACCCTCCATCAAATTTGCTGAAACAATAGGAGAGGAAAACTTAGGCATACCTTAGTGAAATATGGAAGTATCTTGTATGGCTGTAAGAGTTCCTTCCTCCAATGTGTTGGCTTCCCAAACTGTTGAAGATGAAGGTTGCTCCTCCATGGTTGTAACAACGATGGTACATGTCTCCTCCAATTATGGTGAGGGCTTCTTCTCCTCTTCTTTATCTTTGCCAAATTTCTTGATCAACCTTTGAGAAAACTCAGCAAGAGTAGTCACTCTTGCATGGCTCAAATAGCTGAACCACCAAGTGTTTGCTTCAGCCTCCAGGTGCAGAATTGCAATATCTACAACCTCTCTTTCTACCACTGGATGTAGTAGGAAGAATGCATCAAGTCTCCTTTCCCAAGCCCTTGCTATAGATGACCCATCAAAAGTAGGCAACAGAAACCTATTGCCCTTGATTCTCCCTTTGCTGCAAGGTCTCCTTTCTTCCTCCAACTGAATGAACTGTAGAAAATCTAGAGTCTCCTTGAAGGCTCTATGTTGAGATTTTTACTCGACAAGGTATTCACTTAGAATCTTGTGATCCAAGTTTCCTCCATATTTCTGCAATTTATCGTCCTTTTCGAAAGGAAAGGGCATAATCCCTCTACTTCTTTCTTCTCTTCTTTGCTTCACCTCCTTCTTGAGGTCCTTCTTACTTCTGAAAGGAGATGAGATAAATCTCATTCTCTCCATCATTCTGATCTCTCTCTTCTTCTTCTTATCTTCTTCATTGCATAATGCTTGAAAATCACAGGTTGAGCCAAGATTATGCTGTGATACCACTGTAATATCCCAAAATGGGGATGCATCAATACATGAACATAAAACTAGAAATAGCAGTGTAAATCAACTCATTAACATTGGAGACCAATATGGAGACATATCATCATGTATTATATCAACAAATACATACAAAATTGTGAGGCATGACTCATAGATAATGAGGGAACAAGCCTCCTGTAAGCCATCACTCCTAAAACTGAACTGATGCTACAACACAAAATTCCAGAAGACTGCAATAGAAAAATAATGTACACAAAATTTAGGGTTGTTATATGCCTCAAAAGATATGCCCAATATAGATCTAGGCTTAATACAAACTCCTACAAAGAACCCAGAAAGGGTTTTCATAAATACACCCTATACAAGATGGGATCTAAAGCCCAATGGTTGAAGATTGACTACAAAATAAAGAAAAAGAGTGTAGAAGGCTAAAATATAATAGATCTGATGTAGAACCCCTCAAAATTCTCCTCCCATGAAAGGATGAACCCCTCAATCATAAGAAAACACTACAAAGGAACCACAAGATATACCACTGAAGCTTCCCTCCAAAATAATGCAATTCCGAGCTAGAACAGTGCTGGAAATGATGAGAACCATATGGCCTAATGCCAAAGATCTAAAATATGTTCAAGAACTCTCCAAATGTATCTCCCATGAGAATGAAACCTTCTTCCTATGAGAAACTAGCTCAGAAAGTGGGATTCTAACCCCTCCACTGATGTACCCTGTAACACATCACAATAACCTACAGAAACTACGCTAATGAAGAAAGTTGTAGCTTGGACTAAAAACATGAATTTTAAAATGCATACCATACTCTTCCAAGAGGCCTCTCAAGGAAAGAGGTGGGATTTCTTCTCAGGAAAACCCGGTGCTAAACAACACTGCAATCCTGCTAAACAGCAAGAGGAAGCAAAAGTCTAACTAGACCAATATCAAAATAATAATCCAAAAAAACATGAACCATATGGCTGTCATCTTCTTCCCTAAATAGAATATGAGCTTGCTTGACCTTGGCCCCACTCAACTAGGTCATTTCCTTCATGAGATCCATCTCCCTCCAAAACTACGTTATTCCTCAATTAACCTCCACTCCTCCTTAACAGTGTTGTTGACTTGGTCAAAGTTGACTGAATCAACATGATATAATCCCTGTTCATACTTGGAGGTGCTTTATTAAGCTGCTACAAGGGTCTTATTTCACACTTAAAATGTTTTTATTGTAGCTCAGGAGACTTATGGGCCTTTCAACCCATTTATTCACCTACCTAGTGGTAAAACAACAATAATATTCCATTTAACTTGAAGGCTAAATTTTTGGAATATTACACATGAGGTAAAATAGGGGAAACAAGTGCAAAACTAGCACCCAACATCTCCCCCCCAACTGAATCACTTGCATGTCCTCATGAAAAATGTCATCTCTCATCGGAATATCTCTGGTGTTGGTCAATGAGATGCTACCATATATAAGACTCTAATTCATACTTTTTCAATTCATAATTACTCTGATAATCCTCAATTGGCAGCCAGATCAAAGGGAACTTGAACCTTAACCCGAGCCAAGAAGCACCAAAGTTTTGTACTATCTGTGCATATGGTGGTAAATGTGTAGTAGCCACCAAATAATTCTTGAATGCAAATGGATCCCCCTTCAACAGATCAATAATATTGGCTTTTTTGTGTTTCAAACACCCAATCACGGCTTGACTCTTCATCACTGAGAACTGATTGAGAAAAAAGTTCACAATCTTTCTTCTATAAGTAGCAGTAAGTTCCCTTATCCTAGGAGTACTCAAAATTATTATAAATTCCCACCTTAAATCGGTAGCCCATCATGGTTCTCCCTGGATCTATGATGCCATATTCTCTTCATTAGCATCCATAGATTTCATGGACAAATTCCACTTAATCTGATTCTTCATGAAGGACACAAAAGCTCACAATTGAACATCCCCCATATAGGAGAATATCATCAACACCATTTGCATACTCAGGTGCTCGCAAATGATATTATCTAAGAATAACTCACACAATAGGCTTTTCTCATCAAAATCAAAGGAACGAAAGACATCTAAGAATGTGCTAGTGGAAGAAAATAGATAGGGTCTGTCCTCAATAACAACTTTCATGTGGAACAGGAAGTAGTGTTCCCATAGAAAAATGGGGTAGGATGTGGAAGGCCGCCTGCACCCCAGGAGATTGAGTGCAAGGTCATGAAGTTTTTTCTTATCCATGGTAATATCCTGAACTTGCTTCTATAACAACCGCAACTATTCCTCCCGCTTCTTCATAGCTTCCTCCCTCTTATAATTCTCCCATCCTTTATTCAACTCTTATTTCATCCAATTTTCATTTAGTGCATCTATCTCCTTGCGATGTTCTTTTAGTGAAATCATCCCCTTCCAAAGGGAAATTAATTCTTGTTTCCACTTCTGCAATTCAGAAATTAAGAAGATTTTCTCAGAACTCCATCACAAGATGGGACCCGACGTTCTTCTGCATTCAATATCAACATCAAAAATGGGTGTAACAACCCCTATTGAATGGGTCTTCTCCACCTCTACTGATGGTTCTTGTGTAACAACAGCTTCATCAGTGGGTTATTGTGTATCAACCCCTTCGTTTCCACCTGGAGTAGCCTCTGTGTCCATTGTTGTTTCTTCTGTAACATTAGTAGCCTCCATAGGTTTTTGTATATTGGCCTCTAGGTAAATTACTACAGGAGGCTCTGCTTTAACTGCTAGTTTTTGTCTAACAACATTATCCTTAGTAGGTTCTTCTGTAACAGCCTTATGAAGTTATGTTTTTGTTTCTATTGGGCTGGTGTTTTCCCCATAGACCTGATACCCTACTATTTTTAGTTCTTGAAAACATGTCATGCATACAAGTACCAATATTTCCTTCCCCTTAGATAATATTTGTTTCAATTCTTCATTTTCCTTTCTTAGACTTTCAAGTTCTAAAAATAGAACATGATTTTTGTCCCTACCAGATGAAGAGGGTTCTCTTTCTTCTTCTGATACCTCTTCTTCGTCAACATTCTGACTGTGGGTAAAGGTTTAGTGGGAAAGTTAACTTTCACCCTCCTTTTTGGTCATCTATCCCCAATTGGTCCGCCAATGGTTTTGTTCCAAATTTTGACCTTGGCATCCCGAGTCATGGCTTGAATTCCTCTCGAAGTCATGGCCTATTTTCCTCGGCTTGCCATCTGCCTCTTTTTCTTGAATTCTTCCCAACTCCTTCCTTGCTGGCTTAGAGCATCCAACATGATCAATTTGATGAATCTGTGATTGGTCACGCATGCTTCCGGATGTGCTACTGTCTTCACTGCCGTAGCCATACGCTTAATGTTCCCCAATAAGTAGAATGGAAGGTTAATATTTTGCTGGTGCCAAAGGTTATTGAGTATAGGGAAGTGATAATTAAACTCAATCGTGGATCTTCCCTTAGAAGTGATGTATTTGAGTAAACCCAAGGTAACATCTGCCCATGGCTAAGGGAGTGATAACCTGTCAATTCCTCTCCCTTTCTTCTCCAAATTTTCTTCTCCTTCTAGGAACTCTTATTTCAAAGAGGGGTCATTTATTTTTATGTTAAACCACATCCATCCCTCTATTAGAAATGTATTTACTCGGGTGATTACTTCTTCAGTCACCTCAATTTGTAGGCCCCTGAATCGGGTCTGATTTTTATTTAAATTATGAGCGAATTTGATTGAAACTGCCTCGTCTGAGCCTTCAAACTTTAATAAATACTTAATCCATCTGGAATCTCTGAATACTTAGTAGGTTTCTGGACATTTCTGCAAGGCATCCATGGAATCTAGCTCACGTCGAATTGCTACTCCACCCATATTGTTGTTGTTTTCTGAATTCGCTCGTTACTACTCAACCCACTATAATGTCACAACATTGCTTACTTCCTCTAGATGTTTTGTATCCCAGATGAAGAGTTTGAGACAAGGATACAATGCTTTAGTAGAGGAGGGAGATGGGAGGTGACAGGATTTACAGATTTCCGAATTGTACCTCACACAACTCTTCATAAATATCCCATTATGGAGATTTATGGGTTCTATGTATACACACTCTTTCTAGCCGGATTTATTCATTATTGGCTACTGTACCATTAATTGGGTGCATGCGGAGTTGATAATGGTTGATGACTATGGATTTTTTATCAATTATTACAAGATATATGCCCCCCGCTTTAATGGTGACGTGTTCCCACTGCCATCACATGAATATCATTACTTTTTCCATTAATCACCAAATAATAAATCATGACATTACCTTTTGAAGAACGTACCTAAAGCAACGTGGAGGAGGATTTTGAATTGATGACGTACTTCTTGCAGTGATCATGATGGTCAGGCTTGGTTGGCACAATTATTTCTATCATGCAACGAAACATGAGAAACAATGTTCATGGCTATCAGTTGTTACATATGTAACAACCAAGACGACCTTCATATTATACTTCAGAAAACATGATGATTAGGAGAAATAGGTATAGAAAGAAAATAAAAATAATAACATAATTTTGTAAAATGTATCAGGAAGGAGGGATGATGTTTTATGGAGGGAAAAAAATGGATGTAACAAGTGCCACAGGAGTGGTTTCAGCTGTTAAAAATTGTGTAACTGCACCCCAGAAAGAATTTTTCATAGTCGAATTTGTTATATTATTATTATTATTATTATTATTTTTGTTTATTTTTTTATTTTTTTATTTTTAAACGTGTAAGAGATTCTAGAAAAATGGTTTTCAACTGCTGCACTTATTGGAATGTCAAATTTCAGGCTGCACAGGGGGATGTTCCCCTACTGCTGTAACATGAAGATCAAAGTATGCTACAATGTTAACAAATGATTCCTTCAAAGCGGGTTGATGATATAACCTTAGACGGTGCCCATTAACCAGTAATGGTCTCTTAACACTATCGACGGTGAGCAATTGTACAATCCCATTGTCAAAGACCGTGTCTACTTCGTAAGGACCTAACCATCTGGTGCAGAGATTACCTTTGAAATCCTTGAACCTTGAATCATACAACAGAGCCCAATATCCTTTCTGGAAATTCTTCTTCTTAATAAAACCATCATTCCATTTAGCTCTCTCCTATTGAATGATCTTTTTCTACTAAATAGTAGCCAACCATTTCCTTTCCAACTCATTGAGCTGGTTCAATATTTGTTTTTGTGTTGTGCTTAAGTCCAGATTGACTAGAAATGTTTTTCTTAATCTCTTTATCTCAAACTCTCTAGGGAATAAAATATTCTTACCATACATCAATTCATATGGTGAGAAGCCTGTAGCATTCCTCCATGATGTTCTGTAAGCCTACAATAATTCTGCAAGTTTCTCAGCCCAATTTCTTTGGTGGTTGGCTACTATCTTTGTTAATATTCCCTCAATGACTTTGTTGGTGCTTTCTACTTGACCATTTTCTTGTGGCTGATAACGTGAAGTGCTCCTCTAATGAATTCCATACTTCTCAACCAGCTTCTTGATCAAATGAGATGTGAATTGAGGCCCTCCATATGTCACTATCTCCTTGGGTATTCTGAAGTGAACAAAGATATCTTCAAATAGGAAGTCTAAAACGACCTACTCTGTAGCTCTAACTAGTGCCTTTTCTTCGACCAAGTTTGTGACATAGTCAGTACAAAACAATATGTATGATTTTTTTTTGTGATGAAGGATTAATTGGCCCTACAAAGCCAGGGCCTATTTCTCAAATGGTAGTATCACTATCTGAGGCTGTAATGACATCTCATCTCATTTCAGAGGTTGGCCCATCCTTTGGCAGCTATCACATCTGTTCACAAGCTTCTTGGCATCTTGGAATATGCTTGGCCAATAGTACCCTGTTGATATTACTTTATATCCTATCCTTTTGTTAGTGAAGTGCCTTCCATAGGGTTATTCATGACAAGCTTTCAAGATCTCAAATACTTCATCTTCTCTAACACATCACCTAATCTGAAATTCTAGCCCAATGTGATAGAGATTCCCCTCAATCTAGCAGTAGGTAGCACTCTCTTGTATAATATTCCTCTTTTATTTGAAGGATAACTGGTGCAGAAATTTTTCTGCAGCAAGATAATTGGCTATATTTGCATGCCATGGTCAATGAGTAAATATGGCAAAAAAATATTCATTTGGAAAAGAATCCTCACTGGGAGTGTAGTCAACACCTATTGTTAATCTAGAAAGAAAATCAGTAACTACATTATCCTTTCCGGGTTTATCTAAAATAGTGATATTGAATTCCTATAACAACAATAACCATCGTGTAACTCTTCCATTAGTAACATGTTTGTTCATTAAAAATTGAATTCCGACATGGTCAGTGTGTACAAATACTTGATACCCAGTGATGTAGTGCTGAAATTTGTTGATAGCATAAACTAATTCTAGGAATTCCTTTTTAGTCACTGTGTAGTTGAGTTCTACTGGAGTTAGATTCTTGCTAATGTAATAAATGGCATGAGGTTTCTTCTCCTCTAGCTGCCCCAAAAAAACACCCACAACTATGTCAGATGCATCCGTAGCGATATAGAATGGAAATCTCCAGTTTGGTCCTCGTAAAATAGGTGTTGTTGTTACACAGTTCTTCAACTTTAGAAAGGCTTTCTCACACTTTCCTATCCACACAAATTCTGCATCTTTCATGAACAAAGAAAATAAAGGAGATGCAATCATTGAAAAAAAATTCTATAAATCTCTTGTAGTACCCTGCATGTCCCAACAAACTACGTACCTCTTTTGGAGTCTTAGGAGTTTGGATTTTCAAGATTACCTCAATTTTTGTAGGATCTACCTTGATTCCATCCGGTGAAATGAAATATCCCAACACAATTCCCTCGACCATCATCATGTGGCATTTCTCTGTGCTCAAAACAACATTAGTTCGTTCGGAATGTTCCAACACCTTTTCTAAATTGAATAATGTTATCTCAAAGGCATCCTCGTAGGGTGTAAAATCATCCATAAATATTTCCAGATATTCATTCAAGAGATCAGAAAAAATACCCAATATTTCCCTCTGCAAATTTGCTACCACATTACAGAGGCTAAAAGGAAGGACTTTGTATGCAAAAGTAGCCCACAGGCAAGTGAAAGTTGTCTTCTCTTGGTATTTTGGGGAAATCTGTATCTAATTATAGTCATTGAATCCATACAGTAATGAAATTATTTTTTTCCCGGAGAGAGTATCTTGGACCTGATCAATGAATGGTAAAGGGAAATGGTCCTTTTGTGTGGCCTTGTTAAGCTATCTATAGTCTACATAGACTCTCCACTTGTCATTCTTTTTCGGAACTATGACAAGTTGAGACACCCACTGGCTGTCAGAAATGGGGTAGATTAAATTAGCATTAAGGAGTTTTTGCAATTCTTCTTTCACTATCTCTTTAAGTGTGGGGTTCATTCGACGTTGCGGTTGTCTAATTGGTTTTAAATCTTCTTTAAGAGAAATGCAGTGAGTGCATAGGCCAGGATGGATTCCTTTTATATCAATATCGTCCCATGTAAATTCCTTTTTATATTTCTGTAACAACTGTATCAACAATATTTTTTTTCAGCAGTCAAGTTAGGATTAATGTTTAAAAATTTCCCAGGTTCAATTTCAACGGGACTGCTGGTAGTATGTGGAGTAGTTTTCAAATGTCCAATGATTACATAATCTACCTCATTATATTCCACTAGATATCTAATGGAGGCAATATAGATTGAAATTCTAATAAAACCATTAATGATATCATCCTCTATTTCATCCTTAAAGTATTGTGATTCTCCAAGCATGAGGAGAGGTAGGGAAAGATTAGATTCTAGTTCAAATTCATCCCACTAGGGACTACTCAAATCCTTTTAATTTTTTGCTGGGGGCTAAAGGTTCAGGTTCTGAGTGGCTTGACCATATAAAACTACCATATATCCAGACCTACATGTGATATATGTGTCTGCAGTGGCCATGGAAAATTTTAGGGGCTAATATTTGTAGGTGGGATAATTTTCCATGATTTTTCCAAAAACAAATTCGCCAATTTCCATTTTTTATAAAAATGGTTCGCCCAAATTTTACAATATAAAATTATTTTACATTAAAAATCGCCAATATTATATAGAGAGTATATAAAAAATCATTATAAATTTCAATAATTTTACAAATACATCAATACAAATTTTAAAGTTTGCATATTAGGTACTAGTGAGATTCACCACTTTTTTAAACTTCAAAATAATTTTCCATCCTTAAAATTTCCCCTAGCAGTGGCTAGCCATAGTATTCCCAAGGTTAAAGAATGACCCCCACGGTTGTATTTGGTTTTCAAAATGAGAAAATCAACCGGATAATTCCAAGAAGCCACACTGATAGCCACATCTTCTATCATTCCCTTGGGATTGACACGAGACCAATCTGCTAATTCAAGCAGTGTGGGTGTAGGTATAAGTCCATGAAGTCCTAGAGATATAAAGAGTTATTTAGTCATGACATTGATGGTTTCCCCTAAATAAATCAAAGTGTTGGTTATGGGTTGGTCATCAATATGGACAGTCACCATAGGATTCCTTGGGTCATTATATTTAGTCAACACAGGCTTAACAACATAAGGTTGGATATTTTCCCGATAACATGGATAGTAGCAGGGTGTTACACCATTTTTTGGTCATCTAACCTATTATCATTAGATGGACCCAAGTACACCATGTAAGACCAATTTTACCCTAAGTAAAATTGCCTTCACTATGTTAAATAACTTAATAAACCACATTTATTAGGTTGTTTATGGTCCAAACAAGAAACCCCAAAAGGAAATATTAAACAAACCTATATTTGTTTGATTTTCCTCATGGAATAATTAATTAAACCATAATTTAATTATTATTCCCAGTCATGTTTAACCCAAAAACAAAGAAATTAATGAGATAAACCCTTAGTTATCTTATTATTTTCTAGGAATAATTATTTAAATCTTATCTAGATAATATTCCTTGTTAAATATGACCAAATCACCCACCATTAATCAAATAAATCATTATTTATTTAATTATCTCCCAACCACTTCCTTAAAAAGATAAATAAATCATTTATTTATTTATTTTTCACTAATCAAGGGATTTGACCCAAGTCAAACACCCTTTCCCTCCAACAAATAATAATAAAATATTCCATAGAGGTGGATCTAGATTTGGTTAACATTATTTTAATCATGCACCAAGTTCTAGAATGACCCAATATTTTGTTATAAATAGGAGGGTTTTCCCCTTCATTCTTCACCTTTTGTTGCATATTAGATCACTCTGGATCTATACACTTGGTCTTATTTCTGCCATTTTGCTCCCATTGAGCTCTACCTTCTACATTGGGTTTTTCTACATCTACAAGAGAGAGAAAGCTTAGATCCGAAGTGCTGAGGACTACAAAGAACCCATCCCATTGAGGAGATCTGGATACACCTTCTTGTTTCCTCCCAGGTGCCCTGTAATATAAAAATTCATTCAAAAAATCGTGTTCTTGTCTTGTCCGTTGGATGCATGGAGAAAACTCTTTACTTTTCTGCCTAATGTCTTTCCATTTATAGATCCGTTTGTTGCAGCACTTTAACTACTAATTACAGATATGAAGATGTTTTGCAGCCTCTATTGTTGTTAGGGCTATTAGTTATGCGTAGCTAAAGTGGTTCTTTTTCGTACGCTTCGACAAAGAATTCATACTGTCTCAGGTCTCTTGGTTTTCTTCCAGGATTTTTGACACACGGATCCCTAATTATCTTAGCATATATAGGTACTTCCTTAAGAGATTTTAACATCAGAATCCGCACATACAAATTTTTTAATTCCTCGAGGAACTCGGATTCAGATTGTGAGGCTTGCCCAGTTTCAGTTAATCATTAAGGGTACAGAGAGACCTGAATTTTAACAACTAAGTCCACTATCAGAGATGCACCAGCCTTCCTCGGGTTGGTTGTTGTAGCAACAACATATCATCCTGAGATGGCTGCTATAGGTGTAACAAAAGGTGTTGTATCAGTTGTTACATGTGTAACAATTGTCTCAAAATCGACCGTATCCTCTCTAGGTGACTCACATTATTCTTCGGTGATAATGGGGGTATGTGCAGATCTAATTACTTTTCCCAACCAAATTTGAATCTCATTGATTCCAATGGGAGTAATAAGATAAGTCTGGAAGGTGACTTGAGCGTCTATGCTCTGGGCTTCCTTATTATTCGGATTGGGGTTAGGTTACATAGGTAATTGGGGTCATACATAAGGTGTATGATTTTGAAGAGAAGGTAATTGTAATTTTTGTTTCATTGGTAGTGCAAGGGGTGCTAGAACTTGGTAATTACCTCTCCAATTCTGGCTCCAAGGATGAGGTTGTGATGGAGGACATTACAATGATGGAGGGTAAGGCCACTAGTTTCATGGTGAAGGAAATTGTGTTGAGGAAGGAATAGGATATTTCCATGGATATTGATGACTATTTTAAACATTATTCCAAGGATAAAAAGAGAAAAAATTTGGAGGAATACCTATAGGTCGTCGCTGCCATGGTCTCTTTGATCTGATAAAATAAGAAGACCTCACATCCTCGCTTGATTCTTCAAGTACAACCTTTAGTCTGGGAAATTCAGGACATTGATTCGTATAATGTGCCAATTCACAGATATTTCACAGCCTAATGCTATTCATTCCATAGTCTCTTTCCAAATGTTTCTTTTTGCATCGAGGACAGAATATTGCTAAGGCTACTTCAGCTTCTGCTTCTTCCTTCTTAACTTGTACCATAGTGATTTGGGAAAAGAGAGTGCTAAGGAGATTGGTTTCAAAATCCTCAAATTGATTTCCAGTCTCTGCCTTGCTTACTCGTCCAATTGTGTTTGTGGACTTCTGTATCCGAACTGAAGGGTCCCAAACTAAAATTCTCCCTTTGACCAATCCTCTTGAGCTCTGTGGGAAAAGCTTCATTATTTCTTCAAGCAGTTATTGCGATATGTCTCCTTTTCTCAATAGATTCAAATACTGCAGACAATCATCTCTTATACCTCTTAAGAACATTGGCTTCAGAATTTCTGGGGCTAAGTTATTGAACTTAGACCTTTGTAAATTTTACTGGAATTTCTCCATATAGTCTTCCAATCTCTCCTCCTCCTTATGCGAAATTCTGCGTATCTCTTCCTTCAAATCCCTGGCTCGACAGTAATCCTGATACTTAAAGAGAAATGCCTCCCTCATGTCATTCTAGGTTTGAATTGCGCTAGCACCTAGTCTCATGAACCATCTTAATGCTGCTCCTTTCAAAGTAGCAGGAAATAATTTCAGCTTCTGGGCATTTGAAGTTTAGTCATAGACTCTACATAGCACATCGAATTTGAACAAAATTGTATTAAGATCTTCAATGACCATACCTTTAAAGGATGGTAGGGATGAAAAAGTAATATTTTTTGTAGGAGCCTCATCTTGTATCACTACTATCAGGAATTCAAAAGTAATAGAGCTATCGGTCTTGACATTTTCGTCCCCCATGGCTGATTCTTCCCGATGGGATGAACTGACCTCAGAGTGTGTAGCAGATTGATAAATAAAAGGATTAGTTTGTTCCAAGACCAGTTTTTTGAATGCACTACCATTGTCCAATTGATGATAAATTCAATGTTGTTCCTTAGGTCCTTGAAGATCCTCACTGGTCTCCCCTTGTCCTCAACTCTTAGATCTTGATCAATGATTTTCCATTGCTGTTTTGGATCTGGAGTCTTGATATCAGGAGTGCATATGTTGTTTGAAGGGTGGTGAGGTCTAGACATGGAGGGCACCGATGCCTCAGGCTCTGATATAATATTTTCTTTTTGTGGCCTTGTCTTCCTATTATCTCTATATGAAGTATATTTTTCCTTTTCTACCCTTGAGATCATATATCCAAAGAATGTCTTTCTTCCCAACTCTGCACTGTTATTTTCCTTCTTACAACCCATCTTTCCTATAGTTAGTAAAGTGGGGGGTGTTTGTGGATTTTTCTATCATCCTACTGGAACAAATGGACCCTATGTGTATCAATTCATCCTACAAGTGTTTTATTTTCTACAGTGGTGATCCCATCCTAGTATGTTAGAGTGATGCGTAGGTTCCTACCTCTCGTCTTACTGCCCATCAACTGTATAGTTGAAGACACCCTAAAGAAAACACCTGAAAATTCACACTTCTAAGTGTCTGAGTGACACATTGGTGAGCTCACTCAGCTATGTTAGAGAAATCCACATATTCTTACCTCTCTTCTTATCGCCCGACAATTGCAGACTGGGTACACTCTATCTTCTAAAAAAAAACTCTAGTTGATTGGATCATCACTGCCATCCCCGACAATCGCACCAAAATGTTGGAATGTATTAATCATAGTTAAATGAGCATAATAGTACACATACGTTATCAATCTAGAGACATATTTTATTTCAACGACAACCGCACTATCTATGCTGATACATCAAACCAGAAGAAAATCCAAATAAAGAAAATCGTTGCTAAAGTAAATGATGGAAAGAAATCAGTCATACAGAAATAAAATGATCTATAAGACTATGATCACACCTCAAATAATCTATCCTAGCATGCCACACAACAATTACATAGCTTGTGTCTCTAATATTCACATGTGTAATAGCATATAGAATATTGGAATTGAAGAAGATGTATTCTGAGCTAATAATAGCAGCAACAAAACTTGCACTAGTATACAAAGAAATTAGAAATATATATACACAACTACCTTAATTGTGGCAATCCCTGCTAAAGCGGAGGGCCCTTCCTCCCTAGCAGGGCACAAGAAGAGAAATAACTTAATGGAAACTAAATCGGATGATGCATGTAACAACAAAAACATGATAACTTGTATTAATATGATCATAATTACAGAGTCAAACTATTGTTGTTCTCCGCTAACATTTCGACCTCAAGAGTTGAGAAATATATAGTGGTTACATCTTATAAAAACGAGGGATGGATCATTCATGAGAATCTTATGATTCTCATACTGATCAAAATAGAATACATATGGTTACAACCACTTCTTCATAAAAAAGTCTGGTTGGAAAATTATAGATTACAATCAAAACCACCTAGAGGTTGTTATCCAAAAATAAAATATCTAATAACTTCTACAACTATCATGATAAGTCACAAATGTAGCATAAAAACTAGAGGATATGTTAGCATTAGAAGTTGATGAGATCTAGTCAGTGATACAAGTGTAAAAATAGTCCGTCATTGGGTCTGTAACAACATGGTGTAACAACATCGTGGTGTAACAACTCATTATAACATCACACCTTTAATTACCCCTGTATGCCTCATGCTTGAGGTATTTTGTGCTACAAATAGCATCTGCATATACACCAAAAGACCATAGATCTTATCCAAACATTCATCCTCAGTTAGACATAAAAAGACAAGATACATAATAATAATTAATGAAATGGCAAGGTAAAGAAAATAAGGTGAAATAACACAAATTAAGATAAAACAGTAAGAAAAAGAGGCAAATATAGTCCCAATGGTTATAGTAATTGTGTAAAATAGGGGAAAAAATGTAGGAAATAAGTACAAAACTAGTGCCCAACACTATTTCCCCTCTTAGAATCATAGTCTCCTTCAGAAATTGCACAATCCAGTAGTGGCAACTTCAGAGGAGGAGGAAGGGTCCAAGTTTCCTAGCTTGGAATCCAATGAGGGGATCAGCCCTTAATCCATAGAGATGATTGGGACAAGTTGCAGAAGTTTTATTATTATTTGAGCTATCTCCCATTAGTTACCTAGTAGCAGTGCGTAAGTCAGCCAACAGGAGTGTGTTTTGCAACCCTAGAGGGCCAAATTTCCAAAGTCAAAACCAAGCCAAACCATTTTTGGGTTTTCCTAGATTTTTCAAGTACATTCCATGGTTAAAATCTTGGATATTTCTGAGAACTATAGTATACTCTCACACATGGTTCGTCTTCCCAGCAGTAGTAGTTTCCAGCAGCACTATGCAGAGACAACCCTCTAGTAGAAATATCAGTAGCCACATTTCCAGTGTTAGGATTTAGAGCTATTTAAACCACTTCTTGTTGGATTGAGTGCATCTTCTTTGGGGAAATGCAGACTATTTTTATATTAATTATAATTATATGGCCCAACTATTTCTACTCATGGTTATGATGTCTTAATACAATATCCAGTTGCAACATATTTTTGATCTTTTCTAGATTTTAGTGCTATATTCCTATTTTTCTTTATTTGGAATGCTTCAGATGTTCTATATTCATGTTTGTTCTATTTTGGAATATTACAGTGGTATCAAAGCATAATATTTTCTCGAATGTGAATAATTTTATCTATGACATCTGAGGAGACTGCATTCCAAAGGTAGCAGATAGAGAAAAGTCTCCAATGGCGGGAGAAATTGATGAGAAAGAGTTTCCCAAACTCCTTCTCAAATCTATGTAGGATCTCTCTAGAGAGACAAAAGAGATGAGAGTAGAAAGGCAATGGGAAACCCCACGAGGGTTATATTATGGAGAGAGGTTGAGTACTCCACATTAGCGGTATGAGAAACCGACGGTGCAAAAAATCGCATAGCGCCCTACTATGCCCACCTTCCTAGAAGTAGGAAATGAAGCTCGAGGACATCAGGAGTAGGAGACTGTTACTGATTATCTTGCAAAGTATCAATCTCAGGATAGAGGAAATTAGGAGTAGGAGACTCTTAGTGAATATTTTGCAGAGTACCAATCTCAGACCTAGAATCTTAGAGATAATCTAACTTTCCTTGCATTTTTCCAGATCAAAGACAACCGTATACCCTACAACAAAAATAGAAGAGGAGGGTACATGCAGGGTAAGCAGCGTACCTTGGGTAGATTATTTATTATTATATTATATTGGTCATCCAAGAGTACAAAAAAGGCTTGGGTCAAGAAATTAGATATCTATTTCCATCTTCACCAAGTAGCGGAAGCAGAGTCTTTCAAGATAGCAGTGCTACACCTTGAAGGTGAAGCACATGACTGGTGGTTCCATGGATTGGGTCATGCAGGAGTGAATGCATATGGAGATTTCAGTCGAATATTGGTGGAAAGGTTTAATAGAATAAACTCAGAGGAGAATTACATTGAGGCATTCTCTGACAGTGAAGGAGAAGAGGAAGTGTATGAGGAGCTGAAGGGAGATGCCAGCGCCAGTGCATCAAGAGGAGATCAGCTACTACCACCATCAATAGCAGAAGGAGAATTTTCACCAGTTGGAGGAACTATTTCATATTTTCAAAGTGTTCCCGAGCATCAAACAATCGAAGGCATGCGTATATATCCACCCTATATATTCTCAGCACATCAGATGGAGATTTTGGGTACATGCCATCAGGGCAGCGACATGACCAGGAGTTGGAGCATATGGTTGATTTGGAGTGGGGGACAGTCATTGTGTAGAGGAACCTTGACATATTCAAGGAGGATATGAGTAGCTATTGTGGGTCAACATTGGTTAGTTGCACACAACACTTTGTGTTGGAGTGTGGTGCTTCAGAGGAGGGAATAGGTGTAGTTCTGGTACAGGGAGACCATACCATAGCTTTCAAGAACCAGAAGCTATTGCTGCATGAGTTGTTGTATTCTATATACTACAAAGAGGTGTTGGCCATTATACATGCATTGGAAAAATTTCAACAGTATTTGTTATGCAGCAAATTTCGGGTGAAGACTAACCACAACCATCTCCAACATTTTCTTGAGCATGAGCAACTACAGGAGATGCAACAAAGGTGGATTAGCATAATTCAAGCCTATGAGTTCTATATTTATTATGTCCAAGGAGAGGACAAGGAGGTAGTAGATGCATTATCATGGAGGCTAGCAACATTTTCCTTGATGAGAAGTGATGTAGTTGGGAGGGACTAGTTGCTAGTAGAGTATTTCCAGAATCGCTTCACTTGTGAAGTGTTGGATAGTAGGATGAGACTATCATAGCTCTGGAGGGTGCAACATCAACATTTTTGGATTGGATGGAGAGATATGTTGAGTTGGTACCCCATGGAGCAAGCTAGGCAACCGGATACATCCATGGCCACATTTTAGTAGAATACATCGATTACCAGAGAGACATGAGGTCTAGATTACTGTTGGGATCCAGGTAGAATTTCCCATCACATCATAGGGTCGGTAGGTGATGGTATTAGTTGCGTGATGGGTTGTATGTTTGGGCACACACACATTTTTATACCTCTATTAGAATCTCGGACATCACTAGTGAAAATATGGTTTGGTACGAGGGTACACCATTTTCAAGAGCTACCTCAGCATATCAATCATGTGTGGAGTCATAGGGTGATTAGAATGCATTTACAGGAGCTGATAGGAGGAGTTGGCATTGGTAGGCCACCATATGGTGCCTTGGATGGAGCCAAGGATTAGTCACCTTTGTGTGGGACACAGAGGTCGTGGCAGAGTGGTATAGTAGTAGTAGGATGTATCCCGTGCTATATAGGGGCAAGTTGCAGCATACAATGGCATGTTGAGGAGTGAAAAGACACTTGGTGGTGTGCAGTGACCCATGATGCGATGTAGTAGGCACTTGGAGCATTGCCTCCAAGGATACTTATGGAAAAAGCATTATATGGAGATAATGCTCTTCCATTAGGACTTAGAGCTACTGAGGTTAGACATAGCAGCATTACTCTCGATTGCATGTAAGGAGTTGAAGCACTTAGGTGTACCTGGGAATATGAGGATGTGTAGATCACATTATGGTGGATGTAATAGAAGAGTGGTGGATGCATGGGTAGATGTGGGTTGCCGTTTGTTACTTGATGGAATTGGCATCAAGTGGTGTATACATTTGTGCCACAAAGTCCATATCTATGTTGAGGAGTGTTATTTCATAATCAGAGTGGTGCATCGTAAGCATGGTGGCACTCTCATGATACTAGCATGGGATTCGGGCATCACTAGATTTCAAGGTTCATATACCCTACAAGGGAAGATCATTTAGATCTTCCAATGGGCTTTAGTGATTATTTTTTGGCTTGGGGACCTTCACCAACATGGAGTGATGATCAGCAGGGGGGGTTTAGGAGGAGCTTGTGTAGGGAAGGACTCATTCCCATAGGAATCAGATTCTATCTTCAGGCTCCCACCCTTGGATTAAATGATATGGATGACTTAGTAGAGCAGTTGTAAGTAAACACATATAGTACTTTATATTATTATGACACTCTATCTACTGATGGTATGCAAAGGACCTCTGGTACTTGTATACAATTAGATAGCAAGTGGAGAAAGGTGTGCCTCACATTGATTAGGATGGCTTGGGAATTTTTTACATTGACCATGGGGGAGTGCTAGTAGAAAGGATTCTTATTTAGGAATTGCTTGAGGACAAGAAATTTTTGGTGGGGAGGACTGTAATATTCCTATTTAGCTTTTAGCTAAATGGAATATTAATATTTTTGTTTTTCAATAAGATAGATGAATAAGAGGGCAGAGGGACCCATAAATCCCTTTAGTAGGAATAAACCACTTCTTAGTGTAAATGTGGATAAGTTCATATGGACAGGGTCAAGATGAATAAACCACTTCTTAGTGTAAATGTGGATCAATGCATGTGGATGGGTAAAGATGACCAAATCAACAACACAGTCATTGAGGTAGTGGAGATAGTAGAGGATAGTGCAGTCATTATGGAGGTTAGTGGCCAAGTGTGAAGCATCATTGTTGTGTGGGGCCAAGGGTGTGAGGGCTCACAAGCATAAACAGAAAGAGATGGAAACCATAGAATTCATTCTGAATATTGTTATTGTGTTGTTGTTTACAACTTTCTACATGCTTCAGTTGTTTAGCTAAGTCTGTTGTGTTGTTTAACACACATGTGTCTTCGATCAGAGATCCCATCCTTATCCTCGGGGGACTCTGAGTGCCCACTCAGGAAATGTAATTTTTTAGTAGCAATTGAACATCCGGCATCAGGCCATCATTTTTTCCCTCCATAAAGCAGCAATCACATGTAGGAATTATGCATTCTAGTAGTAGGCTTTGAGAGGAGGAAGGAAATTCCAAGCATCTCAGCTTGGAATCCTCTGTGGGGATCCTCCCTTCACTTGTGAATATATTTCATCACCTTGAGAGTAGTATTATATTATCGAGTATCAAGCCACGATTTTTTCCCTCTTTGGCAACACAGTCATCTTCAGCATTTTGTAGTCTAACAGTGAAAGCTTCAGAGGTGGATGGAAGCTCCAAGCATTCCAACTTGGAATGCTATGAGGGAATCATACCTTCACCTCGTTGAGTGTATTTTAGTATTATAGGGAAGTATCTCATCATCCAGCATCACACCATACTATTTCCCCTCTTAGCAATGTTGTTTCCTTCAGAAATTGCAGAATACAACAGTGACAACTTCAGAGGAGGTAGAAGGATCCAAATTTCCTAGCTTGGAACCGAGTGAGGGGATCACCCCTTCATCCGTAGAGCTGATTGGGAGGAGTTTCAGCATTTTTATCATTATTTCAGCCATGTCTCAGAATTTACCCAACAACATTGCACATGTTAGCCAGCAGGGGTGTGCTTTGCAACCCTATATGGCTAAATTTCCAAAGTCAAAACCAGGCCAAACCATTTATGGGTTTTTTTTGGTTTTTTCCAGTAGATTCCATGATTAAAATCCCATATCTTTCTAAGCACTCCAGTAACCTCATGCACATGGTTCTTCTTTGTAGCAGCAGTAGTTTCCAGCAACATTGTACAGAGAGAGCCCTCTAGTAGCAATAACAGTAGCCACATTTCTAGTGCCAGGACATAGAGCTATTTAAGCCACTTCTTGTTGGCTTGAGTGCACCTTATTTGGAGAACTGTATACTTTATTTTGTTTTTAATTATAATTATATGACATATCTATTTCTACTCATGCTTTTTATGTCTTAATACAATTTCCAGTTGTAGCATATTTCCATCATTTTCTATATTTTAGTGCTATATTCATATTTTTATTTTTTTGGAATGTTTTAGATGTTCTTTATTATTGTTTATTCTATTTTGGAATATTACAGTTATGCATACGACTGGAGCTTTCCAGCCACATTGCACACCTTGGCATGTGTGCGTCTAGGAGGTATAATCTAGTAAAACAAAAGTTCATGCTCCAGGTATGAACACCAATGGTTGTTCTATGATACCTCGGTGATTTGGTGTCCCTTATAGGTTTCAGTAAGTTTACGATTAGTACCCCCCACTTCCATAACTTGAAATTGGTTTCTGGGTCATTTCATAGCATCTCTCAACTCATGTTTACTATGGATATCTTGTGAAAGTGGGTAAATGTGAGGTGGGGTATTGCAGGGTGGTATCAAAATGAATTTCATTACCTACAAGCCATTTTATGGTTCCTCTGTCATCGATTAGTATCAAAGTGAGGTTTATATTATTGAACCTCGGTGTACATGTAGATGGTTATAATTATCATTCATGCAGTTGTTGTTAGAATTTTATTTTATTATCGTGAATTCATTATGATGTTCATATATTGTTGATATTAATATATATATCGTGTTAATTTTGATTTATTTTTGTAGGTTTGATAGCCTCCCCTGATGTAAATGGAGGTATCGTTTTGATTGTTTCTTCTATTTGGTTTATGTAAAATGGTATTTTTGCAGGAAATAGAAGGTAAAAATATGAAGAACAAAATGTTGTATTAGAGTTCAAAAGACCCCCCATATAGTCTTGATGTGAAATTAGTGGAATTGGAAAAGTCAATTGAGCATCAAGGAGAATAGTATTCTCCCAATCTACAGGATACATTGAGGATTATGATAGTAGATATTAGAAGTTGCAAGGAAAATAATAATAGGTTGATTGAGGAATATAAAATACTTTCCAAGGCTCAGAAGAAGAAAGCTTAAATAAATGCAATGATTCTTCAAAGCCTTTCAAATATAGAGAAGCAAGGACATTTTGGGATTACTCATGGAGATAAGCAGGACGAAAGGATTATTGGGCCAGATGAAATTGGGTCTCAAAGAAGGTAAAGGTTGGACAAGGATGATACAATGATGAGTGGAATTTGATACACTTGATAAGAGGAATGGTATGCAAATTTTTTATTCTATCTCTTCTCATAGGAGACATCATCATTTTCATTACCAGCATCATAGGAGGAGAAAATATTTCTGAGAGGAATTCAAGAAACCCAAGCCTCCTACTTTTAATGGTGAAAAGAAGAAATCAGAAGATGCAAAAGCATGACTTCTTGGGATGAGGAAATCCTTCAAATTTCATGACTACTAATATAACATGAAAGTGAAAATAACCACCTTTAGTCTCAAAGGAAAAGAAAATATTTCATGGGAAGATATTAATAATGTGGGAGGCATTTGATAAGAGAAGTTGACTTAGGGTGATTTTGAAAAAATATTTAGGAAAAAGTAAAAATCCAAGAGATATTATGATGGAAAGGATTTATGAGTTTAGGATATGTTCCATGAAAAACGAAGAGTAAAAAGTCAAATTTCAAGAATTGTTGAGGTATGTTACCTAACTTAAGGATGAGACAACAAAGATCCAAAGGTTCATCAATGGATTTCCATTGTTATTTAAAGAACAGTTTCAGTTTGATGAGCCTGAATCATTAGAGAAAGATACCAGGAAGTTAAATAATTTTTATGAGTCATCAAAGCACAGGCTTGAGTTCAAGTGTGATTGGTAATGATAAGACTAAATGAAAATGTCCCAAAAAGTGAGGAAGATATCAGGATGTAGGTCAGAAAGAAAATGAAGCCCCTCATAATAAGTTCAATATAATTGAGAAAAGGACATGGGTCTTTTCCTGGACAGTAGAAAAATAAAGGCATCAATAGGTGACCATTGAAGTTTTGAATTTGCGGTAAATACCATTGTAACAAGGATTGTCTATTGTACTAGCATGGAAAGCCAAATATCTACAATGCTTATTAGGCTCAAACAATTGGGGAGGTTGGTCAAAGAATTCCCTAGATCTATCCAACACTTAATAATAGGAAGGCATACCATCAATCAACTATTATTGAGATGGACGGTAGGCTTTGTGATCAAGTAATTTCCATTTTGATTGATGCTAGATATAATTATACCTATGTTAGTCCTAACCTAGTGGATCAAGTCCATTCGATCAAAAAACTTCATGTATAATCTTGGTTGGTGCAGTTGGCTAGAGGGATCAAGAGAAGAGTTCATCACTGGGTGAGATATTATGCATTTTAGCTTAATGAAATTCCTACAATAACACACCTAAATGAGCTTTCATTGGGATCATATAACATGATTTTGGGCATGTATTGGTTTTTTATTCATAGAAGTAAGGTGGATTTATATGACAAGTTCATTGATTACCTATATGATGATGGAGAAAAGAGAATTTTGCAGGTAAAGATGAAGCCTACACCAGTGAGAATGGTTACATATATGCAAGCTAAGCGGATCAGCATGAAAGGTTGTGTATTTTTTGTAGTTGATGTTTCTAGTGAAAAAGGGAAGGATGTTGAGGATGATGAAGTATTGAGGAAGTATCATGTCTTACAAAATGTTGGATCTCCAAAATGCCATCCATTTCACCCTCTTTTCTTTCACTTTTCTTTAGTATTTACTAGATTTTGTAGATCCATAATCACGCACTAAGCCCATCTTCATGATTAAATATGGGTTTTGACATATTATTTTTTTGTACATTTATTTTGGTATTTTGAGTGAATTTATGGTTAAATATTAGAAAAATAACATGTATTCCCTTATATATAAAAATTGGATGAGTTTTGTGATGTTCGTAGGCATATTTGAAGATTCCAACAGAATCATATTCAGATTCAAAGTCTGAAAATTCAAGTTTCCTCTTTAAACTCTTAGATATTTAAGGAATACTTGGGATCGTGTATCAAATATTTTGGTGAAAATCACATTCGAGTAAATTGTGTCAATGCGTTTCGAACTAGCCAGTGTGGTTCATCATCAGGACAAGATGAGAAATCTGCCCTAAGGATGGTAAGGGTGTTTACTTGATTTCATGCTCCCGTGCGACACCTTACATTAGAGAAACTGGTCAGTCCATCAGTCAAAGAATTCATGAACATGCCGCTGACCTAAAGCATAATAGATCTCGCTCCTCTGCCTTAGTAGAGCATGCTGAAAAGACAAAGCATCACATTTGCATTGAAGATGCTGAGGTTATTGCGAGGGTGGACCATTTCCACCATCTAAAGCTGAGGGAGGTCTTAGAAATCGAAAAGACGTCATTCAACTATAACAGGGATGATGGGTTGGGTGTGAGCAGATGTTTGATCCCTGCCCTCATTCTTAGTTATTGGGTTTCTTCCCTTCTGTTCTTCCTCAGGTCTTTTCCTCCCCTCTGGTCCCCTGTTTCCTTTTCCCTTTTGTTCCTTATTATTATTTATCTATTTATTTATTTATTCTTTATTATTTAGTTACTCATTATTTATTTATTATTATTATTTTTATTATTATTATTATTACTATTTATTTTATTATCATTACTTTTTTATTTATATTTTATTTAATTAATTAATTTATTTAATTTTTAGTTTCATATTTTTATTTTTATTTTTCTTAATATACATATGTTGAATTGCATTCAAATAATATATATTTTATTTATTTATTTATTTATTTACATTTATTTTTAATATTTTATATATATATATATATATATATATATATATATATATATATATATATATATATATATATAATACAAGTGTTATTTGATTTTTTAATTTTTACATATTTCATTTTTTATAGTCAATCTAGCCATTATTCTACAACGGTTAATTAGAGCTTTCTTATATATTTAAGCTAGGTCCTAGATTAGATTTCTCATCTTGTCGTGATGGTGAACCACACTGGCTGGTTTGAAACACGTCGACATAATTTACTCGAATGCGATTTTCACCGAAACATTTGATACATAATCTATGGATCACAAAAGCCAAATTCCTAATATTTGCAATCATTGATCAAACACATTTCATGGAGTATAGTCATGGAAGTTTTCATAAGTGTCTCCTATAAAAGCTATGAGATATTTGTGAAAGGATGTGAATATATGCTAGTTGCTAGATGTTAACATGCGGATGTAACCACATAAGAGATTTGTGGATGTAGGAGATATTTGTGGATCTAAATTTATGTATTATTTATTTTATTTTTTGTATAAATAGGAGTGCCTTCTCCTCTCAAAGGTGGTTTAAGTTATGGAAAGAAAAAACTATTCTTATGCTTCACGTTATCAATACTATTTATGTTATGAATACGATCCTTTGAATATAATAATGTAAACCATGAAACAGGAACCATAAACTGAAAATGAGAAATCTAGCAAAAAAATCCCAAAAATATAGAAAAACAGCTCGAAAACTAAAGTGGTGATGCTCAAATACCAACCATTTTTGCTAGGGTAAATTTTCAACATGTTTTAAACATGGCAGCAAAAACGAATTTTTTTGGTGCGAAAAGCACCCTCAAAACAAAATGTGTTGATGCTTGAATACAACTTTTTTGATTCACGATAGATTTTCAACATTTTGAAATAATGACATAAAAGATAAAATATCATGGCTCTGAAAAACCTAAAAATTTAAAAAGAAAAATGAAAAAAAAAAAACAAAAAAAATTAAAACAATGAAAAAAATGAAAAACAAAACAAAACAAAAGTTAGAAATAATAATCAAAACTAAATAAAAGTATATATTAGAAAAAAAAAACATAAACTGACAAAAATGAAAAAAAAAATTCAAATATATATAAATATATAAAAATGCAAAACAAAGAATTCAAACATAAAAATGTAAAAAAAAAAAAAAACAAAATTAACCTATAAAAAATAAAAACAAAAAAAAAAACAATTAAAAATTAAAAAATAAAAAACAATATAAAAAAAAATATTTTCAAAAAACATAATTGAAAAAAAAAATCAAGGAAAGAAAAAAATGATAATAATTATAATAAAAATAAAAAATAATACTTTATTGAATAATTTAAGAAAAAAACCAAAAAAATTTAAAATAAATCAATAAACTATAAATTAAAAAAACACATTTAAAAAAATAATAAAAATAAAAATAAAAATATAAGAAAAAAATAAAAAATAAATAATAAAAAATAATAAAAAATAAAAAATAAAAAAATAAAAATAGAAAACATTACAAAAACAGACCGTAAAAAATATTTAAATAAATAAGAAAAATATTTGAAAGAGAACATTAAAAACAAAAAATATAAAAAAATTGAGATATAAAAAAACTAAAACAACAAACAAAAAGTATTAAAAAAAAAAACTAAAACTAAAACTAATTAAAATTGATTAAAAAAAATTATAATTGTAATTTAAAAAAATAAAAAAAATATACAAATTCAGTCCCTTGAGCCACCTATAGGCTCAAGTTGATTCTCAGAATCGACAAGGGGCCCAAGCCAATTCTCAAAATCGGCTTTGAGCCTGTTAGTGGCCCGAAAGGCCGCCAACCATGGGCGGGCGGAGTTGTAGCAACTCTGCCCACCCATAGGAGGGAACCCCTTATGCCACCAATGACTCAAATTTGATTCTAGGAATCAAATCTGATTCTCAGAATTAGATTTGAGCTATTGGTGGCTGCTTGTCATGGGCAAGTGGAGATCCAGCAGCTTCGCCCGCCCACTGCAAGTGGCCACCAACGAATCAAATCTGATTATGAGAATCAGATTAGATTCTCAAAATCAAACTTGAGTTGTTGGTGGCCCGAGGGGCCACCTGCCATGGGCGGGAGGAGTTCTTGTAGCTCTGACCGCCCACAACAGGCGACCACCAACAGTTCAATTCTGATTCTGAGAATCAGATCCGATTCTTAGAGTTGGATTTGAGTCATTGGTGGCCCAAGGGGTTGTGGTCTCGGGCGGAGCTACAGCTCCGCCCGCCCGTGGCAGGCTGCCCCTCGAGCCACCAAGGGCTCAAATATTTTTCTGAGAATAGGATCTGATTCTCAGAATCATTTTTAAGTTGTTGTTTCCCGAAGGGCTGCCTTTTTATTATTATTTTTTTATTACTTTATTTTTTATTTTTAATGATTTATTTTTTATATCTCAATTGTATTTTTTTTTTTATCTTTATGATTTTTATTATTTTTATAAATTGTATGTTTTATTTTAATTTTCAATTTTTTGAATAATTAAAATGTCATCTAAATTATTTTTCTAGAATTTTTTTTTTTTTTAAATTTCATCTTTTTTATATAAAATTTATAAAATCTATTATTTTTCCAAAAAAAAAAATTATTCAAAATTTCCATAATTTTTATTTATTTATTGTGTCTTTTTTAGCGAAAATGTCTTAAAATACATAATTTTTTAATTATATGTATGAAAAGTATATTTTTTGTCAAGTTTTTAAAATTATTATTTTTCGGTGATAATTATTTTATGTGTATTGAAATATTAATTAACAATATATAAGTATAAAAGAATTCCTAACCTCATAATATTTTTTTTTTATTTTTAATTTTTAATTTTGGAAATATATATATATTGCAAAGGAAAATAAAAAACAAAAATTTGGAAACCCTTAAAAACCAAATATCTTAGGATGTGTTACCACACATGTTGGGTATCGGATTTGTGTACTTTTCTCTCCCATTTTCTCCCACCTTTCTATCTCTTTGTAACATTAATTATTGTAAAAATGCATGAGGTAAACCCCTTTTATCTATCTTAGATGGAATATTTGATTAATGAAGTAATTGTCAGGGAGGTTTTACCTTTGCAAGCATTAAATCTGATATTTTTACAGATTTGGTAAAAGCAAGGGAATTATAGTTGTGAGTCACTGAAAAGCTCCTAAATTATAGTGTTATTTTTACCTACTGCTACAACGCAATAGACTCTATTTCACCCTTGCAATATTTCATGCCTTTTCATCGTTTCCTTTTGGCATTGTATAATTGTAAATATTTAGTTGTTAAGGGAAATCTACGATTTCTAGAATAGTTGTATAAAGAGGGCTTTGAGGCTATGAATCAAGGTTAAGCAAGGATATACAGAATTTGTAGCAGAAGTATTTTTGCAATTAATTGAATGCACAACACTCTATCGTTTCACCTGTAAACTGTGAGTTTGTCGCAGCCCTGATCAGAGAGTTGGGCCCACTCTTCTGATCAGGTGTTGCGTTATCCTTCTTTGTTTATGTTACATTTTAGTTTGGTTTTGTAACTGTTGTCTCATTATAACTCTGCAATTGTTGTGAATACCTTTTGAATTCTAAAATCCATTATAATTGTTGTTACAATAGTTTTCTTGTTTATTAATTAAAGCTTGTGATCTAATAGCAACCTGTGTGATTTCTCTTGCATATACTGTGTGCATTATTATTGAAATAACTGACACCCTCGGGTTGATAATTTATGTGGAAAAAGGGTTGGAATATTTCTTCACATCCAAACACCAACATTTTGGTGTCCTTTCCAGGGAAGGCTAACAAGGTGCAAGAACACGATCTGTAATTGATCTAAGGGTCGATCTCTCATCTTGGGGAGGGAATTTATTGCCCTAATTTAATTCCTTAGCATAGTGTTCTGTGTTTTTCTACTTTTTAGTGTTTTCTTTATAATTGATCTCTCGTCTTGGGGAGGGTATGCATTACCCTGCTCCAAGTCCTGAGCATAGTGTGTTGTTTTTTTTCTTGCTTTTATTTTTCATTAAGACTGATCTCTCGTCTTAGGGAGCTTATTTTCTACCCTACTGTAAGTCCTGAGCGTAGTTTTCATCTTTTCTTCTTTTTGATTATTTTTATGAAAAGGGCCAACTTTCGTCCGGGAGAGGGTATTTGATTTCCCTGCTTCAGGTCCTGAACTTAAATTTTCTTTTAGCTTATTTGATTTTACGTTTAAAACTATTCTCTCATCCCGAGCAGGAAGCTATTTGTCCTGCTCCGAGTCTTGAGCACTTTTGTTATTTTGATGAATTATTCTTACCAATTCTATGAACAAAGATCTGAATAAGAGGGGCAGACAAAGACACCAAAAGAAAGGAAAGGATATATGGAGGAAGAATTATATCCAGGAGATCATTGAAAGGGATAAATTTGAAGCATCCTCTTGTGCTACTGTCAGGGTAAGGGTTGAGAAAAAGTTTGAAGGGAAGTCAGTTGAACAGCCAGTGCCATCCATGGTACCAGAAGAAGTTCTTTCAATGGCGAAAGAAACAAAAAATAACGTATCAGTGGAGGAGACATACCTACTGTTAGCAGAAGGGGAAGAAATAGCAAGTAGAGGGTTGGAAGAGCTGAGAAATTCCAATTGGGAAGAAGAACTCCCAAAAGGGTTTTCGTCACCATGAGACCAAGGGAGTGTTGTAAAGCCTCCTGCAATTGAACTAATTAATTCCTATTTGGAAAGAGTGTTCCTGTGGGATTTTTCATCGCCAAGGGACCAGCGGAGTGCGGTGAGGCCTCCTACAGTCGAATCACCCCAAGTACCAGTCACAAAACTAGTTGAAATTCCAAGTGAGTATTGGAGAATATTTATAGCACCTGCAAGTTATTCTATTGATTTCCAATTGGAAACATTATAGGTGATGCACCGATGAAGCCGATTCCTTTAACGGATCTACCTAATTTTCATGGGCTTTCCTCAAAATACCCTGATACATTCCTCTTCGAATTTGACATCATCTGTCGAGGGTATGATTATATCTCCATTGCTCAGAAAATAAAAATATTTCCTGCTACCTTAAAAGGGATAGCCTTGCGATGGTTCATTGATTTAAGGGGGAATAACTATTTCCTCATGGGATTTGATGAAAGAAGCCTGTTTGGAGAAATACCAAGATTATTTTAAATCCCATGACATTAAGGGGGAAATATTTAAGTTTTCATAGAAAGAGGATGAGAACATGGAATACTATGTGGAATGATTCAAAAGTATATTGTAGAGATCAAGCCATAGTGACCTAGATAAGGATATTCTGAAGATCATTCTTCTCCAGGAAAATATGGAAGATTACTTGCAACTTCTGAACATAGTAGGAAAGGGGGGAATTTCAAAAGAATACTTTGACACCATCTGTGACTATTGAATTCAGTGTTCACAGGGTTTTGTAAGGAGTGGACAAGGAATTCGGTCATTAAAGACTTCTGGTGGAGGGGTTACAAAGTCAGAAATTGGAAACCTACTAGATAACCTAAGGATTGATATCCTGAGCACATTATCCACCTAGATGGACACTCTGCAAGCAAAATAGAAATAGATAGATTTGGAGAAGACTGTGGCTATATTCTGCTCGTAGTGCAGAAATAAGCATCCTTTGAAAGAATGCCCATTAAACATAGTGGAAGCTTGCACAATTTGTGAACAGACTCATGTGACCAGCTCATGCCCTTCCTCGCTAGGACTGAAGGTATTTTTTCAAGGGGAAAGTGAAGAAAATGTAGTGGATCAATTATAATTCATGGGGCCAAAAAAGCCACAACAACCTCAACCACTAGCTATGAATCCAGGTGTGCATCTGGACCCATCTCAGTATTTTAATAATTTTAATATGGGTCCCTAGTCTCTACCTTTCTCACCTATGTGTTCTCAATATCAATACCCCCCTTGGAAACAATCGGTTCCCCAAACCAGTTCGAATCCTTTGTGGAATCAGAATTGGCATGGACCCTCTCCTACCATGCAATTTCCCCAATATATACCTCAACAATAACTTCAGTTACGCTCCAATGTGCCTCTAGGAAACATAGCCCTTCGACCCCAGCTTCCTATCCAGCCTAATCAAAATCCTAATAATAAAGGGGTCCAACAAATAGATACTCTTAACCTCCCATCTTATAGAATTTCTACCGTAGGACTTAATGAAATAAAATTACGGTATGGGTGGGTAGTAAACTCTCCCACTTCACTTATTATCATAGAATAGATCCATAGTTAAGTTATAGAACCACAAAAAAGGATAGTCAGGGATAAAATAGACCAAAACATAACAAATCAGATGCCTCCCCAATCTGTTCTTAATCAGGGTCATCCAACTTCTCCTCCATATCCTGAAAGATTGACCTTGACTAAACCAAACCCTCAAGCAGGGTTTGATTTCCCCAGGGAATTGCAAAATCTCTTTGTCAAAATACCGCTTCTACAGGCTATGAGGGATGTACCTATATATGAAAAAACTCTCAAAGATTACTATTCTAAGAAACCTGGGAAGAAACCAGGGGATCCATTAACCATTCATGTGATCGATAAACCGTCCGACATCATGCTAGGGGAAACTATGTCTGTAAAATATGGAGACCCAGGAAACCCAATTCTAACAGTACGAATCAATGCGGTTGAAATCCCAAATATACTGGTGGATTTGGGTGCTGGAATAAATATTATTACCTCTAAAACAATGAACACATTAGGTCTCAGAAATGTTAATCCAACCCCTACCATCTTGGAACTAGCAGACAGCTCTACAATTAAGCTGGTAGGGAAATTAGAAGATGTGGCTATTTCGGTGGATTCATGGCACTACCCTGTGGACCTCCTTGTATTTCAGATGCGATCTTCAGTTGGTGCTCATACATTGATTTTGGGAAGACCTTGGATCGCAACTGCATATGCTTACATAGGGTGTCGATCTGGGCATATGATCATATCAAATGGGACGGTTACAAAGAATCTTACTCTCTACCCTCCTGTGGAACCTAGTCCATCTACAAAATTATTAACCAGTCAGAAACCTCTACCAATAGAAGAGCTTGAACCTGAAAATGAAGAAGTTAGACCAATCCTCACTATTGGGCAGGCCTTGAAATTTAAAACAGAAACCGAGGATGATACTATTAACACTTTCATCAATGATCCTGGTTCTGTTTCCAGTTCTACTCGCCAGATTTTAGAATTTGCTGTGAGCTGTGAGACACAGGAAAACATTGAACCAGGGGATGAAATTGAAGACATTCCTGTAACTTCATCCCATGATAGTATTCTGATTGAAATTGAACCAGTGAAAACACTCGATATCAACCCCAATCTATCTGAATCCCAGACCAAACAGCTTTTAAAAGTCCTTCAATACCATCAAGAAGCTTTTTCCTGGGATTATACTGACATGAAGGGAATCCATGCTAACTTATGTACTCATCATATTTACATTAAGGAAGATTTCTGCCCTGTGAGACAACCCCAACGGAGAATGAATCCTACTCTAAAGAATATTGTCAAAGAATAATTACAAAAATTATTTCATGTAGGTTTCATTTACCCCATATCGGATAGCCAATGGGTATCTCCTCTAGTTATTGTTCCTAAAAATAATGGTAAGTGGCGAATCTGTGTAGATTACAGGGAGCTAAACAAGGAAACTCAAAAATACCATTTCCGTTTCCCATTCATTGACCAAGTCTTGGACACCTTGGCTGGGAAGAAGTTATTTTCCTTCTTAGATGGATTCAGTGAATATAATCAGATCCAGATAGCCCCGAAAGACCAGGATAAAACAAATTTCCCATGCCCATGGGGGACCTTTGCATATAGGGTCCTCCCATTTGGCCTGTGTAATGCTCCTACCACCTTCCAGAGGGAAATTTTGGGAATATTTTCTGATTTGGTCGATGATAGCGTTGAAATATATATGGATGATTTTACTCCATATGGAAACTCATTTGAAGATGGATTGGAAAATTTGGATAAAGTACTCAAAAGATGTAAGCAGACCCATGTATCTCTGAGTACAGTCAAATTCCATATGATGAGGGAAGAAGGAATAGTATTGGGATATTTTCTCTTAGCTGCTGGAATTCGAGTTGACCCAGCCAAATTAGAGGTAATATTGCACTTTCCGGTACCTAACACAGCCACACAGGTACGTAGCTTTATTGGTTGTGTTGGTTATTACTGACGCTTTATAGAAAATTTTGCTAAAATAACACATCCATTTTTTCAATTGCTAACAAAATATGCATAATTCTTGTGGACTGAAGACTGTGAAGCAGCTTTCAAGAAAATCAAGGGATTGATTTGCAAGGCTCCAATCCTTCGAGGACCTGATTGGGCATTACCATTTCACATACATGCTGAAGTGTCTCAGACAGTAGTAGAAGCTACTTTAGGACAACTTTTAGAAAAAACACCGTATGCAATTTATTATGTCAGCAAGAATTTAATTCCTTTTGAACTGAATTACACGGTGATGGAGAGATAATTCTTGGTTGTCATTTATGCTATCAACAAGTTCCGACACTACATCATTGGGTATCCTACTTTTGTACATACCGATCGTGCAGCAATAAGGTATTTGATGAATAAACCTATCACTCTTGGCCATATTAGAAGACGACTGCTATTGCTTCAAGAATTTGATATTAAAATAATAGAAAAACCAGGAAAAGATAATGTAGTTCTTGATTTCTTGTCTAGAATGGATAACAATGATGAATGCACACCTATAGAAGATAGTTTCTCGATGAGCATCTTTTTTCCGTTTCTACTAAACCTCTATGGTATTCAGATATTTCTAACTATCTGGCTATAGGGAAAGTGTCTCATCATTTTTCATACAGGGAATAGCGAAAAATTATTCATCACAGTGCCCGATATTCTTGGATGGTAGGGTACCTCTTTCATACAGGAGCCGATAAGCAGATTCAACGCTGTGTATCTGAAGATGATATTTATTTAGTATTGAAGGTTTCCCATGATGGCCCTTGTGGAGGGAAATTTGCAGACAAAAGAACATGCCATAAGGTGTTACAAATGGGATATTACTGGCCTTATATCTTTTGGGATGCACAAAATTATGTTAGGAGGTGTGATAGTTGCCAGCATATGGGATAGCCCAGTTGAGCTAGTGAAATGCATTTGCAGGCACAGGTAGTCCTCGAACCTTTTGAGAAATGGGATATCAACTTCGCTGGACCCTTCAACCCACCCTCCCAGAAAAAGGTTCAAATTTTGGTCTATACATATTACGTGACTAAGTGGGTAGAAGCCAAAGCTGTTGTGAAAGCAATAGAGCAGGTGGTCTCGGATTTTCTATTTGAATTTTTTTTTCCTTGTTATGGTACTCCAAGAGAGATTGTTTCAGATGGAGGAGCACAATTTACATCACACATGATAGCAAAGATTATGCAGAAATATGGGGTCAAACACAAGGTGACATCTCCATACCATCCCCAGGCGAATGGACAAGTGGAAAGCACAAACAAGACATTGGAAAATATCTTGACAAAAACTGTGGCATACCATCGTTGGGATTGGGCTTAGAAGCTGCCTGAAGCTCTCTGGGAGTACAGAACAACATGGCGGAACACAATATAATTTTCACCTTTTGAGTTGGTTTATGGGAAATCCACGTTGTTTCCAATAGAATTTTAAAATAGTATGTTCATAACAGCTCTTGAAGTTGGCTTGGATCTGTCAGATGCCCAGAAACATCGACTGGCCCAGCTCAACGAACTAGATGAAATCTGTTCGATGGCTGTCCAAAGGAATATTGCTATTCAACAACAGAGAATGAAATGGCACGATAAGTTTATCAAGAACAAGGTGTTTCATAGGGGAGACTAGGCATTACTTTATGACTCCTGCTTTAAGGATTTTAAGGGAAAGCTTTGCACTCGTTGGATGGGACCTTACGAGGTGGACGTTGTATTTGATAATGGAATAGTTAGGCTAGTCACAATTGATGATACACGTGCTACATTCATAGAAAATGGACATCGCCTGAGATTATACCACTGCCCAGCCTCTAAGGATGCTTTAATCAAACATCTCTCTCAGAAATCTAGTTTGAAGGTTATCAATGCAGAGCACTCTTCCTCTGTATCCTTTCTCTAGAAAAAAAAATGAATAAATATTGTTACTATTTATTTTGTTGTATTTTTACGGAGTTACTACTAAGCAGTAATGTTTTAAAGATAAAAAATTTCTTCCAAGTATCGATGTTGTTACTCGATTGCTACTACTCATGATGTTGTTACTCGGTTGCTACTACTCATGATGTTGTTACTCGGTTGCTACTACTCATGATGTTGTTACTCAGTTGCTGCTACTCATGATGCTACTACTCAGTTGCCGCTACTCATGATGTTGTTACTTGGTTATTGTTACTCCGGATGTTGTTACTTGCACTGTTGTTACTCACACTATTGTTACTCTAGATGTTGTTACTCCGGATGTTGTTACTCGCACTGTTGTTACTCCGAATGCTGCTACTCGAATTGTTTTTAGTCCAGATTTTGTTACTCCGAATGCTACTACTCGCACTGTTTTTGTTCCAAATGTTGTTACTCTGGATGCTGCTACTCACATATAATTTTGATTGATAGGGTCACTCACCTAGTTTTCATTTTGTCTCATAAGGTTGATTCTTGAAATTTATAAGAAATCATGAAATAATTTTTTTATCCTAAGTCTAAAACACTCCATTAGTCATGTCATGGCACTCATATCCACCAAATTACACTTTAGGTTCACATGCATGGTTTCAAATCAAAGTAATGTTGCCTGTCTATTTTTTCACGGTTCTGCAATGAATATAACTACAAACTGGTAGATTTTGCTATGGAATCACTTGGCTAGTCTGTGTTGGGTATGTGTTATATTCTTTTCACGACTAAGCATGCGGGGGGAGGGGGGGCAATAGCACCCCCTTTGTGCTGGGTGCAATGGGGGGTTCACAGGGGGGGCGGTAGCCCCCCCTACCGCCCCCACTGTCGGGGTCCAGGGAAGCGTCCCGACGAAAATTTTTGGTCCTTAATTTCCGATGGGTAGTCAGTGCCCATGGTTTTTGGGTACGATGGTTTTCGGCCCTTGGTATTTTTTGTAGATCCAGTAAAGGGAACTACGGTTATGTTCTAATACAGGGTTAATGGATTGGGGTTTATGTATGCTTCAACATGTATATATATGTGTTGTAACAATAAAAGGAATATAATGAAAAATCAAGCTAGTCATCCCGATTTGGGATCCAGGGGAAAATCTTTGTGTTTATTTGTTTCTTGTTTTATGCTCTCGCTATTGTTTATTTTATATTATAAGATTCATGTGTAGATAATTTATGTTTAGGGTTAAAACCTACATTTGGTATCAGAGCCAGGTTTCGGCTTCAAGCGGACGCCTTTGCTGCTGAGGGTTTTTTTCTTCGGCTTGAGGTAGACCCTGTTCAGTGGGAGATCTGCGGGATCGATTCTTGCGGTGAAAGAAGATGGCGAGCAGCGGAAAGATAGAGATCGAGAAATTTAATGGTCGAGTTTTGAGTTGTGGAAGCTCAGATGGAGAGATCATTGGTGGATAAAGATCGGTGGATTGTGGTAGATATCGCGGTAGATCCAGGTACTAAACCAATGGCAATGTCGGATGAAGACTAGAAGAAACTGGATCGGAAGGCTAAGAGCACAATACGATTGTGTGTCTTAGATTCAGTATTTTTGAATGTATCTGGGGAAACCACGATGAAGAATTTGTAGGAAAAACTTGGGACTTTGTACCAATATAAGTCTTTGGTGAATAAGTTGTTCTTGTGGAAAAAGATGTATAACCTGAGGATGAAGGATGGAGACTCGGTGAGCAGCGGGGCACTCGAAGGTGAACTGTAAGTCGAGTACATCACCTGGTGATATTAAAATCTCAGATGAAGATAAGTGCATCGGTTTGTTGTGTTCTCTACCAGACTCATGGGACAGTCTGGTTATTGCAATAGGTAGCAATACAACTACCTTGAATTTTGATGACATTGTCTTAGCCTTGCTGTTGGAGGAAATGAAACGGAGAAATATGGAGGGTCAAAATGGAGACGCCTTATCTGTACAAGGAAGGTCCCAAAATAGAAACAAGAATAAGGTTTCGAGTGGGAAATCTAAATCTAGAGGGAGATCTAAATCTCCTGGAAAGTTTGTAAAGGTGTGATGGAAATGTGGAAAGGAAGGGCGCTACAAAAAGGACTACAGATCTAAAGCTTCTGAGAAAGGAAAGGGATCTGATGATTCTCCTTCTGCAGAGGAAAAAACCACCTTGGATGAATGTGGGGATGTGTATTTGGATTCTTCTTCAAATACACGTGTAGATCATGAGTCATGGTTGATTGACTTGGGTACATCCTTTCACTTCACTCCCCATAGGGAGTGGTTCTACGAGTATGAGAAATTTGATGGTGGCGATGTCTTCCTAGGGGATGATAGAAAGGACGAGAATCAGGGACGTGGAAAGGTGAAGGCGGAAAATTTACCAGGTGGAAGGATTAGAACACTTCTGGTGTTCTACATATTCTGCATTAGCCGGAGAAATCTGATTTAATAAGAAAGATGGATGATGCGGATTGTAAAAAACGATCGATGAGAAAGATGTATAGATGGTTCGGGGAGCACGTATTAATGCGGGGAGTTTGGTACAGGAACATATCAAAGCTACCACAAGGAAGTATGTACTTTAACCTGATGGATACTAACGGTTCTGTGGTTCCTGAAAGTGGAGTGGAAAGCCTAGTTGTCTCTAGAGAAAAGACCATGCAATGGAATCAAAGGCTTGGACATATTGGAGAGAAAGGCCTTCGGATACTACATATAAATGGTATGGTAGAAGGTATGTCTAATTTCTCTATGGATTTCAATTTCTGTGAACATTGTGTATATGAGAATCAAAATCGGGTGAGTTTTCCTTCTGGTGCTAAGAGGGCGAACAAGATATTAGAACTTGTGCACAGTGATGTGTTTGGACCTGTATCAGTTCCATCACTAGGAAAGTTTGTGTACTATGTTTCATTTATAGATGACTTCTCAAGGAATACATGGATATATTTCTTGAGGAAGAAATCTGAAGTCTTTGATAGGTTTAAAGAATTTAAGGCTCTGGTGGAAAACCAGACAGAGAAGTAGATAAAGGTGTTGAGGACAAATAATGGTGGGGAGTTCTGCAAGAAGGAATTTGAGGAGTTCTATAAGAAGTGTGGTATAGCATGGCAGAAGACTACTCCATACACACCTCAGCAAAATGGAGTTGCAGAAAGAATGAACAGAACGTTGATGGAAAAGGAAAGAAACATGCTCGGTGGTACCGGTTTAGGACAGTGCAGGCGAGAGGCGATGGGAACCGCATGCTATCCCAGGTTCATGGTCACCTTCCGTGTTGGAGGATAAGACCCCACATGAGGTATGGACTGGTAAGAAACCCTCTCTTTCATATCTAAGGGTATTTGGATTTGATGCATATGTACATGTTCCAAAGAAGAAAAGGACCAAGTTGGATAATAAATCTTAAAGGTGCATCTTTATTGGGTATAAGGATGGTTTAAAAGGTTACAAGCTTTGGAACCCGGAAACAAGGAAGGTTGTGTACAGTCGAGATGTGGTGTTTAGAGAGGTGAAAGATGTTGTTAAACATGAAATCATACCAAAAGAACCTGAGAAGATAGAGTTTGAGTAAAGGGGTATGAATTAGACTCTACGGCGGAAGAAGATTTAGAGAAGGCCTGACTCTGGCACAGAAGATCGGTTCGAAAGAAAGCAGCTTGAGAAGGTATAGTCCATGCTTACTATTAGGTTTCCATAGCTATAGCCCGATGATCCCGGAGGCCCCATCGGGGAGGCGATGGAATTCGAAGGATGGAAAACTCTGGAAGGAGGCCATGGTTGATGAAATAGCATCCTTGCACAAAAATGAGGCATGGGATTTGGTGGAATTGCCGGCTGGAAGGAATCCCATTGGGAGAAAATGGGTGTTTAAGAAGAAGATTAATGTAGAAGGCAAGGTGGAGAAATACAAAGCTCGGTTGGTAGCAAAAGGTTATTCCCAGGTGCCCGGAATTGATTTTGGTGATATTTTTTCTCCTATTGCCAAAGTTACTTCTATTAGATTACTTTTATCTGTTGCTGTTGCATTTGATTTTGAGATAGAACAGATGGATGTGAAGACAACATTTCTTCACTGGGATCTAGAAGAGGAGATCTTCACGAAGAAACTTGAAGTCTTTATGGTGAAGGGTAAAAAAGAACTAGTATGTAGGTTGAAGAAGTGTCTGTATGGGTTAAAACAGTCACCAAGGATGTGGTATCAGAAATTTGATACCTATATACGAGGACTTGGCTTCACCAGAAGCAAGGAGGATCACTGTGTTTATTTTAAATTAATTGGTGACCGTGTTATTTATTTACTCTTGTATGTGGATGATATGTTGTTGATTGGAAATGACAAAGAAATTATCTAAGATTTGAAGACCCAACTTTTCTCCAAATTCAACATGAAGGATCTTGGTGCTGCAAAATATATTTTGGGCATGGAAATTAAGAGAGATCGGGTAAAGAGGAAGCTCTGGTTAAACCAGAGGAAGTATTTCGAGACTATATTGCAAAGGTTCAATATGCAGATAGTAAACCGGTGAATGTTCCTATTCCTGTAGGTGTAAAGCTATCTGCTGAACAGTGTCCCAAGACACATGAAGAAGAGGAGGATATGTCCCGTGTTCCATATAAAGTACGATTAGGTAGCACAATGTATGAAATGGTCGTACTAGACCGGACATTGCACATTCGGTGGGAGTATTCAGCAAGTGGGAGTATTGAGCAGGTTTATGTCAAACCCAGGGAAGGAGCATTGGACAACAGTGAAGCGGGTTTTGAGATATTTACGTGGCACTAGTGATTATGGCTTGTGCTACCAGGGAAGACCAGGATTGGAAATAATGTTGGACATTCATGGTTTTGTTGATGCAGACTGGGCTGGAGATCTGGACCAAAGAAGATCTACAAGTGGGTATGTGTTTAACCTATTTGGAGGCGCAGTCAGTTGGATGAGTAAAAGGCAGTCTGTAGTGGCTCTTTCAACTACAGACGCAGAATACATAGCAGCCACTCATGCAAGCAAGGAAGCAATTTGGTTGCAGAGATTGTGTTCAAGTATGGGGTTGGTACAACAAGCTATAAGGATAGACTGTGATAGCCAAAGTGCAATTTTCTTGGCTAAGAACCCTGCTTATCATTAAAATACAAAGCACATTGATGTTCAATATCACTTTGTTAGAGATATGGTTGAGGCTAAAAGGGTGTTGCTGGTAAAGGTGGACACTTTGAAGAATGTTGAAGATGCATTGACGAAGTCTGTGAGCACTCAGAATTTCTCTTGGTGTAGAGAAACAATGGGTGTTGAAGAATTGGGCCAATGAATAAGCTCTTATGTGGCCCCCTGCGGAAAGAAAACAACAAGTGGGAGAGCTTGTAGCAAATATGCCAGGATTGTAACTGAATACATTTTGGAATCATGTTTTTCTGCACCAAAACAAAGGATCATGACTTGTCAATTTTCTAATGGTTTAGGGTAAATGTGAGGTCATATAATCTATTATCATGGTCATCCAAGCATGAAAAAGTGTAAATAACACCCATCATTACTTCTCACTCTCACATTTTTCATCATTCTCTTCACATTCAAATTTCAGTTTTAAAAATTACCCCCAAATCACCTCTTTGTCATATTTTGTTTGAGTTTTTCATGCATCAATCCATTATCATATCTGAGAAGCTTAGTCCCACCGCCAGTAGCTTGTTGTTAAATTTTCCTCTTTGCAGGTTTCACAATTCAGAAGGCAACGTCATTATAAAAGAGGATGGCTATGAAGAAGAAAGTAAAAAAGGGAGGCTCTTGTATGAGATACGAACCATGGACCGCAAGCTACTTAATGAAGACCCTAGTTTTATGGAAGCATTCTGCAATGTCGGATTCCTGAAATTTTGTCAGAAACTCCAAGGTTTTCATGCTTAAATATCAAAGGATTTTGGAGTAAATTTCACAGGAAAAACTTCGAATTTGCAGGTTCTAAATTTTACAGTGTCACCCAAGACCATTTCTCAAGCCGCAAAGATACCAATAGAGGGTGAAGAGTGGTTCAAAACCACTAAATTCAAGATGTCGAGTTGTGATATATTTGTAAAGCCAGAACACATTGGAGATGACATGGCATCTAGGATTCCAAGGACTTATATGAAGGATAATTATTCCAAATTGTTGTTTTTGATCAAAAAGTACTTTAAATCTGAGGGGATATTTCCTATGGTTTACCTGTACCATTTTAGACTTCTATTGCACGTCAATGGTAAACATTATTTTTACCTTCCCTTCTTCATGTTTAGGAGCTTAGGGAAAACGTTTTACAAGGTTCAAGCTAGGGTTGAAGGTATTGAGCCATTAATCTTCCACCATGGTTTGATTAAACTCCTGGTGCTGGAGGAATGGCAGAAATTAAAGAAAGATTGGGCTACTTTCCTTTTCCTCAATGACTATGAAGTTGATTCAGTGATGCCTAAGAAAAACCCAAATCCAAAAGCTACTCCATCAAATACAAATGATAAATCTCCAACTGGGATAGAAGGTGTAAATGAAGAAGAGACATAGCATATCCTAGAGCTAATGGACGTTGAAACAAAACCTATACAAGAGGTGAAATCCCAAAGGACGTTGAAAAAAAAAAGATAGTAAGCATGGCCACAAGGGGATAACCATAAGTCAAATAAGTGGATAAGGAAACATTGAAGACATCCTTAAAGTTATATATATTGAGTAGACTCTATTAGTCAGAGATGAAGACGTTGAAGGTGAAAAGAAGAAAAATAAAGGTAAGACTGTTAAAAATCTTCATTTTGCAAGAGAAGATGCAGGTTTCTTATTTCAGCCAAGCAAACCACTCACTAGGTTGTAACTTGCAAAGGGTGTCATGGAAAACAATAAGACAAAGGATAATGGCAACAACAAGAAACCTATCATAGAATATATTATTTAATTTTCCCTAGAAGAAGAGGAGGTCTTTGTGTGAAGGAAAGGTCAAGAGAAGATAGTGGAAAAAACTAAAGTGAAAGTATTAAAGGAGTAATTAAGAGAGGCCATAGAAGAGGTCATTGAGATCAATTTAGAGTTACAAGAGGCCAAAGTAGACAAAAAGCTGATGGGAGATTTTAAAGAACAAGTAAATGACCAGCTAAACCAATATTATGAATCACTAACCAATGCCAAGAAGTGGCTGAAAATGACACTTCCTTTGAGAATGGTAATGAAGCACACCAAAAAAAGAAACTTATGGTTACAATCTAAAAGGAAGAATCTTGAAATCTAGGTCAAAGGGTTATAGGATAAAATGGAGATGATGCAGTCAGAACTGAAGTAAGGAGGACTTAAAATCAAAGTGATAAATTAGCTTGAAGAGATGTGACCTCCTACTACTAAAGAAGTTCTGAAAGCTTGAGGAATATACCTATCTTCTTTTTGATGTTTTTACAGCATTCAAAAATCAACATTTTCATATTTAAAAGTAAAATTTTGAAGAAAAGGGAAAATTTTGTGTTTTTCTACCAATTAGGCAATTTTGTAGCGAATCCCAAGATTGAAGCCAAGTTTTCACTACAAAATCCCTATAGATGACTTTTTGTCAAACAACCATAGTTTTGGGTGAAATCAAAGAGGAAAAAACCACGCTGCGAAATTGCCTTGTTTTTTCTTGTTTCTGTAGCGAGCAACATTTGGTAGTAGATTGGTGTTTTGAAGGTTCATTGGAGGTCACCCAGCCATGTGGAGGGTTTAAATATTATTAGTGTAACACTCTAGTAGAAATTTTCTCTTCGATAAAGTTCTATTTTTCTTTAGCTCAGCATAAAGACAGTCATCAAATATCATGACATATTTTCGTTAAAAGTAGGGTGATTAGTTTGTACATGTAGTGAGGGTATTTATGCTTTGATTATGGTTATTTCCACTCTAGCACTTGGCTATTATTGATGTAATTATCTAGCCCTACAATTAGTGAATTTAATAAATAAGAGGAAGAGTCCTAATAGGCCTCTAAGTCTAAACTCATTAGGTGTTTGTTTTATTTCCACGTATCTAGTTTATTGTTAAGTTAGGTGTGAAAAAAAATGGGTCAATGATCTAGCCATGTTTTTTATAGGTAAATTTGGGCATCATCCCTAAGATCAGTATGAAAAGGTTCTATCATCCCCTAATTCAATAAAAACAGGGTTTATCATCTCGTAATTCAGTTGCTACATGATCTAGAGAAGTCATTCCACTGATGGCTTTAATTCATGAGAGCTTCAATGTTTGAAGTATAGTTAAAATGACCCATTGAATCATCAATGCTCCTATGAATGGGCCTAAGTATGTTGCAAAGCACTTACCCCCATGAAACGGTGCTCTGCAAAGCACATCCCGACACTTAAGGGTAAGCTGGTCTCCTGGGAGCGAAATCATCATTGCTCTAGGAATCTCTACATGTCCAATGGATTGTAGAAGAGCCCATAGGTGTCATACTTCAAATACATGTGTTCATCCATCACCATTGAAGTCTCATCTATTATTATAAATCCATTCAATATCATTTATTCAGAAACTACCTACAATTTCCCTATAAATTGAACACTCATATAAATGCAAGGGAGGAAGAAATTTATGTAGTGTTATGCTGTTGTATTCTCAGTTCTTGGAGAGTTGAAGTACTGTGATGCTACTCAATTAATGCTAGGTGTGATGAGGACGGGATGAAGTTGGATCATGTTGACAACGAACTGATCAAATGGTTGTAATCTATTCCTCCTAGTACGACAATAAAGATATTTTTTCTTTCTCTCATATATGTGATTAGATTTTGTGAATGTATTCTAAATATGTGCATGTATTCTTAGATTTAGTCAGTTCTATCTGCTTATGATAGATAGATATTGTATATTTTATCGTTGATTCCTATCTTCTAGTTTTGATTGCAGGTATTGATCTGGTGAGCTCAGTTGGATCGAGAGCGACATAAGTGACGAAAGAAGAATAATGAGAGTGAAGGATCACAAGTCTCTCCATATTATGTTTATCTATTTATATTAGAGAGAAAAACATTTACCTTTCCTTATTTGTTATGGGTGAAGAAAAATCACACTCAAGGAAGACTATTTTACCATATATCAAAATTCCTCATAACAAATTAGCGACCATACTAGGGAAAAACTCATCATTACTGGTGTTTATGTCCTTTTTAACCATTATTAGTAGACTTTACCTAATTTATTCAGTCATTTGAATGCACTTTTTTCCTTAGAAGTGTATTTAGCTTGATTGATCTTAAAGGTGCACTGCTCCAAACACAATGTTAGTCAGGGTACAGTGCTCTACATAGAAATGTCTCCCATTCAGAGGTGTTATGCATTACATTGTCTACCCTTAAGGGGTGCATTTCCCTCAGCCAGCCAAATTCTATGTTGTGAAACCAGCTCCAAGAATAGAAGAAAAGAGATATCAATGCCTTAGAAATAAGACACTTCTAGGGGGAAACCTCCAATACATTAAATGAATGAACAATTCTCGGATGATACAAATGAAAAAACATCCTTTCTATATATAGGAGTCCATGGGGCCACAACATAATCCTAGCCGACCTAACAATAATAATGTAAGGGCACAATAATAACAATATGGGGGTTACATGGGTACAAAAATAATAATAAGGGGGGCTACACTAACATAATAAGGGACTACACTATTAATATAGGGACTTAACATGCCCCTCTCCTTCAAACAAGTGTTGTCCTCAATGCTTGATTATTTCTTGATGCTTCTGTATAAAATTTTCATCCTCCCATGTGGAATATTCTACAGGAAATTTCTTCAACTTGCTAAGATACTTTGAAATTGATCGTACTTGTTGAGTTCTTGTTTCTATGACTGCTTCAGAACTTCTTTCGATGTGATGTTGATCTTCCTGTTGTTTCATTAGATTCTGCACCAAAGTTAGGTTATCCTTTGAGAGTTGGAGAACTTGTTGTTGATGCTCGATGTGATCTTCCAAAAAATTATCATCCATATTAGCTATTATTTGATCCTTCAAACCATCCAGCTTAGCCTCCATTTTTTCTTTTAAACCATCTATGTCATCTTTAGTTGATCTACGTAAGATCTAAATTTGTTGCACTTGGTACCGTAATTTTGTTATCTCATACTGCAACTCTTCCTCTTCATGCGTCATAGTATAGATTTTTGAGGGCTTAATGGGTATGGAATTATTTTTTGGAGGCATTATAGAACCCAATATGGATAAAAATTCTAAAATATGCCCCTGGAATCACTTCAAACTGCTTTTTCAAATAAACGTTATGCAATTTTAAAAACCAAATACACAATTTTTTCTTGATTTTAAGGAGCTCAATTTTGAAACTGAATTATCTACACTATTACAGATCTTCAATATCTGAAATTTGACACTACAGTAGCTCTCTGAATTCTCTTTCAAATGCCATAGGTCTGACCTGATTTGGATTCTTGAAGCAAATCTGTGCCCATTCTCCTACGATGACCTAATTATGGACTAGTTCAGTAGAGCGAAATTGTATGACTTGCCACGTGTCACTGTTTTCTCCTTTGGCTCCACAATTTACAAACAGGAAACTACATTTCGTGTACATCCCATCAATTTTTACAGAATTCCAATTCGATGGTTGAAGAAAGAGTTATGAATATTTTCCCATGATCACCTCTTTGAGATGAAATTCGGGAGCTTGTAAAAGACCTAACTTCCATAGATCATATCTCCTAAAATATTGTGAACCAAGCTCTGAGATTTTGTGAAGATGGTCCTCAATATTTTAGCTTTTCTCTATAAAATTTTCAGCTTTTTCACCTTCGTAGAAAACGTTTTATAGTGAAAATTCCGTGATGACCTTTCTAAGTGAAATTAAGGAGCCTGCAAAAAGCCCTAACTTCAACAGTTCATATCTACGAACATATTGCGAACCAAGCTATGCAATTTTTCAAAGAGCTTCCTCAGGATTTCAGCTTCGCACTCTAAAAATTTCAGCTTCTAAACCATTGTAGAAAAAAAGTTATAGCGAAAATTATATGATGACCTTTTTGGAGCAGTGAAACCCTAGAATCCAAAGCTTTGATACCAAATGTTGTGAAACCAACTCCAAAAATAAAGAAAAGAGATATCAACACCTTAGAAATAAGCCACTTCGAGGGGGAAACCTCCAATACATTACATTAATGAACAATTCTTGGATGATACAAATGACAAAACCTCCTTTCTATATATAGGAGTCCATAGGGCCACAATGTAATCATATCCGAACTAACAATAATAATGTAAGAGCAATATAATATCAATATGGGGGTTACAGGGGTACAATAATAATAATAATAAGGGGGGCTAAACTAACATAATAAGGGACTACCCTATTAATATAGGGACTTAAAATTCTATTATAATTTGTCTTCTTCATTTAGTTTCAGCCTATTGCTTGATGTATTCTTAGATGCTTGTTTGACCTTAGAGACCAATAAACCTTACTTAGTTCTTCTTCCTTTGGATAGTGGTTTGTTCAATGTTTCATTAGATGTTTTCTTTATCATTGTCAAACTAAATCCAAAGTTTTAAATTTTGCAGTAGATCAATTATCTATTTTCAAAACGGAAAATTATCGTTTCAATCTTCATTTCCTAAGAAAACATTGTTGTTTCATTCCTCATTTCTCAAAAAAGAAAACACTGTTTGATTTATTTGTGCATTTAGTTTCTTTTTAATCATTCATATTAAAGGAAACTGAAAAGAAAAACACGCATATGAATTTAGATATTGTGATTGTTGCATAGGAATAAATTAGGGAAATTTTCATTTAGTTTGTGCTATTTGATATATGCTCAAAATCGGATTTCTCTATCCCTTTAGTAGCTAAGGTTTTCATTGAAAAACTGAATTGAAAATATTGCTGCTCATTAGGTTCTCATTTTAGGAATTTCTCATTACATCTCGTGGTGAACCTGAAAGATAAAATGTTATTAAATATCAACATAAAATTCACTTCAATCAACTTAAGAAAGCATTGCAACATTAACGATAACACTTATAAGGTCTAGGCTAGAGACGTGTTATGGCGTCGTTAAGCATAGTAGTTGTCACTAACTTATTTGTGATACATTTCGAGTGTGAAATCCCACTCCACGTATATTGGAGCTCATCCATGTACCTTCAGGTATATAGGGAAGTGTTCTAGTACGACAAGTATAAGGGAATGCTCTCATTGTGCAATTTCGCATTAGACAACGCTATTATGGAGTTGGGCCTCCATGTACCTTCAGGTATATTTGGGAGGACAACCTTAGGTTGCTTACCAGCCATAGGTAACCGAATCGGCCACCTTGTAAGTTGTGATACACCAAACACAATATTCGAGGAGATTTCCTACCTGTACTTCTTGGTTCGCGAGGTAGTATTCTGCAGTTCACAAATACCTAGTAACCATTTTTGGCTAGTATCACCCTTTTATTTTTTTATTTTTTTTGTAATATAAACAATCGGTAATCATGGAAGAAGAACAACCCTTTCCCTGTCATTTGCGTAGAATAGCGCTTAAACCACCTTTACCACTGAAAGCCATTTATGGTTAGTGAAGGTGACCCTGTTCTACAAAATCTAGTACCATCAAAACCTCTAGTGAATCATCTTCATCGCATCTACCAGAGTTGTCTCGAATCATTTCTACACATCCTGGTTTATCTATTATTGTCGAAATGGAGTCCTCATCACTACCTGTTGACACTAAAGCTCCAATCATTGAGACCATACATCCAGAACCCGAAGTTTTTCAACTGGAATTTGATATAGATCCCATCATTATTTTACCAAAACATCTAGATCTCGAAGTCGAACAAGAAGCAGTTGTTCTGCTATCAGTCACTCCTCTGTCATCCCTAGCCATTGAGTCTTCCCTTTTATCATGTAGTCAACCACCTGAAATATATCTTGGGCCTAACATCGAAATTATTCCACCTGGTTTGATTTCAATTGATGAAAAAAATCAACAAGAAGAAACACCCTCAACTCCAACTCATTTTCGGTCGGGGCTTTATCTTTATGAGTCTTTTCCTCGATTAAATTACATTGATTTAGTTGATCCTGTTTCAATCTAGGTTTCCGTAGATCCTATAGGGTATTCACTTGGTCATTTGACCATGGCCGAGTCAACATCTCTGGCTGTACCATCTCTTACATTTGTGACAACATCTATTGTTGTTACTTTTTCGATGTTTACTACGTCACCCGAGTCACATCTTTATGGTGGTTCGTCCATCTCACTCGGTTACCAATCATTATGTATAACCTAATCTGGTGCCTCCTAAAATCCATGGACTTCACCCATGTCATCTTCTGGTATCTTATCTGGTACATCTCTAATGAGTACTGAACTACTTGATCATTTCTACACATCTTCATTTCAGCATCAAGCTGGTCCATCTAGGTACCTTCCATTCAGTTCAATATCGACTGGAATCCCACCATTTGGAGATCAAAATATTCAATATTATTATACTTCTCATGCTGGGGGGAAGCCTATGGTCACCAATTTGACAGTGTTTTGTCTGTTTATGGTAACCCAAATTTCGGAATGACTGTTTTTCAGTGGCAACCTATCCTACCTGTTCAACCACAAATGGTTATGAATTTATACAAATAAATTCAACCTATTGTGCGTACATCTACCGCACCTATTAATACTTCATTACCCCATTTACAAGATTAGTTGTTTGTACCTCAACCGTATCAGGCGTGTCCTTCAACCCATTACCCTCAAGTTTTGGGCCTCCAAACTTCACCTCCTTTGGCTGGTTTACAACAACCACCTGTATCTAGAATCTTACAATGGTAGGTTGAATTACCCTTTTATGGGATTTCTCAGGATCCAAACAATCTTACCTATTCACAACCGGGTCCAATCTATTATGGTCTGGGCTATAATCTTGGTGCGAAATCACCTTGGTAGCCAAAACCTCAAATACCACAACAACAATTTCAACAACAAAAAGTTTATCGAGGTCTTGGTCAACATATCCCTCAAGCGTTTTCTTATCATAATAACCCCTATCTTGGTTACCAGCAACAAATTCCTTATGTTGGTGCACAAAGTTCTATTGCCGAAGCAATTCCATCCTATCCTGGTTATTCTCAACCTGACTTCAATCCAAATTTTCCCTTTGTTGCAACATTAGAATTACTTGATTTAAATAAGCTTACCAATGGTCTGATCAAATATTCTTATTGGCGGCTGATAATTCCACAAAAACTACCCTAAAAAATTCCTAGATTCAATGGAAAACCTGGAGAAGACCTGTCAATGCATCGTATGACTTATGATTTGTAATGCTCATCAAACTCCTTAAATGATGAATCCATTAGACTACGTGTTTTATAATTTATACTTAATTGTCCAACTACGAAGTGGTATATTGAATTACCACGAGATTCATTTGATAACTTCAGTACCTTAGCCACTACCATTTTAACCCACTTATAGTTACCCATACGATATGAAACTGGAATGAAAATATTTTCCCAATTTAAATAGACTATTGTTACTCACATTTCTGATCATATTCATGAGTGGCATTGTCGTCATCGAATGGTCAAAACATTTGTTCCTAATCAGATCTTGCCTGAGTGGTTTATTAAGTCATTGCTGCCATCTATCATTGAGGATGTCGCTAAAGGTAGAGTCTTCACTGAAGAGTAGGTAATTTCTTGTGCCCAGTACTTATATTTCATTTAAACCCAGTCTGGCATGCTCTATGAGAAAATTCCAAATGCACCAGGATCAAATTTTACTGTTCCTCCTCCATCTAGTAATGAATCTCATGCCAGTGACAGTATGATTGGTTCTTCCAACACTCACAGCTCTACCGCATCTAATCTTGCACCTTATTCTAAAATACATGTCGTTTCATCCGACAAAGTAAAAGGTGACAACCAACCCGGAAGCAAGACAAAGAGGAAAGAAAAGAAAAAAAATAATTCACCCTAGCAGGAACGATCATCTGATCAACAATCTGGAAATTCTCGAAAACATCGTTACCCTTGCTTGATATGTAATGAGGAGCACTTTAAGCGAGACTGTCCTCACCACTCCAAAGTCTCAGATCTTCTTAAGACTTTGCCTACATATGCTGTGTTTACAAATCCTTTTCTAAATTCAGACACAAACATGGTTGTGACGGATCCCGCTTCTAGTTCCCAAGTGCTTATGATATCTATCACAAAGCCAAAAAATGATGTTTTGGTGACTATGAAAAATAAATATTATGATATTCAGGCTACTGGTCAACCTACTACCTCCGTCATGAATCCGTCCACTAAATAAATTCCACCACTTGGTATTCCAAAGTTAAAAATAAAGCCGCCAGAGGGAGTCAACCACAAATCAACGTTCAATTCTCGAGCTCGCGCAGCTCAAAATTACAATATAGTTGAATATCTAGCTCAGTCACCTTCAGCTGTGTTGATGCCTGAGGTACTTCAAAATTTTCCCTCCCAGAAGCAAGCTTTCTTGTCGCCAATTGGTGGAATCAACCCGAGAGATTCTAATCTTGTAGTATTTAATCACATGGGCTATGTGCCACAACTACCAGCAAAATTAGCATTTTCAATCCTATTAAATGTTATAAATCACCTCGTTCATCGCAGTATTATTGATGAGGGAGCATCTACTTGTATTATGTCTATCAATTGCTGGAAGTCACTTGGCTCGCCTCGCTTATCTCAATTGCCTACAACATTGAAAGCTTTTGACGATCATACATATAAGACTTGTGGTATTATCAATAACCTGCATGTCGAACTAGGGGGGAAAAATGTAACTGTTGAAGTTGAGGTAGTTGAAAAACCCCTTTACTACAAAATTTTACTTGGAAGGCCATGGGTTTACGCTATGACTGTGATTGTTTCTACTTACTTTCGAATGATCGCCTTCCCTCATAAAGGCGCTATCAATGTCATTAATCAGCTCTCCTTCTTTCGCTCTAGTTCCCATGTATCTAGAACCATTATGTTAGTTGACGTACCCTAGCTAGCACTTCCAAATATTGGTGTAGCGATCTATAAGGATTATTCCCTAATGGGCACCTTTTCATTACCGCCACCTACAACGTCGGCGGAAATTGCAAAAATAGAGACAAGTCACATGATATCTTCCACTTCATTTTACTTAAGGAAGATGACCAATTATTCCAAAGATGATATGTTGGGTGAATTTCTGTCATGAATCCTAATTGAGCTCGCATAGGAATCATTTTTTTGGCTTGGGTGGTGTATCTTGATCCATTTTCACTGATCGTTTGGGTTGATCGTTCATTATATTTTGGTACTCCTTCTCATCCTTTTTCATTGACATTACTGATTGATGAGAGCATTGTGGAAGCCATGATGCCATAAGGAGAACAATGGGATGATTATCATCATCGTTCATGTCCTCCAGATTACAACAAAGACAATATTATTGAACTATATTTCCCTACGATCCTTGATTTCTTTTCAAATTTTGTTCCAACTAATGCCATGGAATCCAAGTGAAACCTGTCAAATATTGAATAAATAATTTCTATCAATATTTCAACCAAACCTATAATTGTAGAAAACATTTATGTCGATGTATCTTGTTCTGCATCTGAACTCTACACTTATCGCTCTATTTTTCATGAATTTTGAGATGTATTTTCTTTGTATTATGAGGAAATTCCAGGCATAGATTCTATTATTTTTTAACACAGAATTAAAAAGCACCTTGATGTAAAATTGGTATGTCAACGCATTGATCTTGTTCATCCAAATAAGGCTACTACCATTAAAGCAGAAGTTGAAAAACTTTTGTGTGCTCGTTTCATTTACCCTGTTCCGCTAACTAATTGGGTTTCAAACATTTTTCTTGTCATGAAGAAACAAGGGAAAATCAAAGTGTGTATCTATTATCAGGATGTCAATATTGCTTATACAAAAGAAAATTATCCTACTCCCTTTATCGACTAAATTATTGAATAATTTTTCGGCTATGAAATATTTTCTTTCATGGATGGGTTCTTCGGTTACAATAAAATCAATATTTTCCCAGAGGACCAATATAAAAGAGCATTCATCTCTCCCTGGAGAACATTTTCTTATCGTAAAATCTCATTTGCTTTAAATAACGCTGGGGAAAAATTTCAGAGAAAAATAGATTATGATTTCCGTGACATTAAGAAAAATTCTTCAACCTTACCTAGATGATTTATTAGCGCATTAACAGAAATGGATTGATCACCCAGTGCATCTGAGAGCTATGTTTCTATGCTGTCGACACTACAATATACAACTGAATCGACACAAATGTGTGTTTTGTGTTGGTTCTTGGTGTTTTCTTGGATTCTTCGTCTCAAAAAATGGAATTTGAATTGACCCACTGAAGGTCCAAACCATTCTTGATTTGCCTGCACCATCAAAATTAATTCAGTTAGAGAGAATTCAAGGAAAGGCTAACTTTATTAGGAGGCTCATACCCAACTGCACCGAAATGGCTAAAGGTTTTACTCATCTCTTGAAAAAGGGAATTCCCTTCTATTGGGATAAGGTTGTGTAATATGTTTTTGATCCTCTTAAAGATACCCTAATCCAAACATCATTAATATATCTCCCTAATTATGAGAGTGATTATTTCCTTTATCTTTCCACTGCAGATACTAGCATCGCTATGGTTTTAGTCCAATAAGATGATGGGATAGAACATCCAATATATTATTTGAGTTTTAATCTCAATGACACTGAAGTTAGGTACTCATACATTGAAAATCCCGCCTTGGTAGCCATCTAAGTTGTCCAAATATTTCACCATTATATCCTGCTCTGGAAGAAAATTGTAACTTCAGATTGCAACCCTATGACATACATTCTATCAAGTCAATTTCTATGGGGAAAATATTCAAAATGTGTTTTCATTTTACAAGAATTTGATTTGGAATTCATCAAATACAAGTCAAAGAAGTCTTTGGTTTTTTTTGAGCTTCTCTACAGCCTTCCCTCTGATAGGACTGAGTCTACATCAGAAGCATCAATTCCAGATGAGTCTCTGTTTTTGATTGGGTCATCAAACCCTTGGTATGGGGATTTTATCATTTCTCTTCAAACCAAAACTTTCTGGCCCGATACCTCTCGCTTGCAATAGCGAAGTATTTGATACCAAGCCTAATATTATCTGATAGTCAAAGATACACTTTATCGTCGTGGTGTCGATATGATTTTAAGGAGGTGCCTCACTCACGAGGATGACGATAAAGTTATGAATGATTGTCATAATGGTTCTTGTGGTGGACATTTGTCTGGGTACACTACCACATAGAAGATTCTCCGCGTTGGTTACTTCTGGCCAAACATATTGCATGACTGCATTCTCATGGTCAGAAGTTGTCATGCATGCTAGATATTTGATCATAAAATCTACATGTCGCCAGCACCAATGCATCATGTCATAATTGTGGGGCCATTTTAAAAATGGGGCATTGACTTCATGACCTGCAACCCTCATTTGGCCGGGGGGCATGGTTATATTATTGTCGTCATCAAATACTTTACCATGTGGGTCGAAGCAATGCCTACATTCAATAACACAAGAAAAAACACTGCATTGTTCTTTTTCAATCATCTCGTTTCTTGATTTGGTGTACCACAAGCTATAGTTACAAATCATGGTTATCATTTTTGCAATAACATGATGAATGAGTTGATTGCCAAATTAGGATTATGGCATGATAGTTTTACCCCTTATTATCCATAGTCTAATGGACAAGTTGAAGCCATTAACAATATCCTTAAGTGAATGCTTCAACGAATGATATGGGTTCATAAACAAAATTTTCATTTAATCCTATACTTGGCTCTATGGGCATATCAAACCTCGGTGAGAAATGCAATCATATTTACTCCATTTTAGTTGGTTTATGGTCTGGAAGCTATCTTAGCAATCCAATGTGAAATTCCATCATTAAAACTCCCTATTCACTTGTTAACTAACACCTCTAATGAATAAGCGCATATTTTAAACCTCATCCATCTAGACGAAACATGTCGTGAAGCCACATTTGCCAACGAAGCACATAAGAGACGAATCAAGGCGCAATATGACCAAAATGTCAAGCCACACATATTCTTAGTGGGATACCTAGTCTTTCTTTATGATCAGGAAGATGATTTGATAGAAACAGGAAAATTTGAGCCACTATGGCATGGTCGCTATATTGTCAAAAAAATTCTGGCTAAGGGCGCCTAGGATTTAGTTGATTATGATGGAATTCCATTGGCGCAACCTCAAAATGGATTGTATCTTAAATGTTACTATGCTTAATTGAGTGTAGTAAAATTTTGTATCATATTTTTTATATGCTTTTATTGCATTAATTGTCTTAGTTTATTTTTTAGTGTTTTCTTGAAGTTAGTAATCCATTTTACATTTCATCACAGATGACTGAATCTTTGGAACCATTCGTTGGGTACACCGATGGTGCTAGTCATAGTACGCGGAACCTATCCTCTATAGCATGGGCCATTTTTGCTCCAGGTGGTGAGTTAGTGAGTTTTCAAGGGATTTGTATCAGTTTATCAACAAACAATATCATTGAGTATAGCGCGTTGATCGAAATTCTCTCTGATGCCATTTCACTTTGCATTAACTGCATCATTATCAGGTTAGACTCACAGCTTGTCGTAGTACAACTTAGTAGCATCTAAACTATCTGAAATCCAACAATTCATCATATGTTCCTTATATTTTGACTTTTGGAAATACATTTTGATTACATTCAATATTAGCACATTTCCAGAAATTTGAACATATTAACTATTTCTTTAGTGAATTATGTTTTAAACAGACATTTGCAACACATGTAAAGACACATTTTCAATTCACATCATACAATTGAATAGGATTACACATTAAACATAGGAAAACTTTGAAATCAAATAGATATATATTTTATGTTTTTACAAAATTTGCGCCCAAGACACATTAGTCATCTTACCTCAAAATGTATAAAAAAATGTCAAAAGTAAAACTATTGATGCTCATGATAACAATAATATTCTTTATCTATCCTATGCAATAGCCTCATGCAATGGCTAGGAACACCAACAGTGTGGTGCTACAACCACATAAGTAACTCCTCGATACTGAAATCTGGTAACTCAAGTGTCAATCCCTCAACATGTTGCTGCAACTCAGCAAGAGTCTCGGTCAAATCTAAATCTTGAAGGAATTCTCTCCTGATAGTCCTCTATACTGGTTCATTTGCTTCCTGCTCTAGTCGACCCACTAGCTGAACGTGACCCACATCTGTGTACATAAAAAATTAGTTTATTCTTGGAAAGCATTAAAAATTTAAAAAAACATGTAGAAACCTTAAAATAAAAAACATGGTAAAAACATTTTTACCCATTGCACCCCATTGAGCGGCATCTAGTAAAATCAAATCGGGATCTCCACAAAAATGTATGCCTGCATACATATACTCCTCTATGGAAATATTATGTCATCGGAGCTAGGGAAATAATGCAGTAGAAAAAATGATAGTTGATTGACCAAGATGCCTATCCATCAATTCAACCCATATATACATATGAGGATCTTTAGGACCAGACATGCACAGTGTCACATGTTGTAGCTGCATCAATGGAAATCTCTTTAAAATAAAGGAAATAAAGATCGAAACATAACTGAAATGATTTCTTCCACCCTTTACTTTAATCATTTATCCTTTCATATGAAAGAGTACTACTTCAGCCTAGTTGAACAGTGTCGGTTCAATATTGTAATGTTCCCAAATTGGGATTGCACAACAAGCTTGTAAAAATAACACACTCTTGGGAGATTGATGTAAAAAAATGAGTTTTCAGCCCTTGGATCCCTTATATCAGTAGATCTGGAGTCTAAATCCATAAGGGAAGCAAAAAAAAATCAAAATAGGTGTGGTAAACAGATCTCCCACAATCTAGTCTAGCTGGAAAACACCCTACAAGAGGGGTTGTAGCTATGCACAAAAAACTGCTTCAAGAATAACGCAGTCTTGGAAAATATGAGTAGGAGGCCATCAATTATGATTAAAAAATGAATGTACAAAAAAAATCAGTAGTAAAGTGAAGCTCCTTCAATATACAGTAGATTACATGAGACAATAGCGATAGATATCTTCACAAAAAAGAGCTACAACACAGATATATATATGCAAAAATGGCTCAACAACGTTATTTTCAGGAGTTGTAGTAGCTGCATATTACAACTAAGATCTAGGACATATCTATGAACAAAACATCAGATCTATTTTAGATCTGGAAACTAGATAGTTTTCTTTACAAGATCCCCTTGGGGTTTTGACCAAATCATGCATAAATAAGAGTAGATCTGAGATACAAGTTGCAGATCTATAAAATGATGCAGTAATTTCTGAATATAAAATTACATTAAAATATATAAAATCTAAATAGAACATGGACCTGCAAAACTAATCCATGGATCACCAAAGTGAAAGGAAAATCCCAGCACCAGAGATCTCTGATCAAAACTGGAATCAAAACACCATAAAGAACTTCATATAAAAATAACGTAGTCCATCAATGGAAACAAAGTTGTAGCTAAAAATTACATGGATGGCCACTACCAAGTTACATATTTGAAGTATAAACAGGAGAGGCACTCTTCCAGGATGTTAAAAGACACACTCCATGAGAAGAGGCTCCCAAAACAAGCTAGATCTTTGCAGATCTAGAATCCCACTTGCTACAGCTTGCAAAAGCAGCAAAACCCTTAATGGATCAATGCTACAATTGTAAGTAGAGATTGGCGTCAAGCCTGATAGTCAATCAAATCAACAAATACTCCTACAAGAATCCTCAAAGGAAGAGGTGAAATCCCTCCATAGGAACTCCAAGCACAATCCTCCACTAAACAACAGAGAATAGTATTTGTCTAAACAGACAAGATACTCAGAAATATGGTCAATAAACAAAATTCTCTTGCTTATTTCCCTTTCCTTTCATAATATGAGAGCCTTTTCAAACCCTAAACCACCTTGATGAGTTATCTCTTTTCACATGAGGGGCATCCTTCTAAAACTACGCTGTCCCTTTAGGAGATACATTGAACCTAGAAAACACTATAGATTTGGTCAAGGATGACCCTATCTCATAGCATAAACCCCTTTCACACCTGCAAGTGATAATTTACATGGCCCTAATTTATCTGTGTTCCCATGGGCATTGATTTATTCAGTATTTTTAGGAGCTTTACATTTTTCTCCTTTATTCATTTATTCATGCAATAGAAAGTAAAACAAAAAATGATTATTCCTCTTAGCTTAGGCTAAGTAGGAATATTATAGTCCTCCCCTCCAACATGTTGCTTGCCCTCAAGCAACTGACAGGGTAAGAGCTTTATTTATTCTCCTCCTCCATTGATGGCATCATCAAGGATCCAGTCTTCATCATAAGCCAAATGCTCAACTAGCCAATACATCATGAATTGTTCCTCCAAGGCCAACATAATATGAGCATAGTCCATCCATTGAGGAGTGAAAAAATCAAAAGAAATAAACATAGTTGGAGCAATGCTACATCTAAAACATGTATCATGAAGTATAGGTAGAATTTCCAACCCATGTGGTACATACACACTGCCCATCGTTTTTCCATACAATCCCATAAACAACACAACTATATCTCTAATGTATGGAAGCAAGACTACATATATGCAAACTGAAATATGCACTTGAGGAGGTGGGTCAAAATCCCACATGTGATGCCAGCACAGTGGACCTCATGTCTTCATTAGATACATGTGTGGTAAGTGGAATTCCCACCACACTTTTGCTGCATGAGTCACCTTGACATGGTTAAAGGTGTTACATAAGTTTGGTTCCTTTGGGAAGAACCCATCATGAAAAGGAGTCTCCCTTTGCACATCAAGGGAGTGGCCAAGTTTAGAATTTCCATTGGCCCTTGAAAAACTATGAGATCTGCATGATCTCTCACTCCCTTTATGAGTCATATCCTACAAAAACATGGAAAAGGAATGTAATAGGTAAGAAAATACAACTTACTTATCATGATCAAATCCTTTACCATCGTAGTCCTTCACGCACATGGAGTTGTGCATGAGTATTCCCCTCCTCTCAAGCAAAGGAAGAGGTGGTTGAGCTGACTCTTTCAAAGATTTCATTAGTTTCCCCAATTACCAATAGCTATTGAACTATTGAAAGTTCTAATGTAATTCCTCTCTCATGCCTTCCCAATAAAAACTCTTCATGATCAAGGAATAGATCTTCATTGAATACATATGGCTGAGGAAGAATTCTTCATATGCTCCTTGTAGGATCTTCTCCTTGAGCTTGGAGGCTCTATCCAAGAAGACCTTACCATGATAATAGATGACTCCCATTTGGACTAAGTAGCCCTCTTCTTCCTGCATGCCACCTAGTATCATACCTGTGTGAAGATATTTGGAATACTATACAAGTAGTTGAGATTTAAAATAAAGAGCCACACTGATCAACAATGACAGCGCTGCTAATAAATCCATGGAATTTCTTGTCATGTTTCTGGTTGCCTTTTTGACATGACCCATGCCAAAATTGTTTGTTGAAAGGTTGATCCTACCATTCTTCTCATCCCACAACGTTGTAGCTTGGTCTTCCATTGCTCCAATCCTTCCTGGATCTAGATTTGGAGCAGCACTTTTTGAGGTTTTCCCCACAAGATCTAAATCTGATGGCATTCCAAGTGGCTTTCCATGAGATAAGAATGTCCCTCGCAGCATATTCATGAACATGAGAGAAGGAATAGTGAGGTCCCGACTTCCACTGCGGAAATCCATCTTTGTTGTCTATGTGGAAACATTAGGTTAAGGATACATGTTCATGCCTTGAATCATTTGTGGTTTCCAACTCTTCAAGTCCACCCACTCCATCTACAAATCTTTCCAATCAATGGTAACCTTCCCCAAGGTAATTAACAATTGGACACCCAAAATGATGTTCGCATCTGGTATGTCAATTACAAAGAAGTGATCCACCAAATTTTAGGATCCCATAGTGATAGAGAGTGAGGGGACATATTCCATGCTTTGGATGGTCCTATCTCCTGGGGCCAAAACAAAGAATCCCTCAAAGGTATCAGTAGGGATTCCTCTCCTTTGCACAAGATGAGAATCAATAAATTTGTGGGTTGCCCAGCTGTCAATCAGGATAGATACTCTCTGATTCATGACTGAACCTTGTACTCTCACGATCAAGTACTTAGACACTCCTCTCAAAGAGGCAAGAGTCCCACTTGTTGGATCAAAGGTTCCCTTCCCATCTCTGGATGGTGTTTGATCTTCCTCATCATCATCAACGTTGTGACCCCTCATGGGTTCATCATCTTCATCTTCCTCCTCAAGATGTTAGAAGACTTCTATGTAGTGTGCCTTCCCTGTAGCACATCTATGTCCCAGTGCCCATGACTCTTGGAAAGTGAAGCACAATCTCTTTTTCCTCAATTCCCTCCTGAGATCAATATCAAGAGGTTTCTTCAAAGAGCTGTCCTTGGGAGGAGCATATTTTCCTTCCTTCCCCTTAGAAAAGTGAGGGGCATTACTTTGGAAGGTTTTCTTTACTTTTGGCAAGGCATCTTGGAGGTCTCCAACCCTCTCAATGGCATCATGAAAACTGATGGGCTTAGTAGATTTAACCAACCCATGCAAAGGTTCCTCCAAGCCATCGATGAACATGTAGAATCTCCTTGCTACAGATAGACCACGGACCGTGACTGATAATCTCAAAGACTCAGAGATATAAGTTTATGCATCTCCTGACTGCTTCAGCTTTGCAAGGCTTATAAAGGGTGCTTCAGGATCCTTCCTATAAAACCTCTCCACCAGTCTTCTAGTAAACTTGGAGTAGGTAGTCATGTTGATATGTACCAATTTATACAGCCCATGGAACCGCCAATTGTGTGCCTCTCCCTAAAAGTGCAGTGCTGCAATCTTGATGGCTTCAATTTCAGGGACCTTGTTCAACTGGAAGTAAATATCCATATTTTTTACCCATGCCTTGGTAGAACTGGAGGATGATCCACCAAAAAATATACCCATAGAGTGGTGTCTATCATGAAATAATCCACCATCTCTATATTGCTGCCTTGGTCTTCTTCTGTCCTTGAGGTGACAAAAATTTTGGAAACTCAAGTGGTCCTTCAATATATGACTCTGAGAATCATACTCCAAAAATTAATCTTCAAGGGAAGCTTGCAATTGTGGTCCTTCATTCTCCACAGCCAAGAAATTAGGCATAGTGGAGCATTGTGAAGCTTGTGGGGCTTGTGGCAGATTCACTGGTTGACCAGTCCCATGATGAGACATATCAGAGCTTTCTCCCAACTGAAATCTCCTAGGATATTCTCTCATTCTTTCCACCCTCATGTATTTCATTTATTTGGAAATATCTTGAATTGTCTCCAAAGGAGTTTTTGCAAAATCTTCTGCTTCTTTATCATTAACAGCTTCAGGGGCTTTACCCTTGTCTTAACCCTTGTTAGGATCATCAGTACTGTAGTCAAACTTATTGTGACTTTTGTTCTGATACCTCTTCTCCCTCTCAATAAGAGGATAATATTGTTTTGAATGCAACATGGCTGCTGTTCCAAGGCAAGCACAGGTTGTGCCAATAAAGGAGCTCTGATACCACTATAATGTTCCAACATTGGGATTGCATAGCAGGCTTGTAAAAATAATGCACTCCTGGGAGATTGATGTACATAAATGAGTTTGAAGGCCTTGGATCCCTTATATCAGTAGATCTGAAGTCTAAATCTAGAAGGGGAGAAAAAACAAATCAAACTAGGTGTGGTAAGCATATCTCCCACAACCTAGTCTAGCTGGAAAACACCCTACAAGAGGGGTTGTAGCTATGCACAACAAAATTCTTCAATAATAACGCACTCTTGGAAAATATGAGTAGGAGGCCATCAATTATGATTAAAAAATGAATGTACAGCAGCAAATCAGAAGTAAAGTGAAGCTCCTTCAATATCCAGTAGATTACATGAGACAATAGAGAAAGATATCTTCATAAAAGAGAGCTACAACACATATATATCAGCAGAAATGGCTCAACAACGTTATTTTTAGGATCTGCAGTAGCTGCATATTACAACTCAGATCTAGGACAGATCTATGGATAAAACATCAGATCTATTTCAAATCTGGAAACTAGATAGTTTTCTTTACAAGATCCTTTTGGGGTTTTGACCAAATCATGCATAAATAAGAGTAAATCTAAGAAATAGGTTGCAGATCTGTAAAATGCTGCAGTAACTTCTGAATATAACATTACATTACAATATATCAGATCTAAACAGAACATGGATCAACAATCTAATCCATTGATCACCAAAGTGAAAGGCAAAGCCCAACACCAGAGATCTCTGATCAAAACTGGAATCAAAACACCATAAAGAACCTCATATCAAAATAACGCAGTCCATCAATGGAAATAATGTTGTAGCTCAAAATGACATGGATGGCCACTAGAAATTTACATATCTAAAGTATAAACAGGAGAGGCACTCTTCCAAGAGTTTAAAATACACACTCCATGAGAAGAGGCTCCCAAAACAAGCTAGATCTCTGTAGATCTAGAATCCCACTTGCTGCAACTTGCAAAAGAAGCAAAACCCTCAATGGATCAGCGCTGAAATTGTAAGTAGAGCTCGGCCTCAAGCCTAATAGTGGATCAAATCAGCAAATACTCCAAGAATTCTCAAAGGAAGAGGTGAAATCCTTGCATAGGAACTCCAAGCACAATCCTCCACTAAAAAACAGAGAATAGTATTTGTCTAAACAGGAAAGATACTCAGAAATATGGTCAATCAACAACCTTCTCTTGCTACCTTCCCTTTCCTTTTATAAGATGAGAGCCTTTGAAAACCCTAAACCACCTTGATGAGTTAGCTATTTTCACATGAGGGGCCTCCTTCTAAAAATCCATTGTCCCTTTAGGAGATACATTGAACCTAGAAAATGTTGTAGATTTGGTCAAGGTTGACCCAATCTCATAGCTCAAACCCCTTTCACACCTGCAAGTGATAATTTACATGGCCTTGATTTATCTTTGTTCACATGGGCATTAATTTATTCTGTCTTTTTAGGAGTTTTACATGTCCTCCTTTATTCATTTATTCATGCAACAGAAAGTAAAACAAAAAATGAATATTGCTTTTAACTTAGGCTAAGTAGGAATATTACAGAGACACTCGAGAGTATACTGCATATATGAACGGTTTTCAACATGTACTGTCACAGAGCCAAAAAAAATTTCAATAGTTAAAAGGATAGTTCTCAAAGGCAAATCACGCACATCATGAATGCTTATCCCATATTTTCTAGGTTCAGTACCTGGTCGACAATGCTGGCGGATGTAGTCCTTCACTGTCTCACCTCTAAGAGAAGAACCCCCAAGGGAAGCGGGAGAACCATGTCTCGATAATCTAGTAAGAAAGAAAACATCCTAAACTATTATTGGGAGCAGTTTTTCCCGAATGTGAAATGACTGAGATGCCCGATCCCATGAATGAACCAAGAACTCCAATAGTTCAAGATGTTGTCTCATCCCTAATAATATCAAATACCTAAGTAACCCACAATCCTAGAGGGCTCTTACAGTGCCAAGATCATTTAGGGAAATCATGTATTTTTTTCCATGTTCTCTTTCTCGCCATGTAATGGTAATTTTTATCTGATCAATACCTGAAAGACAACCATAAGCTTCATTAAGATCTATTTTATGCAAAAAAATTGGGCACACATCAAGAAACAAATTTGTAAAATGTGACCAAGGCACCCTTGGTCGATAGAGAGAGTTACGCAGAGCATCTGAGCTTTAATTTAGGTGCTCTGCAATGCACTTTTCAAAATGCAAGGGTGTGTTGCCCTCAAAACAAAATAGATTAACCCTAGGCGGCTCAGAAACCTACAAATTTAGCATGAAATTAAACGAAAATGACACTAAATGGAAGAGAAGGTTCAGATCAACAAACTGGATCAAGCAACACGAGAAATAGTCCACTGAAACTATCGCAATAGACCATTGAATTTTGATGGAAAAATAGGTTCAGAGCTCCTGAATTTCAAATGGTAACTATGGAATGGTAAAATGAAATGGTAAAAAGTTTTCTTTACTATTCATTTTGATTATTTTAATCATATTTAATGATGTGAATATAGTTTTTATTCATTCTTACTATGAAATAGATATTTTTAATCCATTTGATAGTTCTCTGAATAGGTTTACAAATAATACAGTAAGATTGAAGTGCGCAATTCCCAAAAAATTATTTGACCAGGGAGCATAGTTTTATATCTTTTTCGAGCTCTGTTAAACATGAAAAAGGAACCCCCTTGTAGTCTTCTTTTAGCTCTTTTCAAACTCCGTTAATGTCAAAATATTGTCGATCACTTGTCTTTTAATGCTAGTAAAATGAAATGAAAGGACATATACTCACTATAAGTTTAGCCCTTCTCCAGATTGAGATAAATTATTTACGAGAAAGGAGCACCTTAGTCAAACATGGCTAAGAGGTTTTGTCAGGTATAATTTTACACTTTTTCAAACCTGAGCGACAAATTTAAAAAAAAAGACTCATGGAGTTTTCTTTTTGTCCTATTTTCAAACTCTCTAAACATGAAAAATAATGAGTGTTCACTATCGTTAGACTCGTTAAAACATCAAATAGCGACGGACTTCTCCGATCATGACAAGATCGAGTTTCACTATCGCTAGACTTGTTAAATCATAAAATAGCGATGGATTCACCTGAAGGGTCAAATTATAGATCAATCATATGTTACCCTCTTTAAATTGTTAAAAAGTAAAGAGGTACTAGTCAGCAATGGTTGAGGAAAAGTTGGGAAAAAGAATAAAACACTTTATGGCAGCAGGTTTCTCTTGAACAATGCACTTCCACTTCATCTTTGTGGCTTTAGGTTGGGTAATATTCTTGATGGTCCATCATACCTATGGTCTATCAAAGCATCCATCACTTAAGTTGTGGGCAATGTTGCCAACTCATTTGAGTGTCGCTGATATGTTCAAGAGAATTCATCCAGTAATTCCTCATCTTCTGCAATACTCATAAACCTTCATTTTCATCAAGTCACATTTTTTCTCCAAAATCATTACTCTCATTTCATTTGGTAACTGAGATGAGTCATTTCCTATAGACATCACCTCATCATATAGGAATTTGACTTATAAACATCTTTTAGTACCTTGAAACTTGCTTACATCAATGGCAGGTTTCTCATTTTCGGTGATAGGTTGACATCACAGACCTTCGACCGAAAGATTTTGTTTTTCGTTCGACATCAAATCATCTATTCATGCCTTGAAAATTTTAATATTCCCAATTATTCAAGAGCTAATTGTAATATCCATTTTTGTTTTATTACTTTGTTTAAAGAATAAGAGGTCAAAGGAGGTCTATATTTCTCCTTAATCATGAATATATCAATGCCAAATGTGAAAGAGAAAAATCTTGGCAGCTTAATTCAAGCACCCTTGGTGTGAAAGGGGCTAAATCACTTTTACTGGGTCAACCTTGACCAAATCTACAACGTTTTCATGGAGGAGTGGCCATCAATGAGGTACAACGCAGTTTTAGATGGAGATTCTTTGTGTGAAAGGAGTGTTATCATTAGATGTGGTTTAGGGTTTGCAAGCTCTTCACTTATAAAAGGAAGAGGAGGGAAACATTAGAAGGTTGTTGATGTATATGGTATTTTTTGAATATATGGTATGTTTAGACATGTATCTTTCTCTTGCTATTTAGCTGAGATTGAATGTTGTTTAGCATTGGGTTTTCCTGATCGAGAATCCCATCTATTCCCATTGAGTAGCTCTTGGGAGAGTTTGTATTATATTTTCCACTATATGGATTAGGGCCAAGCTTCTCTTTCAACTACAACGTAGATCCTGTTGAGGGTTTGGTTTTTTTTGCAATCTGCAGCAAGTAGAGACTAGATATTTCATATCTAGGCCATTTCAGTGCTCCTTTTCAGTGGAGGAGGTTTCCACTTCATTGAGAGGACAATATTGAAGGATTTGGAGATTATTTTTAGTTCTTGGAATCAGGCCAACCATATTTTGATCCCTAAAACACAGTTTACTTCCATATCTGTGTCATTTCTATAGGTGGAGTTGCAGGGTGATTTGGCACACCATCTGGAGAGCTGATTTTCTAGTGATGGGGATTTTCCCTTCGCTTTGAGGATCTCTTGGAGGAGGTTATTTTATTGATCATATTAGATCAGCCACACTTTTTGGATCTATATTTCTTAGTATATCTGTAGTCTTAGATCTCATATCTACAACTTGTACTTGGTGTTTTGTTGAAAACCCCAAGGGTGTTCTATAGAGGAGCTTGTATAGTGCATGGATCTGATATAGATCTAACTTTTGGAGCACATGCCAGCTCTGGATTTGATGTATAATCTAATTTTGTTTTAGACCCTATAAAATAACTCTGTAAGGGTTTTATAGCTTTTATATATGGTTTCATCAGCTCTTATTGAGCCATTTTATTCATTAGAGGCTTGTATTTCATGTTCTGCATCTTATGGGCCATATTTTACATATATTTTTCTGCTGCAATAATATATGAAAGGTCTCGATATCAACCTCTTGCTTTATAAATGATGATCTGCATTATTGCTCCATCATTTTGCACTATATTCCTAATTTTCCCATTTGGGAATATTGGAGTGGTATCAGAGCATCATCTTGGGATAGCTTGTGCATTCTAAAAGCCAATATGTCATCTGAAAAAGGAGAGCCTCTTACTGATATATAGAGGAGGTATGAAAGAAAAACACATATAAAGTTTGATTATACAAATGACAAAGAAGACAACGGTAAAACCCCTTTATCTGGAGGAATGAAAGGGAAGGAGTTCTGAAGACTTTTTTTCCAACCTATTCAGGGCATTAAAGAAAAAATCATAGAAATGAGGAGGGAAAGACAGGAAGATCCCTCAAGAATATTTTCACATGAAAAAAGCCCCAGTTCTTCATATTATGTGTGTGAGCATTCAGCCACACAATCAAATCTACAACGTTGTACCATGCCTACATTCTTGGCAAGAGAAGAAATAGAAGGAGAAACACCAAAGGAGGAGACTCTTGGTGACTATCTCCAAGAATATGAATCTTAGTATAAGATATTCAAGGAGCATCTAAACTTCAAAGTGTTTTGTAAATTTAAAGAAGAGAGAAGACCAAGCAACTACAATAGAAGAAGAGGGTGCATGCAACACACTTTGGGTAGATTCTTTATACCTACTTTTGATGGGTCACCTAAGAGCACAACCAAGGATTGGGTAGAGAAGCTAGACACATATTTCCAGCTGCATCGAGTTTCAGAAGAGGAAGCCATTAGAGTAGTAGTGCTGCATCTTGAAGGTAAGGCTTATTCCTAATGGTTATTTGAATCTTCTTCATTATGAAATGTAAATATATCTACTTATGCAAAGTTCACTAGGAGGTTAGTGAGAAGATTTTATTTGAAACAATTTGAAACTTCCTTGGGAAAGAAAACCAAACCCAATAAATCAGAACCTTTACATGAGTTGGAAGGATTCATGAAGACAACTGCATTTCAGAACATTGTTGAGGGGGTTAAATATCTGCAACATGCTTTGCCAAGGGCAAAGGCCCCACTTCAGCAAGAAATTTCTTCTCAAGAGGAAGACATGAGGGTTCATTTTTCAAAATGAGATGAATTCAAAGGATCTCTTAAGGATGAGTTATTATCCATTGATGAGGAGAAGGAGGAGGAAGAGCTGGAAAAATCCTCCAATTCTATGACAACAAGAGGAGATATACTTCTATTTGGATATGGAGATGAAGAAATTTCTTCAACTAGAGGAGCTCTTGCATGTTTTCAAGAAGTCCCAAAGGATGTTACATATGAATATCATGAGCATCATGTGTTTATGTTGATAAGAAATAAGACAAAACAATGGAGGAAGTGTGTTCCAACATTGAATACAGTCTTGGGGACACATACTATGACAGATCATTCCTTTGTGATCAATACTCTTGAAACCAAGGAGATGTTGGGTGTACATGGCTTGATTACATACAAATAAGACACCTTAGACTGTGATGAATTTCAAGAGGTAGGAGAGGATAAGAAAGAGGGCCAACATCAAGCGATGAAGAACATACACACCCATATTTTTCAAGAGGTTTATGCACAGAAGCAGGAGGATGATTTGTGCAGTGAAAGAGGGGACAAATCAGTCCAATCTCATAAACAACCTGCTCTAAGCCTTGATGTTTAATTACATGGAGGCATTCCACCAGGAAGACCCCCTAATTGGGAAATAAACAAGAGTTATCTCAACATAATGAAACATTGATATATTTGGCTCATGAAGGAGCACTGAGGGGCCATGATACAACATTGAGAGTCTTGGGTAGAATGTAGAAGGGGGGAGACATTCTCCCAGCATTTTCATCACCCACACTCATTTCATATTTTGCATTGTGGGGGGAGAAGCAATGGAAGGATAGAAACCTTCAAACATATACCTTTGGCATGGGAGAATTCAAGGAGAAGGGCATCCATATGACAGATCTTATTTATGATAGATCATCGGCATTGCCACTATGGGAGATTGATCCATATTGGAAATCCCAACTGTTGGTGGATTACTCCAAGGATCTTTATACATGCATGATACTTGATGACCAGTTGCATGAAGAGGGTTATTCATTCCAAGAAGGAGTCATCTATTATCATGGTAGAATATTCTTATCTAGAGCCTCCAAGCTCAAGGAGAACTTGCAACAAAGGGCCTATGAAGAGTTTTGTTTCAGCCACACATATTCCATGACATTCTACAACATCATCATGAGAAGCTACACTTGGAAGGGCTTTCAAGGACAAATATATCGGAATTTTCAAAGATGCATGAACCATGTCGATATGGGGCAGAAAAATAACTTTATAAAGGAGTTAATTCAGCCATCTCTTTCTCCTTTTGAGAGAGGAGATAGATCTATGGACCACTCCATTTGTTTAAGGAGGAATTTTGGTGAAGAATATGCTCACGTAAATAATGTTTCATTTTATTATTTTTTGCATTATTTCACCATGTATATGCAGGCCATAACTCCAAGAAGGATTACTATACAATACAAACTTCATTTCCAACTTTGGGCCACAAAAATGTTTGAATATGGCCACTCCCTTGGAGGACAAAGGGAGATTTTGTTTCATGATGGGTGCATTACTAAGGCACCAAATATATCTCACACTTTCAGCCATAGTGAGATGAATTGGATAGAAAGTAAGTGGTGGGGAAACCACTTACCACATCATGATCTGATGTTGTCAGGAGATTTACTGTGCCGGTTCCATATGTGGGACTATGACCCACCTCCATATGCACAAATTTATGTTTCTATGTATGTAGTTTTTATCCCATACATTGATGATGTACTTGTACATTTTATGGGAATGTATGGAGGGAGGATGGGAGGTATGTATGTGCCCTATGGGATGGAGATGCTCCATGTACCTTATGCTACATTTTTTAGGGAGAACATTGGGCAAACCATGTTTGTTTCGTTTGAGATATTGTCTCCTTATGGGATCGATTATTTTCATCTCATGATAACTTTGGAGGAGTAATTCATGGAGGGATGGATTGGTGAATAGTTAGCTTATGAGGAAAGGTTATAACATGTTGGTGTCACCAATGGAGGAAGGAAAGAGTTTCAGCACTCACTTTTGTTAGTTGCTTGAGGAAAAGCAACATTTGGGAAGGGAGGAATGTAATATTCCCAATTAGCCATGAGCTAATTGGACTATTCATTTATTTTTTAATTTTTTATTTAAATAATAAGAGGGAAAAGGAGTTCCATATTTCTCCTCAATCATGAATAAATCAAATCCAAATGTGAAAGAGACAAATCTTGGCAGCTTAATTGAAGCACCCTTGGTGTGCAAGCAACTGGATCACTTTGACTGGGTCAACCTTGACAAAATCTACAACGCTGTCATGGAGGAGTGGCCATCAATGAGGTACAGTGCACTTTTATATGGAGATGCTTTGTGTGGAAGGAGTGCTATCATTGGATGTGGTTTAGTGTTTCCAAGCTCTTAAATTATAAAAGGAAGAGGATGGCAGCATTAGAAGGTTGTTGATGTATATGATATTTTCTAAATATGTCATTTGTTTAGACATATATCTTTCTCTTTCTATTTAGCTAAGATTGAATGCTCTTTAGCATTGGGTGCTCCTGATCAGGAATCCCAACTCATACCATTGAGTAGCTCTTGGGAGATTTTGTATTACATTGTCCACTATCTGGCTTAGGGCCAAGCTTCTTCTTTCAACTACAACATAGATCTTGTTGAGGGTTCGGTTGTTTTTGCAAGCTGTAAAAAGTGGAGACTAGATCTTTCAGATCTAGGCCATTTCAGTGCTCCTTTTCAGTGGAGGAGGTTTCCACTTCATTAGGAGGACAATATTGAAGGCTTTGGAGCTTATTTTCAGATCTTAGCATCAATACGACCATATTTTGATCCCTACAACGTAGTTTACTTCTAGATCTGCATTATTTCTGTAGGTGGATTTGCAAGGTGATTTGGCACACCATTTGGAGAGCCGATTTTCTAGTGATGGGGATTTTCCCTTCAGCTTGAGGATATATTGTAGGAGGATATTTTATTGATCATATCAGATTAGCCACACTTCGCAGATCTGTATTTTTCAGTATAATTTTAGTCTTAGATCTCAGATGTACAACATGTACTTGGTGTTTTGCTGAAAACTCCAAGGGGGGCTCTATAGAGGAGCTTGTATAATGCATGGATCTGATATAGATATAACGTTTAGACCACATATCAACTCTAGGTCTGATGTATAATCTAATACTATTGAAGACCCAATAAAATAATGTTGTAAGAGTTTTCCAGCTTTTATATATGGTTGCAACACCTCTTATTGAGGCATTTTATTCATTGGAGGCTTGTATTTCCTGTTCTGCATCTTATGGACCATATTTTACATATATTTTTCTGCTATAATAACATATGAAAGGTCTCCATATTTTCCTATTTATTTATAAATGTTGATATTCATTATTGTTCCATCATTTTGCACTATATTCCTGCTTTTCCCATCTAGGAATATTACACAAATTGTATTGTAGTACATTGAGAACCATTAACATCGGCATTGGTTTCTCTCACGTATGTTAAAGGCTTAGATCGTTGTTTGGTAATCAGATGATGTCTTCCCATTTTCGAGCTCAGATGTAGTTTCCCTTCTTGATGAGATAGCTTTGATGACACTTAGAGATGGTGATTTGGATACAATGATATAATATTATGCATGACATAATTATGTACATGCTTATATGATTTAGACCTAGTTTGGGTCACTTGGTTGTTGTGTGCTTATGATAATATGTATGATTGTGTGTATAAGAATTGATTTTGGTTACGAGAATATTAGCGATGTTTTCCCTTTTGGTATCCTATTTTAGACATAGGTGTATGACATGAATGGTGATTCAAGATTGAGGCACATATCCATGGATGAGCATGGTTATGTGGAACATATGGTGAATTATGATTTATGGATTATATATGACTTGTATGATTATATGTGTGTAATCTCATACTAAGAATTATGTGGCAGGGGAATTGGTCATTGCCAATAAGGATGCTCAAGTTATAAATGACTGCGGAAGTCATTTCTCTAAAACCAAAATGACTGTGGAAGTCATGCACAGTCTTTGGTAAAATGTGAATAAGTTAATTATGAAATTCATTTGATTTATTTGATCTATGAGATTGTGATGTGTGCAGGTCTTGGAAGAATACCTTACCAATGAACCATCAGATGGGTATGAGCTCACAATCAGTACCTTAAGATGAAGCGCAAAGTTTCAAATCATAGTATATGAGAAGCCATGAAAATTAGGGTGCGTAGTCCTAAATCCATGAAATATAAAGACCTAGAGTCTTGGATATATAATGAAATGTTTGGGGCACGGAGTCCTAAATATTTAAAAATATCAAGGTGTGGAATCTTGGATCTTTAGAGTATATCAGGGCACAGACTCCTCAATCTACTAAGGCACGAAGATGCATACAATAGGGGTGCGGAATCCCTATTATCCGGAAGAAAAATACCACTCATGGGAAGCACAAAAATGAATTTCCTTAATAAAATCTCATTCCTAACAATTTTGGAGTGACTTTCTAAAAATAGAAAGTCATGTATACCCTTTCAAGCATGAATTTCCAAAAATAGTAAATCACCTCCAATCAATAGGGAATCAAGTATACTTGAAGTAAAATCACTTAAATTATGATTAATCAATTGTAATAGTTAAATCTCGAATTAATCCTCAATATTATTAATATTATTAATATTATTATTATATTTTATGAGACTATGATATTATTATTAAAAGGGAATTATATCTCCTCAATCACTTCACACCTCTCTCCTTGATGATTCCATGGCTCTATGTAACTCTCCCTCTCTCTTTTAATCATACGTTACAACATTTTATGCACTCGTCAAAGAATGTCATATTCCTCTTACAAATATTAGATACATGTCATAAAAGATTCTCCTACACCCTCTTTAATGTATATGTTACTCTCTCCTTAACTAAGGCATTCATACCTCTCCTTAATGGCATGAGTTACACTCTTCTAAATGGAATACAAGGAATTCTTATTAATCGTCCTTTATGACAATAATTTTTTGCTCCTCCTATATATGTGTCTCGTGTATTCTCACTTGGGGGGCTGCATTGTGATAACAAGGGTTGGAGAGATTTGAAAAAAAAATTATGAGAGGGAGAGACTTCGAGAGTAGCCAATTTATTTTGAAATGAATTTGAAATCCACAAACTAAATGACTAAGTAGCTATACATGGTGCAGCTGACCATGAGTTGTATTTGGAGGAATTGAAACTTATCTTCCTCAACTTGCCTTGGATTTCTCTCTACTCCTATATTCTGGTATTGTTTGTGATATTTTACAGCTCAGGGGTTTCAGGGGGAGGAGTCCTCCCTGGATATGGTTGGGTGGAAAACCATATGGTTCAAATGAGTTGGCTAAGGGATCTAAGGTGGATAATATTCTCAACAATTGGAGTTGAATTTCTCTTCAGGTATAATTTCCATTGTCCTAAAATTATAGTATAGCTTTAGCATAAAAGAAAATTATAAATTTAAATTGTTGTAAGAATATAATTTTGATTTAATCTTATGCTACCTAGAATATTATTGATTAGTTAAAAATGAAGACTAGATCAGTCTATATGTATGGCTGTTTAGATCTCAGTATTGGAGTTATTATTGGTGCATTTTGTGGTACTAATCAAGGTATTGTAGAATTTGAGAAAGGAAAGAGAGAAGGTAGCTACAATAAATAAATTCTAAAGGACTTGGGTAAGTGTTTCATGACTTATGGTTTTCTTTCAAATAATTAGATGCATGTTTTATAAAGGGTTTTGGGATATTTTGCAAAGTGTTTGACAAAATCCATGAATGAGTAATGCTATCATTTTATTTATGCATGAATAAGTGCTAACATGCAGCTTACACCAGAAGTAAGAAAATGGACATGTACCCAATATATACCTGGAGGAACTACAGAGTAAACCCTTAAAAGAAAATGCAAAAATAATGGCAACTAAAATATGGTTTGGAAGATCGAATTCTTGAGGTAAGTTTGAGACAAATTTTAGTTATGGCTTGTGTTTCATATTATTTTCAATAAGTCAATGTTTTTTTATTCAATTTGTTGTAATAGTACTATCAAAATTTTGACATAAATCCCTAATGGTTGTATCATTCAGGGCTTCCATGTGTTTGTCAAATTGTAGAAATGGGTGCAATAAGCTTATCAAATCATGTTAAATGAATTAGCTTGTGGGTTGTAAAATGTTTCAAGAACTCATATGGTAGATTTAGAAATGTGTGAATTCAAAGAGAATATCTTAGTAGAATAACTCAAGGTTGTTTTTCCCCATGTAGTGTTTTATTTGAATGTTTTCATTCCATGTGTTTGAGAAAAGTCATAAATTGAACATTAGAGATATAATCTTTTGTTGTTTTAAGAATCACATTCTTGGGCACTTTGAATTCAATTCATCCCAACATCAAGGGGTATCCATGCCTATTGAACCTATAACCCCAGATTTTATTCCACAAAAATACTTTTCAGAACCTAGATCAGAAATTTGGGCAATTTTGCATTTTGCTGTTGTGAGTCATGTGCACCTATTGTTGAGTCTTTGATGAAAGACTATCATTATTTAGTCCCTGTTTTAAGATGTCGACATTTAATGTTTCAATTTATGAATTTTATGAGATAAATATGTTGAAGAAGAATCTTAAATTCATCGTTGCCAAGTGTTTGACAAAATGCCTTAATGGCTTTTGATTGCATGCTTACAAAGTGTTTGTCATAAGGCCTCAATGACTATAGATTTCATGTTTGAAAATTGTTTGTAAAAAGTCCTGAATGGCTGTAGCTTTGGTGCATATAAATTGTTACTATAAAATTCTTAGTGACTGACATTTTTATGTACTAGAAATTATAAATAGACTATTTAATGGGTGTAGCTTCAATAAACTATTTAATTTGTGTAGCTTTCTCTGTTTGCACATTTTTTGTATCAATATGAAAATTAATTAAATAATTTTATGAGGTGTGAATAGAGAATAAGGCCATTATTCCTTGTATTATCTAAAGCTTTAAAAAAAAAATATTTGACTATTAGTGATTAATGTGACCTCTACTTCTCTACATTATTCATGGTGGGTAAGGCGGGACTTGTTGTGTAACCAACTCCAAAAATAGAATGTACTAGGATCTTGCTGCAACTTTTGAATGAGTGTCCATACATATTTGTCCTTTTTCCATTCATCTCTTGCTTCAGTTATCCAATCTGGTTGGATAATAGAAATGGCACAAAGCAATGCTTCCACCTCTTCATTCTTTCTTGAGAGTGCATCTGCAACAACATTAAGCTTTCCTTTTTGTAGATTATTTCAAAGTCATAACCCAACATCTTTGTGACCCATTTTTGCTGCTCTTCTGAAGATAGTCTTTGTTCCAAAAAGTGTTTAAGACTATCATGATCATTTTTTACCTTGAAGAGTCTTCCCATTAGGTAAGTTCGCCATTTCTTTAGTGCATGCAGTATTGCTAACATTTCCTTCTCAAAAATAGGTTTCTGTAAATACTTTCCTTTGATTGGACGACTTTCAAAAGCAATGGGTCTTCCTTCCTGCATTAAAACTGCACCAATTCCATTTCCTGAGGCATCACATTCCACAATAAAGGTTTTTGTGAAGTCTGGCATAGCTAAGACCGGTGCATGGCACATTGCCTCCTTAAGACATTCAAAGGCCTTAGTTGCTTCAGGAGTCCATGAAAATGCATCTTTCTTCAATAATGTTGTTAGAGGTGCTGCTATTCTCCCATAATTCTTAACAAACTTGCGATAATACACTGTTAACCCGAGAAATCCTCGCAACTTCTTTATGGTTGTGGGGACTTTCCATTCCTTATGGCTTTAATTTTGTTGGGGTCTACTTTAACACCCTCGTGAGATACAATATGACCCAGATATTCCACCTCTTGTACTCCAAAGAAACATTTGGATTTTTTTGCATATAATTTTTTCTCCTGCAATAGTTTGAGCACCATGTCAACATGTTCAACATGATCCTTCCAAGACCTGCTGTAGATTAGTATATCATCAAAAAATACTAGCACAAATTTTCTAAGGAAGGGTTTGAAAATGGAATTCATCAACCCTTGAAATCTAGAAGGTGCATTGGTAAGGCCAAAAGGCATGACCAAAAATTCATAATGACCCTCATGAGTTCGAAATGTTGTTTTTGGAATATCTTCAGTCTTCATTCTAATTTGATGATATCCTAAACGAAGATCCAACTTGGTAAAATAAATTGCTCCATGTAATTCATCCAAAAATTCATCAATCATAGGAATGGGAAATTTGTCTTTAATGGTGAGCTTATTGAGCTCCCTATAATCCCGACACATTCGCCATGATCCATCCTTCTTGTGTACCAAAAATACAGGAGCAGAGAAAGAACTTTGACTAGATTGAATTATACCCGCCCCTAACATTTCTGCAATTATACGTTCAATTTCGCTCTTTTGGAAGTAAGGATATCTATAAGGCTTGATGTTTGGAGGAACACTTCCTGGAATCAAATGAATAGCATGATCATGATCATGAACAGGTGGGAGTCCTTTGGGAGTTTCAAACACCTTGGAATTATTGTCCAAGACTTGTTGGAGATCTGCAGAAATAGATGATTTTGATGTCGGAACTTCTAGTGAGCATAATTGTGCAATTACGCCTCGTTGTTCTTTCTTTAGAAGCTTTGTCATGACATTAGAGCTTATTATCCTTCCTGGCTTCCTCGCAATACCCCTTAATTCGACTTCCTTTCCTTCTGAAAAAAATTTCAAGAAAAGTTCTTGAAAATTAAAAGCTACCGTCCCCAAAGATTGTAACCATTGTACTCCTAGTACAACGTCAGCACCTCCCATAGGAATGGAAAGCATTGGACTAGTCAATACATATTCCCCCATGGTTAACTTGATATTATGGCATTTCCTAGAGAAATTTATAGTTCCTCCATTTGCAACCATCACTTGACATTCTGGTGCTGGGTATAGGAAACAATTTAATTCCTTGGCTACCTTACAATGAATAAAATTATGGGTGCTACCTGAATCAATCAACACTATTACCTTTTCTTCTTGATTTGTCCTGCTATCTTGAGAGTTTGAGGAGTGGTAATTCCTGCCAGTGCATTACATGATATGGTCGGATTCATTTCTTCCTCTTCTAGGGCTGGTTCCTGGTGTATATCCTCTTCTTGTTCATTTTCTTCTTCCTCTTCACAATCTATGTAAAATAATTTCTTCTCGACACACTTATGACCTTTAGTGTATTTGCTATCACAACTATAGCAAAGCCCTTTTGCTCTTTTTTCTTCCAATTGTTGTGGTGTCAACCTTGTAGGTTTTGGAAATCTAGGCGTAGCAACACTTCCTTCTTTATAGAATTGAGTGGTAGGCTTCCTTGTCGCCATAATTTTACATTCAACTTTTCTTGCCAACCTAAATGCCTTCTCCAATGAATCAGGTTCCAGAACATGAACTTCATGTTGTATGTTATCCTTTAAAGTGCCTATGAAGAGATCAATCCTGTGTTCCTCTGGAATATCAGTTACCCTTATGTTCAATTTTTGGAAGTCCTCAATGTGCTGCCCCACTAAACCCTTTTGTTTGAGATTTATCAATTGGCTAAAGAAGGTGTTGCTCTTTGTATCCTCATAATGTGCTATCATTTCCTCCGTAAAAATTGACCAAGTGACAATTTTTTTACGGGAGCAAAGCCATTGATACCATACAAATGTATTTTGTTCTAAATGTAAAGTTACAATGCGTACCTTTTGTGTGTTTTGCACGTTATGGAGATCAAAATATTGCTCCATCTGTAGTATCCATGTTACAGGATCCTTTCCATCAAAATTCCTCATATCCATTTTTGGAATATGGTGGTTCTTCCCGCTAACATTAGAGTTTATGAAATCACGATTAAAATTTATTTTGTTCTCATCATGAGGTTATTCCACTATCTTTTCACCATTAGGAAACCTTTCTTGTATCAACTTTGTCAAACCTTCGATATCTGCTTTGAGATCATTCTTCATGCTTTCCATGTTGTCTTTCATGTCATCCATCTTAGCTTCCATGCCCACTTCCATGCCATCCATCTTATATTCCAAACCATTCATATTAGCTTCCATGCCTTTCTTCAAAACTTCCATTTCATTTTTTGTTGTTCCTTGCGAGAGCAAAATTTGTTGCACTTGCTCTTGTAATTTTGATATGTCATGTCGCCATTCTTCGTCTTCATGAGTCATAGTAGAACCTTCTAAAGGCTCAATGGGTGTTTAATTCTTTCTTGGGGCCATTATTTAGAACCCAATACTGATATATATTCTACAATGTGTCCTTGGAATCAATTTAAATTGATTCTTCAAACAAGAATTATGAAATTTGGAAAAAAATACACACATTTTTCTTTCTTTTGAGGAGCTCGATATTGAAATTAGATTATCTCTATGATTTTGGATCTTCAATATCTAAATTTCGGTACCAACGTATCCCTCTAAATTATCTTACGAATGCCACAGGTCTGACCTGATTTGGATTCTCCAAGACAAGGTTGTGTCCAATCTCCCACAATGACCTAATTATGGACTGGTTCAGTAGAGCGAAGTTGTACGACTTTCCACAAGCCACTGTTTTTTCCTTTGTATCTAACATTGGTAGCCAAGAAACTACAGTTTGTGTAATTGTGACCACTTTTTACGGCACTCCAATCCAATGCCCAGAGAGAAAGTTATTAAAATTTTCCCATGATCACCTTTTTGAGCTGAAATTCAGGAGCCTGAAAAAGCACTACCTTCCACAGATCATATATCCAAAAATATTGCGAACCAAGCTCTGAAATTTTTTTACGAATTTCCTCATGATTTCAGCTTCGTATCATACAAATTTCAGATTCTAAACCTTCGTAGAAAACAAGTTATAGCACAAATGCCACGATGACCTGTTTAGGAGCCTGAAAAAAGACCTAACTTCCACAGATCATCTCTCCGAAAATATTGTGAACCAGGCTCTGAAATTTTTAGAAAATCATCCTCAGGAGTTCGGCTTTGCACCCTAAAAATTTCAGCTTCTAAAACTTCATAGAAAAAACGTTATAGCGCAAATTCCACGATGACCTGTTTGGAGCAGCGAAACCCTAGAATCCAAAGCTCTGATACCAAATGTTGTGTAACCAGCTCCAAAAATAGAAGAATAGAGATATCAATGCCTTATAAATAAGCCACTTCGAGGGGGAAACATCCAATACATTACATAAATGAACAATTCTTGGATGATACAATTTACAAAACCTCCTTTCTATATATGGGAGTCCATGGGGCCATAATGTAATCCTAGTGGGCCACAATGTAATCCTAGCCGACCTAACAATAATAATTTAAGGGCACAATAATAATAAAATGGGGGTTACAAGGGTTCAATAATAACAATAAGGGGGTTACACTAACAATAATAAGGGACTATACTAATGATATAGGGACCTAACAGGACCTTACATCATATCACATATTCACATGGTTAGACTTGTAATTTAATGGTCAAGTAAATGAGATAGAAGACCGCAGATCTAGTTTCATCCATCCAGGCTGCGATTTCAAGAATTATACCACATCATACATACAATGATTTTACATATACATGGCCATCCTATCATGGGCCTATATTTATAAGCATCTCTATATCTGTAGACGACTTTATGATTTATGTACATGTTATGATAGTTTATATGATGAGCATGGGTATGCCTCCATCAACAATTCATGTGCAATATATCATGATGTAATGTATTGCAAATTTATGTAGGTCACCTCTGCTTCAGATTCTACTCATCACACCGTAAAGCATCTCATCCAAATATGATCATTATTTTGAATTCATGCTTTAGGGGGCAGTTGTTATAGGTCAATTTGGGCATCATCCCTAAGACTAGTATGAACAGGGTCTATCATCACCTAATTCAATACAAAGAGGGTATATCATCCCCTAATTCAGTTGCTACATGCCCTAGAAAAGTCATTCCATTGATGGCTTTAATTCGTGAGACTTTCAATGTTTGAAGTATAGTTAAAATGAGCCATTGACTCATAAACACTCCTACGAATGGTCCTAAGTGCATTTCAAAGAACTTGCCCCCATGCAAGGGTGCTCTGAAAAGCACTTCTCGACACTTAAGTGTGCGTTGGTCTCCTCGAAGAGAAATCATCATTGTTCTAGGAATATCCACATGTCTAGTGCCTTATAGAAGAGCTCATAGGTGCGATACTTCAAATACATGTGTTCATACATCAGCATTGAACCTAGAAACATTTCTCATCTATTATTAGAAAGCCATTCAATATAATTTATTGAGAAACTACCTACAATTTACCTATAAATTGGGCACTCATCTAAGTGCAAGGGAGGAAGAAATCTATGTAGTGTTATGATTTTGGATTCTCAATTCTTGGAGAGCTGAAGTACTATGATGCTGCTAGATTGATGCTTGGTGTGATGAGGATGGGATGAAGTTGGCACAGGTTGACAAGGAAATGATCGACTTGTTTTAATCTATTCCTCCTAATATTGCAATAAAGATATTTGTTATTTTTATCATATATGCGACTATATTTTGTGAATGCATTCTCAATATGTCCATGTATTCTCAGATTTAGTCAGTTCGATATGGTTATGATAGATAGATATTGTATATTTTTATCGTTGATTGTTGTCTTTTGGTTTTGATTGCAGGTATTGAACTAGCGAGTTCAGTGGGATCAATAGCAACACAAGCGATGGAAGAAGAAGAATGAGTGTAATATTCCCAATTAGCCCAAGCTAATGGGAATATAAAATTTTGTTTAATTTTCTTGTTGCATGAATAGATGTGGAAATGAGGACAATAAAAACTCCTAAAAAAGTGAATAAATCAATGTCACATGTGAAAAAATATAAATCTGGGTATCTTAATAAAACACCCTTATGTGTGAAAGGGATTGAGACATTTGAGTGGGTCAACCATGACCAGATCAAAAGCATTGTCTAGAAGGGATGAACCTCATTCATGCATAGTGCAATCTTAGTTGGAGGTGGCACATGTGAAAGAAGCTAAATCATTTAGATGGTTTAGGGTTTTACAAAATTACTATCTTATAAAAGGAAGAGGAGGACAGTAGGAGAAGGTTGTTGATTGGATTATATTTCTGAATATATTTTCTGTTTAAACATATATCATTCTCTTGGATATTTAATAGAGAATAGTGTTCTTTAGCACTGGGTGTTCATGACCGGGAATCCCACCACTTTCCTTGAGAGGCCTCTTAGAAGAGTATTGCATATCTTGTCCACTATCAGGCATTTGGCCAAGCTTCATCTTCCAACTACAACATAGATCTTGTTGAGGGTTTGGTTTTCCTTGTAAGCTGTAGCAAGTGGAGGCTATATCTACTCAAATCTAGGACATTCTAGTGCCTCTTTTTAGTGGTAAAGCCTTCTATCCCATTGAAAAGAGTATGTTGGATCATTGGAGCTTCAGATCCACATCTTGGCATCAGGCCAAAATGATCTTGAACCCTACATTGTAGTATATCTTCCAGATCTGCGTTTTTCTATAGGTGCTATTGTGAGGGATTTGGGCATAACTTGGAGGAGAGATATCTAGTGTTGTGAATCTGTGCTTCACTATGGTGATCCATGGATTTATGATCTAATCCATGTTATATTTAGATCTGATCTAGATTCTCCTATATTTACTGCAGAATTTCTGAAGATTTCTGATGATCTGTAACTTTAGATCTGAGATCTACTCCTTGTGCTTCATGTATTGCTGAAAATCCAAAGGGGTATGTAAATTAGAGACTCTATAGTGTATGGATCTGTCATATATCTGAATGTTCATGCATTATTTTTCTCTAGATCTAAGTTGTAATCAACATCTGTTGCAGCACAACAAAAATAACGTTGTCAATCCTTTGCAGTGAATACATGTGATTGGAACACCTATTTTTTAGGGTTTCTTCTATTTAAGTCTTCTATTTCCTATTATAAACTGTATGGGCCTTATTTTAAATTTGATTTACTGATGTATATAAGATTTTTGAGCCTTCATGTTGGCCTCCTACTCTTACTTTGTTGAACTGCATTATTTCTGAGCAGTGTTGTTGAATATTGTTGCTTGTTGCCATTTTGGTATATTACAGTGGTATCAAAGCAATCATCTTGGCACAGCATTTGCTTTGCCTTCTTAATAAGTCAATATGTCTTTAGAAGAATATGAGCCTCTCACTGATAGAGAGAAAAGGTATCTAAAAATAAGACATAAGAAATTTTATTACAAAAATGATGATAAAGACAAGGGTAAAGCCCCTGAATTTGGAAGTGATGAAGATGGGAAGGAGTTTGCAAAAAATTTTCTCAAAGCCATGCAAGATTTTCCTAGAGAAATCAAAGAGATGAGAATGGACAGAATTAAGGAATATCCTAAGAGGTTTGATATTGGTGAAATCTCTGGCATGTCTCATCACCAGAATGATCAACTAGTGAATCAACCACAAGTTCCACAACGGTCTACCATGCAAAATTTTTTGGCTAAGGAAAATGAAGGGCATAAAGTGAAAGAATCTGTTGAAGACTATTTTGAAGAATACAAATCTCAGAATAAAAGATTCAAGGATCACTTGAGTTTTCTATATTTTTGTCACCTCAAGGGAAAATGAAGACCAAGGCATCAGCATAGAGATGGTGGATTTACTTAGAATCATGATCGACATCACTCTATGGGCGGATTATTTTTACCCAAGTTTGATGGGTCATCCACTTGCTCTGCCAAGGCATGGGTAGAAAAACTGGAAATCTACTTTCAGTTGAACAAGGTCCCAGAGATGGAAGCTATCAAGATTGGACCGATGCACTTTGAAGGCGAAGCACATAACTGGTGGTTTCATGGCTTGTCTACATTGGGTCATGCCAATGTGACTGCTTATTCTGAGTTCAACAGAAGGCTGGTGGGAAGGTTCGACGGAAAATATCCAGAAGGGCCTTTCATGAGCCTTGAAAATTTGAAGCAATCAGGTAATATAGAGTCTTATATTTCTGAATTTTTGAGATTATCTGTTATGGTTCCTAATTTGTCTGCAGCAAGAAGGGTGTACAATGTTCATCAATGGTCTAGATGAACCTCTTCATGGGTTGGTAAAATATACCAATCCCACTACCTTGCATGATGCCATTGAGAGGGCTAGAGACCTTCAAGGTGCATTGCCAAAAGAAAAGGAAAACATTCAGCACAAGCCATCTTTCCCTTCTAAAGGAAAGGAAGAGAAAGCTGCTCCTTTAAAGGAGAGCTCATACAAGAAGCCTCTTGATGATGAAGTCCAGTAAGGTATAAGGAGAAATAAGCTATGCTTCACTTGCCAATAGGCATGGGTACCTGTACATATATTTGTTGTTGGTAAAGCACATTACATAGAGGTCTTATCAGATTTTGAATAAGATGAAGATGATGAACCAAGAAGGGGTCACAACGCTGAAAATGTTGAAGGATATCCAACACCTTCGGGAGATGGAAAAGGAGAATTTTCTCCTATTGGAGGAACTCTTGCATCTTTGAGAGGAGTACCTATGTACTTGACCTTAAGAGTTCAAGTTTCAATGATGAATTAGAGTGTTTCGGTATTGATTGACAGTGGGGCTACCACAACTTCATTGATGCCCATCTTGTGAAGAGGAGGGAAATACCCATTAATACTTTTGAGGGATTCTCTATTTTGGTCCCAGGAGATAGAACAATGAAATTCATTCATTATGTTCCATCACTTTTAGTCACCATGGGATCCTACACCTTGGTGGATCACTTCCTTGTAGTTGACATACCAGACACCAATGTTATATTAGGTGTTCAATGGTTGATTACATTGGGGAAAGTCACCAATGATTTGGAGGCTTTGCAAATGGAATGGGTGGAAAAGAATATTGGTGAATATCAAATGATCAAAGGCATGCATACATATCCCTCACATAACACTTTCACACACATATCAAAGATGGATTTGTGCAATGGAAGCATGGACCTTATAGTCCCATCTCTTATGTTAATGAGATTTCTGCATGGGACCCTCTTATTTAGTGGGAAACCACTTGGGAGGCCACCTAATTCAGTTTTTGTGGAAGATTTCTCACCACATGATGCTCCAAGTTTAGATCCAGGAGGGATGGGAGCATTAGAAGACAAAGCTACAGCATTGGGAGGCTTGGTTAAGCTCAAGAAGGAGGGAGATTTTCTTCTCTCATCATCATCACCCACCTTCACTTCTGATTCTGCGCTGTTGGAGGGGAAGAATGGAAGGAACGACCTTCCAACACACACCTTTGGCATAGGATATGTCAAGGAGGATATTGGAAACATGACAAACATTTCTATTAATGCATCATCAGTGCTATCATTGTTGAGAAGTGTAGATCTGTATTGGAAATCCCAACTGCTAGTGGATTATTCCAAAGATATTCACACTTCTATGATACTTGATGACCAACTGCATGAAGAGGACTACTTATTCCAAGGAGGGGTCATCTATCATCATGGTAGTATATTCTTCTCTAGAGCTTCTAAGCTCAATAAAAGGTTACTACAAAGAGCATACCAAGAGTTCTATTTCAGCCATATGTACTCCATGGAGATCTACAACATCATCATGAGGAGCTTTGATTGGGAGGGCTTGAAATAAGAACTACATCAAAATTTTCAGGAATGCATGAACTATGTGGAGTTGGGGCAGCCATGTGACTCTATGCAAGATTTATTTCAGCCATCTCTTCATTCTTTTGAGAGAGAAGAAAGATACATGCACAACTCCATGTGTATGAGAGACGTTGTTGGTGAGGAATCTAATCATGTAAAGCAAGTTTTATTTTCTGATTTTACACATTCTTTCACCATGTTTATGTAGGCCATGACTTCAAGGAGGAGTGGTGTATGATTTCAATCTCATGGGAAACATTGGCCCAATAAAATTTCTGAATTTAGCCACTCCCTTGTTGTGCAAAGGGAGATTTTCTTTCATGATGGGTTCTTCCCAAAGGCACCAAAAATATCTCACACTTTCATCCATGGGAGATGACTTGTGCAACAAATAAGTTGTGGGGAAACCACTTACCATACCTTGATCTAGTGTAGGTAGGAGATCCACTGTGCTGGTATCATATGTGGGACTATGACCCACCTCCTCATGCTCAAATTTTTGTTTGTGTATATGTAGTTTTGCTTCCATACCTTGATGATATAATTGTACTTTTTATGGGATTGTATGGAGGGAGGATGGGAAGCTTGTATGTACCACATGGGATGGAGACTCCTATGTGCCTTATGCAACATGTTTTAGGGAGAGTATTGGTTCAGCTGTGATTGTTTCATTTGAATTCTTGACTCCTTGTGGAATGGTATATGTACATCTCATAATGAATTTGGAGGAAAAATTCATGGAGGGTTCGATTGGTGAACACTTAGCTTGTGAAGGGAGCTTAAATCATGATGGTGTCACCAATTGAGGAGGAGAAGTGTTGCAACACTCACCTTATCAGTTTCTTGAGGACAAGCAACATTTTGGAGGGGAGGACTATAATATTCCCAATTGGCCCAAGCTAATGGGAATATACAATTTTGTTTCATTTTCTTGTTGCATGAATAAATGTATAAAGGATAACAATAAAATCTCCTAAAACAGTGAATAAATCAATGCCACATGTGAACAAAGATAAATATGGGCTATCTTAATAAAACACCCTTATGTGTGAAAGGGATTGAGACATTTGAGTGGGTCAACCATTGCCATATTAACAACGTTGTCTAGAAGGAATGAACCTCATTGATGCACAGCACAGTCTTAGTTGGAGGTGGCACATGTCAAAGAAGCTAAATCATTGAGATGGTTTAGGGTTTTGCAATATTTCTATCTTATAAAAGGAAGATGGGGACAATAGGAGAAGGTTGTTGATTGGAGTATATTTCTGAATATATTTTCTGTTTCGACATATATCATTCTCTTGGATGTTTAGCAGAGAATAGTGCTATTTATCACTAGGTGTTCCTGATTGAGAATCCCACCTCTTTCCTTAAGAGGCCTCTTGGAAGAGTCTTGCATATCTTGTCCACTATCAGGAATTTGTCCAAGCTTCATCTTCCAAAGACAACACAAATCCTGTTGAGGGTTTGGTTGTCCTTGTAAGTTGCAGCAAGTGGAGACCAGATCTACTCATATCTAGGCCATTATAGTGCCTCTTTTGAGTGGGAAAGCCTTCTATCCCATTGGAAAGAGTGGATTGGATCATTGGAGCTTCAAATCCACATCTTGGCATCAGGTCAAACTGATCTTCAACCCTACAGCATAGTATATCTTCCAGATCTATGTTTTTTTGTAGGTGTTGTTGTAAGGGCTTTTGGCATAACTTGGAGGAGAGATCTATAGTGTTGGGAATATTCCCTTCACTCTACTTATCCATGTATTTTAGAGATAATCCATGTTATATTCATATCTGATCTTGATTCTCTTGTATTTACTGCAAAATTTCTGAAGATTTCTGCAGATCTGTAGCTTTAGATCTGATATCTACTCCTTGTGATTCATGTATTGCTAAAAACCCCAAGGGGTATGTAAAGTAAAGACTCTATAGTGTATGGATCTGTCATAGATCTATATTTTCATGCATTATCTTGCTCTAGATCTAAGTTGTAATCAACAGCTGTTGCAGCGCAATAAAAATAGCGTTTTTAAGCCTTTTGCAGTGAATACATGTGATTACAACACCTATTTTTGAGGGTTTCTTCTATTTAAGTATTATATTTCCTATTATAAACTATATGGGCCTTATTATAAATCTGATTTTTAGATGTACATAATATTTTTGAGCCTCCATATTGGCCTACTTCTCTTACTTTTCTAAACTGCATTATTTGTGAGTAGTGTTGTTGAATATTGCTTCTTGTTCCCATTTGGGGATATTACAATGAGAGTGAAGGATCACAAGTAAGTCTCTTCATATTCTATTTATTTTTTTATCTTAGAGAGAAAAGCAATTACCTTTCCTCTATTGTTCTGAGTGAAGAAACACCACACTTAGGGAAGACTAGTTTATCCGTAGATTAGAATTCCTCATAAAAATGTGGGCACATCCAATGTAAGTGACTAAAGCCTATTAATAGGCAGAAATTTGAAGAATAAAGGGTTGGATAATTTTCTTCTACACTAGCATGTTTGTAAAGTTTTTATGATCAGTAATATACAGTCGTTGTGTCTTTCTTCTTCACCTGATATTATTTTGGTGTTTCAATGAGAATTTGTCCTATGTATCTTAATATTTATCTTTTAGTATCTCGATGTTTAATTACTCAGAATTCATGTTCTTCATGCTCTGAATTCATTTAAACATTACGCTATTGTATATTTCTCTATGTGTGTTATCCTTCATTGAAACATCTACATGCCTCATGTTTCACAAGGAGAGCCATTGTCATTGAATTTCCTAACACTCAATCCATAAGCCCAATGGTAGTAAACCATATACATTTTTCACCTGCAAACAAACACATTAAAGAAAATATCACATAGTTAGCCATATGACTGAATCATATTTGAACAATTCATAGTTAGTGTGAGAGATCCTGCTAAGGTTAAAGAGGTTAATCGCCAGTCAAAAGTTTGTTTGAATGAGTTACTCTAGGTTGTCTGGTGGAGCAGCCCATCTGTACCAACTTAGTGATAACATGATGAAAAACATCAAGAGGAATAATACCACCTAAAAAATGGTTAAATAATCAATATTTAACAAATATATTATGTATAATTAGGACATAAGAAAATTTAAAGTGTCAAAAATATGTCTTGAAAAAAAAATGTTGATGGTTTTCAAAATCCATATGAAAATCTCCAACATTTAATAAAAAATCCACACTTCATACATTATAAAATTTAAATTGTTAAAAATAAGCCCTCTAAAAAAGGGGGTTGATGTTGCATCAACACTTTTCGAAATTAGCATGAAAAATAACTGAAATTTTTAAAATAATTGTCATACCTCATACATGAGAAAATTTAAAGTCTCAAAAATATGCTAAAAAAAAAAAAAGGTGTATTCTTAATCAACGTTTTCCAAAATCAAATGATTTTTTGCAACCTAAAAAAAAAGGTATATTCAGAATCAACACTTTTCAAATAAGATGATTTTTTTCTACATAAAACAAAAAGGTGTATTCTGAATCAGTACTTTTCAAAATTAGATGAATTTTTGCTTCCTAAAAAAATTGGGTACTCGCATCAGTTCTCGTTTCAAAGTTTACATTTTTGTATGGTTAATATTTCATGATGAGATATGGTGTTTCATTAAATGGTTTCCTAAACTTTCTACCTCTCATGCTCTTTAGGATGGCAACTTGATGAGTATGAGTATACTTAATGTTTCATTTTTGTAATATAGATTACTTTTTCTTCTTTTTTCAATTTTTATTTCAAGACTTTTGATTAGATTCTTCGTTGTTGATTCCATTTATGTTATTTTGCATTTCAAGAATTATTTCTTTAATTTCATAGGTTCATTGTTTTTCATTTTTCTTCTTTTATATTTCTAGATATTCATGAAAGGTTGTAATTTGACAATACACATATCTGTAATTTCAATTTGTCTATGAGTTCTTTCAGAATAGGGTTCCTTTAAATTTCATAGTTTTATAATTCAATATTTTCTTAGTATATTAGTTGTTTCTTTGTAGATTAAATTTATTTTCAAGACTCTACCTTAAAATCAATAGAATATATTTACTTTCTTATTGATAATAGATATCTACTTTCATGTCTCTAGAATAGATTTATTTCCATGTAAATAGGTTAAGTTTACTTTCATGTCAAATGTCATTTCAATTTCATAGATTAAAAGATTGTTTTCCCATTTCTAAATTTGATACATTTGAAAAAGAACCCATATGCATACTCATCTTATACATTTTCCATGAATAGGTTTTATTTTAGTATTGCAGTTTCTTTCAATATATAGTATAATTTCATTTTGAAATTTAAAGTTGGTTCCTAACATATATTTTCAACTTTAATTTCGATGTATATGACCCTGGATTGAAATTTAATGCAAGTAATTTAACTCACAATTGAATTATGCAACACAATAACTTCAGGATGTGTTTCCTGTAGATATTAGAGAGTAGGCTCCTCATTGAGAGGTGTATTTCTCTATTAAGTTGTTACCAAAAGAAATACCATCATCCAAGGAATTGTACTGGATGAGCACTCCAGATTTGGTGGAATGGAAGTTGCACCTTAAATATATGCTTGATAAGGGATACCTAAGGAAAATTTTACGTCCTTAGGGTTCACCAGTGTTCTTTCTAAAGAATAAGAATGATACTCTCATATTGTGTATTTCTTATAGGAAATTAATCAAGGTGATTATGAAGAATAGGTATCCTTTCCTTAGATTGATGATTTGTTTCATTAGCTGAAGTGAGAATCAATGTTTTCAAATATTGATCTAAGATCAGGATATCACCAAGTGCACATCAAATAGGAAGACATATAGAAGACTGCATTATGTATAATGTATGGTAGCTATGTATTTTTCATGGTTCCTTTTCATCCTACTAATGCTCCACCGAACCTCATGTGTTTGATGAACAATGTGTTGTGCCATTATCTAGAAAATTTTGTGATATTTCTGTTGACGATAATATCGGTATATTCGAAGAGTGGGGAGGAACATGTAGAGTACCTGGCAACAATGTTGAGATTGTTGAGAGATAATCAATTGTATGGCAAGCTGAATGAGTGCAGTTTCTTTTAGAATTAGATTCATTACTTGGGACATGTTGTTTCAAAGGATGGGATAACAGTGGAGACATAAAATATTAAGGCTATCATGGAGTGGCTAGCTCTGAACAATATGGATAAGGTAAGATCATTCATGGGACTACCAGGTTACTATAGGAGGTTCCTCAAGAATGTCTCCAATATTGGATATCCTATTACATATTTTTTGATGAGATTCCATAAGTTTGAATGGATTGAGGAATGTGCAACTAGTTTTTAGCAGTTGAAGCATTTTCTTACCAATGCTCCAGTTTTGAAGATTTTTTTATCTTGATATGGAGTTTTTAGTTTGTAAAATAACTTTCAAGGAAGGAAATTTTCGAGTCTTGATGTGGGATGGGTAGATGGTTTTATATGGATAAATGATGTTGAATGAGAATGAGCAGAACTATGTGATCAGTGATCTTGAGTTGGGAGCAAGCAAGATTTTAAGGATGGAAGCTTATCTTAAAGTTTAGAAACCTTAGCGAATATTACTAGTCCCTAAGATGCAAATCGTAAAATGTTTGACAATATTTTTGTAAAAATATTTATCTTTATAATGATTTTGTATTAATATATATAATTTATTTGCGATTTTTAAGGTAAAATCATTTTATACTATAAAATGCAGGAAAATCATTTTTAGAAAAAAATGGAAATTGGCGAATTTTTTTTTGGAGAAAACATGGAAAATTAGCCCACCCATGAATATTACCCCATAAATTTTTCCATGGTTGGGAGTCATCATTCATGCATTGAATATGTGGAGGCATTATCTCCTTGGTAGGATTTTTTCCTTGAGGAGTGATCATAGTGGACTGAGGTATCTATTTGACCAACCCAACCTAAATACAAATAAAGCTAGATGGTTAAAAAATCTTAGTGAGTTTTATTTGGAGATTAGGTACATCAAGGATAAAGAGAACTATGTTTTCAATTCATTTAGTAGGAGAGAGGAGGGGAATCATATTTCAGTTATGATCTGTTATGGTACAAATCTATTGGAACACATCTTACATGCAGGGTAGCATGATGATAATTACTAACAACTGAAGCAGATACTGAAGCGACAAGGTAAAGGTGATAGGGATGAAGATCATCACCTCATCGCAGATTTATCGGTCAAATTCGGGAGCATGATATATGTTCCTAGCATTGTAGAAGCTTACTTTGGGAAAGTTTCATGTCAAGCCATATTCAAGGCACCTAGGATATCATAAGACTTTAACAGTTGTTAAGATGTTCTACTATTGTTCGAACTTAAAGAAAGAGGTGGTTGAAATCATTTCTAAGTGGGTGGACTCTTATTAGGTAAAATTTGAATGCAAGCATACATCTAGTTTATTCTATTCGATTCCAATTCCAAAATGGAAATGGGGGGGGGGGAATTTCCATGGATTTCGTTACAGGGTTTCCTAGGAAATCAAGACAACATGATTCCATCATAGGTGTGATTGATAGGTTAAGAAAGGTAGGTCACTTCATTGCAGTAAAGTATACTGATTTAGCTAGTCAAGCAGCTGAGATATTCATTAGGGAGATAATAAGGTTGCATTTATTTTCCAATAATATTATATTAGATAGAGATGCCAAGTTTAATTCCAAGTTTTGTAAGGAGTTGTTTTTAGGATTGGGGAGAGATTTATCTTTCATTATAGCTTATCATTCGCAGATAGTTGGAAAAATAGAAAGGGTTAACAAGATTATTAAGGGTATGTTGAGGATTTATGTCATGCATCAACAGAGGAAGTGGGAATAGTATCTTCCACTAATGTATTTTTCTTATAACAATGGGTATCAATTATCCTTGAAGATTAGTCCATTTGAGGCTCTCTATGGGCTGATTTGTAACACTCCTATAGGCTAGAATTATCTAGTGAACAGGGTATTAACATGACTAGATATATTGGAAACTATGGTGCATTAGATGTAGGTTAATAAAAGGTATTTAAAGGTGTCACATGGCACATAAAAGTTTTATATAGATCACTGTAAGGAATTCAAGAAGTTTTAGGTTGGGGAACATGTGTAATTATGCATCAAGCCCAAGAAGGGCTCCTTCAGGATTGGGTCATGTGTGAAGTTGGAACCTTGCTATTGAGGGCCTTCTAAGATCCTTGAGAGGATTTGACCAATGGCATATGAACATGATTTTCCACCATTTTTACAAATACATTATGTTTCCCATGTTTCAATGATTAAGATATATGTACATGATGAAGATCATGTGATCAGTTTGTCTGTATTGTAGACAACACCAGAGTGAGAGTTCTAGCCAAATACATAATGCATATTGCTGTGGAAACAACTAATTCTCTAGAACTCAAAAATAAAAAATGTTAAAGTGTAGTGGAAGAATTTTGCAATTCATGAAGATTCATGAGAGATGGGTGATCATATGCGAGCATTTTATCCTTCATTATTTTCTCATTGAAGAAAATATTTTTTAGTGTGTATATATATGTGTGTGTGTGTGTGTGTGTGTGTGTGTGTGTGTTTTTGTTTGTCATTTTATATACCACAACAAGTTCTATTATAAAGCTCCAATAAGAAATATGTTTTGTTTTAGTGGTTTGTTGTACTGAGCTTCATAGACCACCGAGGATGGTGTTTGCCCAGGGGGAGGGGTTTGTAACATAGCTCGATCGATTTTACTTGTAACTGGAAGGACATTACAAAGGAAAAAAATAATACCAATGTCACAGGACATGTAATCCATGTTAAATGGAGGGAAAAAAATTCAGTGGGAATCACTTTTGGTTAATTCATGGCTATGGAAATTAGCATTGGAATTGGTATTGGAAAAGGAAAAAGGAATTAAATGGAAATATTTTCAAGGAATAAAGGAAAATATGAGAAACATAAGATGAAGGGAAAATAATATTCATTCAAGGAAAAGTATAGAGAAAATAAATGAAATGGAGAAAAAAGGGAAAGGAAAGGAAAACACACTAAACATCAATGATAAAAAGACATCTCAGAAAAAATTGACAACTTGTGATTAGTTTTAGAAATTTAACTCCAAGGGGAGAGAGAGAGAGAGAGAGAGAGAGAGAGAGAGAGAGAGATGGAGGGAGACAGGGAGAGAGAGATCACTTAGAGACAAGCAACCAAGCAAAGTACAAGAAAATGAAACCAAGGGAGCGCAAGGAAAAAGATTGAAGTGGAAGCTAGAATAGGACGATTTTGTTGGGATTTGAATGCATGGTTAAACGTATGATTGTAGAAATGTTAGAGGTGGGTATAATTCAACCGAGTCAAAGTTATTTCTCTACTCCTGTAGTATTGGTAGACAAGAAGGATGGATCATGGCGCATGTGTCTAGATTATAGGGAGATCAATAAGCTCACCATTAAAGATAAATTTCCCATTCCTGTGATTGATGAATTATTGGATGAATTACATGGAGCAATTTATTTTACCAAGTTGGATCTTCATTCAGGATATCATCAAATTAGAATGAAGACTGAAGATATTCCAAAAACAACATTTCGAACTCATGAGGGTCATTATGAATTTTTGGTCATGCCTTTGGCCTTACCAATGCACCTTCTACATTTCAAGGGTTGATGAATTCCATTTTCAAACCCTTCCTTAGAAAATTTGTGCTAGTATTTTTTGATGATATACTAATTTACAGCAGGTCTTGGAAGGATCATGTTGAACATGTTGACAGGGTGCTCAAACTATTGCAGGAGAAACAATTATATGCAAAAAAGTCCAAATGTTTCTTTGGAGTACAAGAGGTGGAATATCTGGGTCATATTGTACCTCACGAGGGTGTTAAAGTGGACCCTAACAAAATTAAAGCCATTAAGGAATGGAAAGTTCCCACAACCATAAAGCAGTTGCGAGGATTTCTCGGGTTAACAGGGTATTATCGCAAGTTTGTTAAGAATTATGGGAGAATAGCACCACCTCTAACAACATTATTGAAGAAAGATGCATTTTCATGGACTCCTGAAGCAACTAAGGCCTTTGAACATCTTAAAGAGGCAATGTGCCCAGCACCGGTCTTAGCTACACCAGACTTCACAAAAACCTTTATTGTGGAATGTGATGCCTCAGGAAATGGAATTGGTGCAGTTTTAATGCAGGAAGGAAGACCCATTTCTTTTGAAAGTCGTCCAATCAAAGAAAAGTATTTACAGAAACCTATTTATGAGAAGGAAATGTTAGCAATACTGCATGCACTAAAGAAATGGCGAACTTACCTAATGGGAAGACACTTCAAGGTAAAAACTGATCATGATAGTCTTAAACACTTTTTTGGAACAAAGACTATCTTCAGAAGAGCAGCAAAAATGGGTCACAAAGATGTTGGGTTATGACTTTGAAATAATCTACAAAAAAGGAAAGCTTAATGTTGTTGCAGATGCACTCTCAAGAAAGAATGAAGAGGTGGAAGCATTGCTTTGTGCCATCTCTATTATCCAACCAGATTGGATAACCAAAGCAAGAGATGAATGGAAGAAGGACAAAGATGTATGGACACTCATTCAAAAGTTGCAGCAAGATCCTAGTACATCCGATACATTTAGTTGGAAAAATGATTCCTTATGGTACAAAGATCGCTTATATCTTTGTAAGAATTCCCAACTAAAACAAAATATTCTTCTGGAATTGCACACTTCTCCTTTAGGAGGACACTCAGGATTTTTAAAAACTTACCACAGGGTGAAGAAAGATTTTTTTTGAGATGGCCTTAAATCTGATATTCAAAAGTTTGTGGCGGAATGTTTGGTTTGCCAGCAGAATAAAGTGGAGACAATTAAGACCCCTGGACTTCTACAACCTTTATCCATTCCATGTCAACGTTGGGAGGAGATTTCAATGGATTTTATCACAGGTTTACCGAAGTCCGAAGGCAAGAATGTCATCATGGTGGTAGTTGATAGACTTACCAAGTATGCACACTTTTGTGCATTATCTCATCCATTAAAAGCAAGTACAGTTGCTACTACATTTATGGATAGAATTCAAAAGCTACATGGAAGCCCAAGGGTTATTGTGAGCGACAGAGATCCCATTTTTACTGGAAATTTTTGGACAGAGTTATTCTCTTGTTTGGGTACTCAATTAGCTCATAGCTCATCTTATCATCCTCAATCTGATGGTCAAACTGAGATAGTAAATAAATGTTTGGAAGGGTATCTTCGTTGTTTTGTATCTCATAAACAAACACAATGGGTCAAGTGGTTATCTCTCACTGAATGGTGGTATAACACTTCCTTCCATACTGCAGTAAAAATGACCCCATTTATGGCACTTTATGGATATCATCCACCATCCATCACATCATCTTTAAGAGAAAATTCCAAGGTTCAAGCAGTGGAAGATCACATTGAGCATCAACAAGAATTTCTCCAACTCTTAAAGGATAACCTGAATTTGGCACAAAATCGAATGAAACAACAGGCATATCAACATCACAGCGAGAGACATTTTGATGTAGGAGTCTGGGTATTTCTACAGCTATAACCATACAAACAAATTTCCCTCAATAAAGCTAAGAAGGATAATAAATTATCGCTAAAGTACTGTGGTCCTTACAAAGTGTTGCAAAAGATTGGTACTATGGCATACAAATTGGAGCTTCCTTCTTCATCATGAGTGCATCTAGTTTTCCATGTTTCATGCTTAAAAAAGGTTATAGGTGAAAATCATATAGTTCAAAAAATATTGCCAGAACTTGATGAGGAAGGAGAAATCATATTGGAACCTGAAGCGGTCATGGAAACAAGAACTCGACAACTACTAAATCAATCAATTTTAGAGTATCTCATGAAGTGGAAGAACTTACCCACTGAAGATTCTACATGGGAGGATGAGAATTTATACAGAAGCACCTAGAGCTACTCAAGCGTTGAGGACAACACTTTTTTTAAGGAGAGGGGCATGTTAGGTCCCTATATTACTAGTGAAGTCCCTTATTGTTGTTAGTGTAACCCACTTATTGTTATTATTGTACCCCTGTAACCCCCATATTGTTATTATTATGCCCTTAAATTATTATTGTAAGGTCAGCTAGGATTACATTGTGGCCTCACTAGGATTACATTATGGCCCCATGGAATCCTATATATAGAAATGAGGTTTTGTAATTTGTATCATCCAAGAATTTTTCGTTAATGTAATGTATTGGAGGTTGCCCCTTCGAAGTGGCTTATTTATAAGGCGTTGATATCTCTTTTCTTCTATTTTTGGAGCTGGTTTCACGACACAGTGCCTGGTACTACAATTCCTTACCATCATAAAAACAAGGGAAAAAATTGGGCACGCTTAATCAAAAGACATATATGGAAAGTGGGTAGTATGATGGGAAGGGGGTAAGAATTAATTTTAACTATGACATGTAAGCCATGCTTATGAAAGCATTTGAGGAAAGGAGATATGGTTAAATTAAGAATATAAGAGAAAATTAGTGGTGCACAATTTGGATCGTGATGTCCTAACAACAAAATTCATGAGGTTTGCGAGCCTAATTCAAACCCTCTCTATCAGTTTTTTTTATTTAGTATCCTTTTATAAATTCCTATGCTCAAACTATTTAGGTAAAATAACTAGCTAGGAAATTCTTTGGGTTTATAGGATCATGCCAAATGCATGAAAAGGAAGCTGACAAGTTTAGTCTTTTCCTAGATGTAATTTGTTGATTGTAGAAAGATGGAATAATGGTCTATACTAGGATATATACAATACAGAGAATAATCTCATATGTTTAGAAGCTAAGGGGAAGGTCCATTATTGATATATGTGACAAAAGAGGTAGAAGGAGGCTACAAGCTTCCAAAAGGTAACATGGGTAGAGTAATAGGCATTAATTTCCCAAAGAAATTTCTTCCATCTATTCTCTATCGATGCTAAGGTAATGATTAATGAATTGATATGGGAAATCAGGGTGAAGTAATGGGATATATTAGATAAGGACTTGATTTCTAAAGCGTAATGACAATTACATGGGCCAGGTAAATCAATAACATAATAGATGAATTATATGTAGATGGATAAAGCATATTGAGTCACTAAGGAAATATGGGTTCATGAAATTGCTGATAGTTACTAGACATACATGATCTCAAACATATGACCTTCCTCTTTGAAGGTAGATTCAAGGTGTTTTGTAAATCTATATATAGACTTGGCATATTTATTACTAAGTTTAAGCGTGAAGGTTTAAGTTATGAGGGAGAAGGATCCCAGAACTTTAGTGGGGCTCATGATAACTCAATAATCGTATATAAGGATCCCCAATCAACTAGAAAAAAACTTGCAACAAGAACAAAGTAAGAGCCTATTGCTCAAGCTAAGGAGCAGATTACCATAGAAATTTCTTTAGATGAATACCCTTCTTCTTCAATTATATGGAACTAATTATGTTTAGTTTTTATCGAATTAATTCTAGGAATAAGACCATAAAAATAAATTGGTATATTTTTATTAATTATACCAATAGATTGAAGCCCATAATAGTGGTGAGAGTACGAATAATGATGATGGAGGGGATTTTTTTATTTTTGGTGTAAATATTAAATAATAGGTGGTATTTTCAATTTTTTCCTCAATTGCTCTTAATCTAAAATTGAATTCCACATTAATCATTAATCATTAAGCTAAAACTCTCCCAACTTATCCTTTAGGTGCCTCAACATTATGACCAAGATCCACATGGTTTTTTCAAAAAACATCCACTATTCGCTGTTTGTTGCAAGGCTTAAAGCAAATACTACATATTTCTCAAGCACAACCTCCATTTTTTTAAATTACAACTATTTCCCAATTTTCTCAAAAAAACATCTTTTTCTGTTCTTTCCATTCCATAAAAAAATGTGCACTCAATTTCCATATTCACGTTAAAATAATTTTGGGAATTTTGGCAAAGGTTAGCGAAAAAATTAGAATTATTTCTATAAAAAATTTCAATATAATATTTTGGCCTCCTAAATATAGCCACCAATTACATCAAATAAAAACACATATTTTCTCTTTCATTAGAATACATAACCAATCATATATTCTATATTTTTTTTGTTTTTTTTTATGTAAATATACAAGATATTGGAAACTATCATTCAGAGTACCAAAATTGAGAGGAAAAATACATTTAATGGATTCTTGATTCTCCTCCTCTTGTTTCTACTAAGACAAATTGATTTATGAAGGCTTAATTCGATATCTATGGAACTATAAGAATATGAAAATTTGTATTTAAACATTTTCAATTCATCCACATTACCCTGAACAAATAATAACTCGTCATCAACAAATAAGAATTGTGTTATTACCACATGAGTGCTGACTTCAAGTCCTTTAATTCTACCATCCTGCTTTGCTTCCATTATCAACATTCTTAAGCCTTCAATAATGAGAAAAAAATATAAAAGGAGACAAGGGGAATCCCTACCTTATTCTCCTTTTCACTCTAAATAATTTTGAAGGCTCACAATTGATAAGAAAAAATTAATTAAAAAATCAAATACAACCCAAAATCCAAGACACAACTTCACATCTTAAACCAATTTGTGTTAGAACAAATCTTAAGAAGCACCAATCCATTGTAAAGATGATTTTTTAAAGTCAATTTTCATCTTCAAAGCTATAAAATTTTGATCTTTAACTGTATTAATTATCTACTACATTTTATTGGTTGCACCATGAATTTTCCTATTGTATAGAGAATTGAATTGAACTAAAGATATATGGATTCAAAGACTAAACCTCAACCTGGTAGCAATCAAATTAAAGATTATCTTGTATAGAGAATTGCATGGAGATATTAACCTAAACTCATTAAAATACACAGGCTTCAACATATGATGAATTAATGAAGGGAAAATGGAATTAATATTTCCATAAAACACCCCTTTATTCTAGAATCCTCAACCAGCTCTAAGATATTTTTCCCCACCAAATCAAAGAAAAATAAGAAATATTCAACACCATAAACTTTAGACCCTAGATTTTTTTTCTTTCAGAATATTATTAAGAATATTTAAAACTTTCTCCTCTATAGCAGGCCTCCTAATTTTATCTCATTCTTCATCCATGAAGAATAGGGTGAAGTTTCAGGGGAAGTTTCAGATAATTTATAGTTTATCGATAATATTTATATGGTCATTGTATTTGAAATTTTTTTCATGAAATATGACTCTTTGCTATGCAATTTCATCAAAGGAAGAAACAAATTTTGAACCATATAATGTAAAGATTTCACAAATCTGGTTTGCATCCCTTCAATGATAACAAGCCTATATAAGAATCAGTCTTTTTGTCACCTTTAGTGATCCAAGTGGTTCGGTTTTTTAGTTTCTAGTATCATTCTTGATCCCATAAAATTCCTTATTTTTTATTCTAGGTATCAGACTTACGTTTTTTCATATTCAATTGAAACACCATTTCCTGGAAGATACAAATTTGAAATTTCCTCCTCTATCTTATCCAGGGAAACATAAGTCTCCTTTTGATTTTTTTGACCATTTACCCATATATTTATTAAAAAATTCCATAGGATGTAATTTTATCAACCTATCTAACATACATTAAATTAAAATCATTAAGCCATCCTCAGTTGAATTGAAAAAAATAATGCCTCCTATGACTCTCCCACATTTATAAGAAAATATGTTTATGATCCAACATAGATTCAATACTCATCAGAGAACGAATGAATGTACATTTAGGTAGAGGAGAATACTTAATTAGAAATATATCCAATCTCTTCCATGCTGCATTTTCACGTCTTTTGTTGTTTGACAACATGGGGCATAACTTCATATGCTCTATATCCACCATACTAGTCGATTCTAGCCAATGAAAAAAGAAACCAACCAATCTATCTCCTCTGATACCTTGACCACACATTTCTCTCCTTGAAAATGTGAAATTCAGGTCCCCTGCTATGATTAGGTTATCTCTATGGATGAAGCAGTGATTCGACATATCCAAGAAAATGTTTTCCATATCTTCATAGGGACCATAACAGCTCAGTATTGTTAATGGAAGCCTGATTAAGGGAATAATAATAGCTTTAATAACAATCCCACCTACACATAACAAAATCTTAAAACCTCGAACTCTAGCGGGCCAAAAAGAGAGTAATCCACCATTCAATCCATAATAATCTACAACATTAAACCTCCACCGTCATAGTAAACTATAAAACAAATTAATCTCCTTAGAGATCAAACAATGTTATAGTTTATCAATAGATATATTAGAAAAATATAAATAGAGATATTGGAGATGCACCACAAGAGAAAAAAGAAGGCCAATTTTAGCACTTGTAAGGAAATGAATACCACTACACATTAACATTGAACTATGAAAAATAAAATAAAAATAAAAAATTCATCATTTTTTTCTAATTATAAATATTTTAATTAACAATTAATTAAGCGTGATTCAATCAATTTTGATTTTACTTATTTAGTCATTTTATCTTAAAAACATAATGGATTGAAACTTTAAAATTATTTTATATAATTAAATAGATTTTAATTTTAATTTAAGTAATATGATTAATAAATTTAATTTTAATTAGTTATATTTATAAGGGTTAATATACAAACATTGTATCTATTTCTACTAAGTCATGAAAATGATATACAAAAAAATTCCTATTATTTATAACTTTAAAAGGTAATGAAATAAATAACAATTTTAATTGGAAAAATAATAAAAAAGAGAATAAGAGGAACAAAAAATATAATTAACAACATAGTCTCACAATATTTGAGATCATACTCTATTACTCAAATTATTGATCAAACATTACTTATATAGAGACGCTTAGACAAATATTGGACCTTTTATATCCTATGAAATATGATCTAATATATTAAAAATAGGCAATATCACAAATAACTAGGAAACCAACTCATCAAAGTAACTACAAAATAAACCAACTCAGCAACCTATGGGTACAACTCATCGTAGGAAAAGTCATCAACCAAGAAACTCACAATTCTAGAACACTTTGTTTCTACATTATTCTAGCATCCCACCTTAATGGGGAGATGGATTTCCATAATGCCTAGAAATTGTCTACATATTTCTAAATTCATCTTTCCAAGAGGCTTGGTAACGTTTTCATCTACATTTTCACTTGTATTATAATAGACTAAGTCAATCTCCTTTGGATATATATTTCCCTTTACAAAATGTTGTTGAACTTCAATTTGTTTTAATCTCGCATGATAAATTGGATTATTTTACAACTTAATGGAATTTTGGTTATCACATTTTATGCTTTTTGTATCTTTTTTTTCTTCTCCAACATCTTTATGAATCCTCCTTAACCAAACGAATTCACACATTACACTAGCTAAACCTTTGTATTTACCTTTTGTGGTTGAAAAAGAAATAACTGGATATTTCTTGTTTCTCCATGATATAATCCTTGATCCTATATTAAATGTATATATAGAGTTTGATTTTATGCTATGATGATGTCCATGCCAATTTGAATGAGAAAAATTGTCAACACAACATCATATTCACCAGTACAGATAATACAAAAATTAAGTGTTCCTTTCAGATATTGAAGGAGTTTGTTTCTTTCTTTCCAGTGTATTTCATAAAGCTTAGCATGAATTGCCTAAGGATGCTAACAAAATATGTTATATCTGGCATGATATTGGTGAGGTATTTAAAACATACCACTAGTTGACGATACAAAATTCTATTAACCTCTTTAGTTTTTTCATCATATTACATTTTAACATTTTGTTTCAAAGTTTTAGATACTTCCTTTCACTTAATCATAGTAAACCTTTTAGGGATGTCCCTTTTATATTTTATTTGTGTGATTAGTGCCTTATCAAACTCCATCCCAACATTAAGACCTAAACAATAATGAAATTCAACAATATCCTTTGTCTCAAATACCTGTGACAACATAATTTTAAATTATTCAATCAAATTGGATGCACTAGCTATCATGACAAGATAATCACCATATAAATATATCAAATAAATATTCCCATATTCATATATCTTGGTGTGTAGGTTATGATCACCTTTTCTTCTCACAAAACCTTTCTCATAAAATAAAGATTCAATTTTCACATACCAAGATAAACTTCTAGAGTTGTTTTGACCCCCTCAATGCTATTTTTTTAGGTTTGTTGTGGAACCATAAATCTAAGTATGGGAATATTAGTAATCAAAGAGATATTTCCAACAGAGTATCATACATGCCAAACAAATATCATATGGTCAAGTGACGTCCCCAGGAATTTGGTTTCTCGACGAACCCCAACAAGGTGCACACACTCTTGGTGTTCCATCACCTACGATTAGGGTTTTGTTTGTTTAGGGTTTCCATTTGTTGTTAAATAATAAAAAGGCCCTTGAGCATCATTGCAACATAGTTTAGAGGCGTGTAACCACCACATCTCTTGTAAGAGATAAGCTGCCATAACCCAAGCTAGTTTATTTCCATTCTCCTTGTAAGCATATTTCAGTTCTTTGATATTAATGAAATGAAGATTTATTTTTGTTGCATCTATGTGTTTATTTTTATATTTTTATTCTATTCCATTCCTTCATAATTATGGATCAGCGGTATCAAAGCAATCTTCTCTTCCTCTATTTCTCTTTACATGTCCCAAATGAGGTCAGGTTATAAGAAGTTACGGCTTGAACTCGTTAAAGTTTTCCAAGACTAGCCTTGTAAACCTCGACGACCTCTCATGCCAGAAGCCAACAATAATGAGGGAGAAAGAGATACTTTAAAAATATAGCTGAAGGAATCCATCGAGTAACAGAGGAACATGATGATGTATAAATTTTCCCACATCCTTTGGTGGCTACCCACATGTGATGCATATTCATCGATTAGAAGCTCTTAAGGTGCCACTCCCTTTAAGGTACAAGCCAACTTTGACATTTCCATATTTGAAAGAAAGATAGATGCAGATGCCAAAGACAGATGGTTAAACCTGTCGGAAGTATAATTTTCGGTTCATGACTTTACCACTGGGGGAAAATTGTACTTTTTCACTCCTCAAAGTTGTCCACCATGTCAAGGATCGGTGAGAAACGTACTGTGAATAGAGCGATGAGAGAGAAACCTAACTTTTTTCATCTGCACCCACTTGGAATTATTTATGAGATGCCATTAAGGAACAATATTACCCCATGGGGAGCTATGAGGACATGTAAATACAATAGATGATGCTATGGTAGTAGAGCGATCAAGATGTGGATGAGCTAACGAATATTTTCCATACCCTATGCACAAAGTTGGATATCAATGATTCAAAAAAAATATGGTTCTCAAGTATTGTGATTTATTGAAAAAATACATTCATGAGGAAATGGAGTTGTTGGAAATCTCCTCGGTTGGTGCAACATATCATTATGTTGCCAATATTGAGCATAAATTTAAAAATAATAACAAAGATTTTGGATCCGTCAAAATGAAACAAGGGAAAGGCACCCCAAAACCGCAGAAAAAAGGACAAATCTAAGGAAGGGTAACCTATGACAGTGTGCCGAAGCTGAAATCGAAGAACAACACCATGATTAGAAATGATGACATAGGGAAATTATGTGAGTTCCATAAGCACCCCACTCATAACACAAGTGAGTGTAGAGAAATGCAGGCACTAGTGGCAGAGTTGAAGTCTTTTGAATCAGATGCATGCTCTGACTTTGAGTTCGAACCCGAAAAGGGGAATGAAAAAATCAAGAAGGTTATTGATGCAGAGCCTAGTGCCACCATTGCCATGAAAAATATCCATAAGATTGATAAAAAATATCGATAAGAGGGGGAGCCACTCTTCAACTCACAAATGTGGGTGACGGGTTCTCCACTCTAGTTCATTGTTGAAAACATAAGTAAAAATCACCTCATATTTGTAGATGTCATGAGGTGGATTGTCCTAACGACCACACCAAACCCGCAACCGTATACCATCAGGTGGCTTCACCAAGGATGAGATATATGCGATAGCCAGTAGTGTTTCCTTCCTCATAACATCAAGTCGTTCATAGATGAGGTATCGTGTGATGTTGGTCCTCCTGAAAGTTGTGATGTATTATTAGCCCAACCATACAAGTGGAAGCATATTGTTTTGTATGAGTATAGGCTTCATACTATTATTATTTATTTTCGAAATAATGTATAGAGATACAAGAGGAAGCACTTCCTATCTCCATTTCTTTTATCTTTAGGAAGCAATGAAGTAACAATATTTCCCAGACTAAGAAATTTTTCTTCCTTGTGATTCACCCTCAGGGAAAGATGAATGTTGTGGCCACATCCACAGGCTACATACATGGCTCCTCCACATGATAGCAACATATAGATAAGGTCATGGAGGAGTATAGGGACATGTTCACCTCACCCACAGGGGTACCCCTGCACTATCAGGTGAAGAACTCCATCAATATAATCCTGGGCACGTCGCTACCCAATGGAATGATCTATTGATACTTTTTTACGCAGAATGATGAAATTAAGAGGTGGATTCAGAATTTTTTTTTCAGAAAGAGCACATCAAGCCAAGTTCATCACCTTGTGGGACCCTGATCGTGTTGGTATAAAATAAATTCAACACTTAGATACTTTTTATTGAATATCTAGCTCTGAATAAAATCACCATCAAAAATAGGTATCCAATCCAATGGATTGATGAAATTCCGGAACAAATCAAAGGTGGGAAATATTTCAGCCATATTGACTTGAAGTTCGGTTATTGACAGATTCCAATGAAACTCTCTCTTGTGTGGAAGACTACCTTCTAATACAAGGATGGCCTTCTTGAATGGATGGTCATGACGTTTGGTTTCGAGAATGCCCCCACTACCTTCATGAGGTTTATGGATGACATGTTGCGAACCTTCACCAAATCATTAGTGGTATTTTATTTGGATGACTTTTGATCTTCAACTGGAGTTGTGAAGAGAACCTACACCATATTATTCCATTCAAACAAACCATACGACAATGAAAGTTATGTGCCAATTCAGAGAAATGCACTTTTGGTATGACCCAAGTTTAATATTTGGGGTACATCATTGATGAGAGTGGTGTGCATGTAGACCAAACTAAGATACAAGTTATTCAATATTTTCCAGCCCCAACCAATCTAACATAGCTATGCATATTTTTGGGACTTTATAATTTATATTGTAGGTTCGTGTTGGGTTTCTCTTGTATCACCTGGCCTTTGAGTCAAGTCACCAAGTGCAGAGTGAAAGAAAAGTTATTATGGTTTCAATCCCAACATAAGGCATTTTCCAGGTTGAAGCATCACCTCTAGTCTACACTAATGCTCAGAGTACCAGACCTACAATAACAATTTGAGATTGAGACAAATGCCTCCAACTATGTTATCGAGGAAGTTCTTACACAGCAGGGACATCAAGTGACATATCATAGTGAGACACTTTCAATAAGATTTCAAAAGTAGCCCACCTATGATAAAAATATGTATTCCATTGTGAAGGCCTACCTAAAAAGTAGGAATTAAATTATGTGGAAGGAAATGGTCATCCAAAAAGAACACCAAACCCTACAGTTCATACAGACAAAAGAAAAGTTTCAAAACGATCGCCATCTGAAATGGTCCACATATCTACAACAGTTCAGTTTCAACATCAAGAAGAAGAAGAAAAGCACCAATAATTTTGCATATTGTCTCAACTAGCCATCAATTAGGGCTTTGACCATTCTCCTCGATGCTTGTGTACATGAGACTTCGAGGTGGCAGCATCTTTACAAGAGGGATATAGAACCAAGCAACACAAACCAAATGCTCCTGCCGGGGAAAAATTCTCAATATTTTCACTTCCAGGGCACATTGATATGCCACCTCGTACACGTCTATGTTTCTTCAAGAAAGTGTGCCAAGATTATTTAGGAGGTGAATTGCAGTATGGTGACTGGACATTTTAGAGTGGAGAAAATAGTGGTATTGCTGCATAATTTTTTCTTTTGGTTGAACCTTCGACGGATGTTGGGTAGCACATTGGATCTTGTGCTACCTGCATCATTTCCTAATTGACAATCAAGAAAAAAGGCCTATATACTCCTCTACCTAATGCTAGTCAGCATTGGGAATCCATCTACATGGATTACATGTCGGGCATTCCTTGTATTGAGAATTGAAACTATTTCCTATTCGTGGTCCTCAACATATTATCTAAGATGGTCATTCTGGTGGCTTGCAAGAGTAGTATCAAAGCAGAATCTGCTTCTAATATATTCTTTGAATGAGTGTGGTTATAGTTTTGGATCCCACATTCCATTATCTCATATCAAGAAAATAGGTTCCTAAGTACATTTTGGTCAAGACTCTAGTTAATAATGGACACCAAGCACACTAAGTCCACGACCTTACACCCCCAAACTGATGGCCAAATAGGGGTTGTCAACAAGATGATAGTGGAAATTATGTGCATGTAAAACTCGAAGCATCCTTGTAAATGGGATAAGATACTCCCCTATGTTAAGAACAAATACAACAAACCTCTCCATAGCTCAACTAGACACAATGCCTTCCAAGTGAGGTTTGGATTCTAGCCACTATGTCCCACTGATGTGTCTATACCATTTACAGCTAATGAAGTAGATTTGACTTATTTCCAGTATGAATTTGACATGGCTAAAAAATTCATTGAGCGCATTCAATACATCTGCGAGTAGGTTCATGACATACTACATAGAGCCAACACTAAGTAAAATTAACGTCATGATCCACATCAGGTGCGACACAGGTTCTAGGTGGGTGACAAATTTTGGTTATATTTGCTGAAGGAGCACCTCATTAGGCCCCACCGCATGCTTCACCCATTCCGATATGGGTGGTACACCATTACCAACGATTTAGGAAACAATTCCTTCTAGCTCATAATTCCATAATTTGTTGGCTTGCTCCCAATATTTAATCTGGGTAGATTGCGACCATACTTTCCCCCATTGTTGGACACATCCCAGACTCTTGAGCACCTGACACCAATATAGATCAACCAAAGTTTCATCGAAAAAACAAAAACTAATATGATCATTGAAACATAGATCAAGAACACTCACTAATAAATATCCAACTATATCAAGTTGTCAAAGCAAGCCAACTCCTTCACTAGCACAAATTATTCACTAGGGACTACGTTCAAAAAAAATTTCCTCACCTGATGGAGGCTTTGCATGCAATGGGTACAAATTATTCCTTCAGAGGGAGGACTAATCCAGGTGGAGATTGGTGGCCACCCACATATTCCAACTAGGTGTCAAGTAGGTTTCATCAGTTTCCTTGATTCTAGAAGCATTTAGTATTTTTAGCAGTTTTTTGGGTCCTCAACTTTTGGAGCTATTTTGATCCTCTAAATATCGTTTTTTACTTCTGCAACAAGCACATTTCCATGGGAAGGGTTTTATGCAAATCCTATAGTACTCAGAGAGATCTTTCCAAGAAGGTTTCGTATGTTCCAAATGGAGATCATATGACAAAGTTACAACCTCTGGAAGTTTGTAGCCCAAGTAACCCAATAGGGTCCACAAACACTTAGCATTCCATCTCTTGGGGTTATGGTTTTGATAGTTTATGGTTTTTGTTTGTTGTTAAATAATAAAAAGTCCCTTGAGTGTTATTGTAACAAAATCTATATGAATGTAACCTCGACATCTCTTCTCAGTGATAAGCTACCATTGCCTGAGCTAGTTAATTTCCATTCTACTTGTAAGCATGTTTCAGTTCTTTGATATTAAGGAAATGATATTTTTTTTTTTTTTTGCATCTCTATGCTTATGTTTATATCTATATTTTTTTGCATTCATGCATAAGCCCAAGTAAACTTTTCAATACCTGGATTTGTACAACCAATTGCATCCTATGAAAACTTTGTTTTTAGGTAATTTTGTTAACTCCCATGTGTCGTTCTTCATTTTAGAGTAATATTCTTTATTTATTTCATCACTCCATTCTTTATAGTATTTCTCTTCTTCATAAGTTGAAGGTTATACAACACTAATTACATGAGACATATGTGGTTGAATATGAAGTGATGTACTTCTTCAAGTTTTCCTATTTCATCTTCTTCTCCTCTTCGGGGAGTGTCATGACTACGTGACACTTCTTTCTGTTAAATTTGTACCTGTTCATGTGTTTTTTTATGTATTTATTCAAAACTTGTATATATTTTTACATAATCACCAGTATCATGCGATACACAAGTATTTTTCATTTTATCACCTTAATATGCATTTTCATGGAGCACCACATTCTTACTTGCAAGCAATCTACGTGACTAGGATCAAACAACTTATATGTTTTTTTATCATCAAAATAACCAATAAATGTGCACTTGATTGAATTTAAATCATGTTTTCATCTTTCTTCTTTTGGAGTGTGAGAAAATATTTTGTAGCCAAAAACAATTAAATGACTCACATTTGTTTTATACCCATAAAATGCTTCAAAAGGCGTTTTAAGATATAAAGATTTGGTTGGATCCTATTTTCCAAAAAAACGCAAGTATTAATGGCTTTAACTCAAAAAATAATTATAATTTTTTTACCATGAAGAATACTACATTCACATTCTACTAGTGGTTTTTTTTCCATAAAATTTAAGCTGCAAAGACCTAGGGTTCAACCTTGGGGTGCCAACAAAGGTACAATAGTCTAGCTTAACGAAAAAATGTTCACTTCTACACAAAGAAGAATTTTTCTCACCTAAAGCGTGAAGAAGAAATTAAAAATATAGTGGATATAATGGGGTGTCAAATAATTAATTAATCATTCTATAACACATTACACTACAACTAAATTATCAATAAGTGCAACAAAATGAACATGAAAAACAAATACATGTTGGAAATAACAATGAAAAATAAATTAAATAGGAATTAAAATTTAAAAATGGGCACATAACAATTTTTTCAACATCACAAGGAAATTCATTCTCGTAGAAATTCCTTTACTAAAGATAAAATGTTACATCAAAACTCTGCATTTGCTTGCAGGATCCCACATTGAACTCCTTCTACCACATTAGAACACTAGAAAATGACAGAATCAAGGAGGTGGACTTAGGCTTCTCTCCTATAGGTATTTGGTGAGAAAGAAAGATGGATCTTTGACTTTAAAACTCTAGCTCTATATCCCTTGAACATTCAATTTTGGAACCTACGATTCATTCTCCTTTAGAAACTTTTATAGATCATGCTCACTTAATCTGGTCGAATATAATCAACATGCATGTTCTTTTAAATTTATCTCGATGAGGTCAACTTTTGCAACTTTTGGTGATTTTGTTCTTATCCCATTTTATTATTTAAAAAATTCCAATGCCCATCCCTCCTTCGCAGCTTTTTCAAGTTCGAATGTAACTAAATTTTAACTTTTCTGCCACTTCGCATTTTCTCGTGGCTTCTTCTGACATGTTTGACCATTACTTCTCCAAAACCATTTTAAGATCATATTTTTTAAAATTTTATTAAAAAATGAACAACCCAACAGGTCCCGGCCACAATCTATTCGCTCACCCTTGAGTTAATTTTCTATTGGTACGTATGATTCTAGTTGTGGTTGTACTTCTTCAATTGTTGCTTCATTTCTTTGTCACGGGTTCACCTTCAAACAAAGGACCGAACTTTAGTACATTGGGCAACCATTCATCCTTGAAATTAGTATTGAAATTAATAACAATTTTCCATGTATTCAGAATAATAGAAACCCTACAAACAAATTGATTAGTATTCTGAACAATAGCTTGGTCACGCTAAGATTCAAGAACTTCCTAGAGTTGTCTATCAGTTGTAGTATACACAGTACCTAGTGCAACAAGACGATTCTACACAATAGGTTGAAGGTCCCTTAATACTGACTTTGTAGCATGTGATGCCTCTTCCAATTGGTGGATATGTGTGTCCAAGGTATTATCCCTGTGTCCTTCATATAAATTTAGCATAGGACTGAAGGAATGGGGGAATTGGATTTGAAAACTCATGCTCTTGGTATTCGGTCTAAAGATCTTGTCATCAATTGAAGGAAAGGATACCATTGGAAATGGCTCCCGACATCAAGGCAACCAATATGCAAGCTTGTTGTTCCTTTCAATTCAATACAAAATAATAGTTATTTCATAATTGCATCTATGTTTGATCTTATTTGTGAGATTCCTTGATCAATTGCATGGTTTATAATCGATTATTGATTCAATTATATGTTTTATGTTAAGTTAAAGATTCCATTTACCTTTTATTTCATATGTGATATTCTTTGATCCCTTTGAATGTTTTTTTCTATGCATATCTCCTTTGGAGTGTCATGGAGAAGTTGTGTAAAGAATTTATAAAGCCTCTGATGCATTGATAGAAATATGGTTGTGGAAAGAGTTGAAAGGACTTCTACAATCACTTTGTTAATAGGTAAGTGATCCTTCACATACTACATGTTTCATGTTTTAGTTATAGGTTAAGGAAAGGTGGTAATTATTTTGATGTTTTCTACTAGGTTTTTTTTGGAAATATAGGGTGATGGCTCTTGTCTACAAGAGGGATTAGCCTGCATAACAATGATTCACAAAGTTGTCATTAGAAATCATAGCCTCATTTCCAATGATGTTGTATTGGCATAAAAATAAATTGAAACCCAGGATCCTGCCATTCTTCATTTTGAAGGTATTCCTAGATCATTGGCGAAGGATAATTTGTAGGATTTCCAAAGGAGATTGCATGCTTTACCACTATGTTTTCAACAGAGAGAGTACCACTCCCATGAAAGGCTGAAGAATTACTTGGGAAAGACACCCTTCTATAAAATAACTATCCAAAGAATACGAATATAATGGATAGGGTTGAAGCTCATTCCACCTTTTCTACTAGGACTGCATGAAGGGAGATACCAATCTAAAGAGAAAAATGATTTTATTGAAGTTGAAGAGAATGTAGGATTCTACCCACCAAAAGGAAATCCATTTCAGGTTCCTTGGGATATTAGTGAGGCCACTAGGTCCATGAGAGAGATGAACATGTGTGAATTTGTTTCTAAGAGGATGAGAAACCATTTCAATAGGCGGTTGATGATGAGGCTCGTCAATAGGAACACTATAAATGATGATAATTCCATACTTAAGCTTTTGAATTATATATTTGTCACATTTATTTATATCTTTTTCCATTTTATTCGTAGTGAGAAGAGTGAAATATTTGTGTCATGTCATGTGGCCTAATATGGTTTAATTGCAGGAAATGGAGCATTTTTTAAGATATTTCCTATGTAGGGGCTCAGAGTAGGCAAAAAGGAGATATTATAGAGGGTTTCCCACCTCCTTAACTCCCTCAATTAACCCAATATAAGATCAAAATATCTCTCAGCAACTCGAGGTCATTCGAATCCAAGCAAGTGAAAGTCATGATGAGACATGCTCCACTATTCTCGAGTATCAAGAGACAATATCCCTATATTCTACTGAGTCGTTGGTAGCTACTATATTGTATAAGTGAACATGTAGAAGAGCTCACTAGGATTATTTTTTTGTTTTCAGCTAGGTAGATATTGAGCTCGGGCATTTTTTATCTTTTGAATGTTATGTGATTTAATTGTCCTTGATTCAATGATAATTAGGAGATTTTATTTGATTCATTACCAATTTAGTTTAATAGGGCCAACGCTATTTGGTTTCACCCCAAACCATTGGCTCGGTTACTCTTATGTATTTTTATCTTTCTTTTAGTTTTAGCTTTTTGTTTTGTTTCTTCATCTTAGTAGAATAATGATCCATTAAAATTTGTGATTGTAGCCTCCACCTCATCTCTGTCACGAGAGCATGAGTAGAATGACCTCCAACAACATCCCAAAAGCATCTTGTTTATGATCTCTTGGAAAGATTTTTATGTTAGTTATCTTATTTTTCATATGTTAATTGTAGCTTAGAAAATAGTTTTTTGATTAGATCATAATTTTACCATAAATTAGATAAAATTTTAATTCATATCATCTTTTCCACTTCTATTTGTTTCATTTTTTCAATGATCAATGAATATATCCATGTGGTGATTGTAGTTTTGCTTGAATTTTCAGGAAAATACAACTTCACCATCTCCACCTTGGACTCCATCCCTTCCTCTTCCAAACTTGAAATTCTATTGTCAAAATTTGGTCTTATAAGGTCATTTTCACATGAACGCTAAGAGCATCTCTTCTAGAGAAAAAACAAGCCCTTGAGGGGCTCTGAGCTTGGCGAGAGGTGTTGGTCACCTTTCACCCATTTTACTTCACCTCAATTCACTTCCCTACACCTTTTGACCATCTCCCTTACCTCTTGAACCTTCTTGGTAGCCTTCTTGTAGCATTATAGGGATTCCTGTAGCATTACAGGGCTCTTCTAATAACCTCTTGTAGCGTAGTTGTAGGTCATCATTTTTGGTCCAATTTTTATTACTTTTCCAGCCTAAACTTAGGTTAGGATGTTACTGAACCTCAGTTACAGTTTCATGACTAGTAGAGAGTCCTAGGCCACTCTAAACCCTCCTTTTCCTCACTACAAAAACATAATAACATTATTGTTTTATCACAGAATTCATAGAAAAAAATGATTTATGCAAGTGTGAGTTATCGGGCAATTTATTTATAGAAACTAGTTCAGCCGAACTATTTTAAAAGTAAAAGTTCGTAGAACCTTTTTTAGTAGTTAGTAGAACTTTAATTTTGATTTCAAACTCAAACCAAAATTATTTGCCAGACGCATAGTGTCTTAGTCATTGTAAACGGAATCTAGTTCGGGCGAACTTTATAAGAAAGTTTAGTAGAACTTTTTGTAATAGTTCGGCCAAACTTGTAATAGTTCGTGGAACTTGTAAAAATTTTTCGTAGAACTATTCTTGGAAAAAAATAGACTAGATTCTCACAAAAGTGTATGACTTCACGTTTCCGCCCAATATTTATTTATGATTTGATGGGCTATGCACGAGAAAGTAATTCCTTTACTGAAAATAGGTTTGATAACTAGATAGATTCTTTCAAAATAGGGTAATTTCCATTATGAAAGTAGGTTAGTTTTTTCCTATTCATGATTTTTTTAAATAGATTTTAAAAGTTGAAGTTGATAGCATTTCCCTTTTCCTAGTTAAGAGAAGTTTATACATTGCATCTGCATCTAGTTTTCACTCTACTTCAGTAGAAGGAATTACTTGGAAGCACTATTGATTAGAAGACATAGTTGAGAGTGGAATCAATGGAATCCATATGTTGTGGATATAGCAATGTCACCTCTAAGTTTGTATGAACCTCAGGTTGATAAATAAATTTGAGTAGTCCTTGGGAGTTACATCACTTGGTGCAATACCAAGGTTCACCATATGTATGGATGTTCAACTCTCAATTTGGAATTATTATTGGTGTATTTTATTGTAATAACATTGGTATTGGAGAAAATTGAGTAAAAAAATCCAAATACTACTAAAAGTAAATACAATAAATAATTGCGAAAGAGATTGGGTAAGAGTTTCATGACTTATGGTATTATTTCATCTTGTTTGAAATCATAATTAGATGCATTTTATAAGGGTTCTAAGGTATTTTTCAAAAGTGTTTGGAAAAATACCTGAATGGGTAATGTTATCATGAAATATGTAATTATAATTATACATGAATAACTGCTAACTTCCAACCTACAAGGGAAGCAAAAGATGGGCATGTACCCAAAATATACCTAGAGAAATTACAAGATCATCCCTTAAAACAAAAATACAAAAATAATGGCACCAAAATATAAGATCAAGGGCTTGAGCTAAGTTTGAGATAACCTTCAGTCATTATATGGTTGTAATCCTTGCAAATGTAGATAACGATTAAAGATACAGAACGCATTATAAGAATCATCATTGGTTTTATTTTGTTGTTCTTTTCCATATGTATTTAAATATCTTAAGATGCTTGTCATGTGTTTGAAGGAATGGTTGGGTTAAAACAATGTTGGATGAATCTTAAAATACTTCAGTTTACTTGTAGTTGATGAAATGGTTTATAAAGAGTTAAGAATATACATAATTAATTTTATCTCAATTTCATGTTGTTATGCACAGTTTTATATTTAAGTTTTCATGCCATATGTTTCTCCAAATCTGAAAATCAGATTCCATGGTCAGGGTCTTCGATATTTTAAAGATTTGCATCCACGAGTTATTTCATAATGAATCAAGAAAACATAAAGGGGTATTTGTATCTTTTGAAATTGGAACCCATTATTTGATTAAAAAAAAAAACTTTTCAAAACCTAAATGGGAAATCTTAATGATTTCTTAGATTACTAATGCCATATATGTCTACCCGCTATCAAGTTTTGTGTAAAAGATTAAGATTATTTATTCAATGTTTTAGTATGGAAACATTTGATGTTTCAATTTATGAAGCTTAGAATTTAAATAGATATATCAAGAATATTATATTCATGTTAGCTCATTATTATGAAATTTCATAAAGGGATTATGGCTATGAGTTTTTCAATTTCCTTAATTGTTGCACAATTTACTATTTTTGGTAGTTTTTCTAGTCTTGATATTCCACGTCTTTTTGAGGCCGTAAATGACATTTTTTAGGAAAATGGGAAAAAAGTTGTAGTCCTCAAAGAGATAATTCCAATTATGTATTATGCACGTCAAACAGATATCGTATGCCAAAGTTACGACCCCGAGAAGTAGATGTAACAATTTACCCGAATGGGGTCCATACCTTTGATGATTCATATCCTAGGGCTCGGTTTTTGGATTTTTATGGTTTTCCAGTGTTTCTAAATAATAAATAGGCCTTTCAGACTCTTTTTAATATATTTTATAGGCATGTAGCTGCCATATATCTTCTCGGAGGTAAGCTACCATTGACCTAGCTAGTTTTTTTCCATCATGTTTGTAAGAATATTCCAATTCTCTGATACTAATGAAATGAAGTGTTATTTTTGTTACATATATATATTTATGGCTATATCTATATTTTTTTCCTTTCTTTTCTAAATTTCCATCATGGATATAAGAGTGATATTCTATTTCTCTATTTTTCTTTGCATGTCCCCAACGAGGTCAAGGTATAAGGAGTTAGAGCTCGAACAGGTTTAATATTTTCAATAACAGCCTTGCAAACCCCAGCGACCTCCCATGGAGGAAGAAAAAAAATACGAGGGAGAAGGATATCCTTTCAAAATATTTCTCAAATAATCCCTAGAGCGACAAAGGAAGGTGACAATGGAAAACGTTTCCCACATCCTTCAGCAAATGCCCATAGGCATTGTATCTTCGTATGAGAGTCACTTTGGAGGCGCCATTCCCTCTAATGTACAAGTCAAATTTTAAATTCCCATATTTGAAAGATAAATATATGTAGACATCATAGATATATGGTTAAATATTTTGAAAGGATATTTTTTAGTCCATTATTTTTCTGATAGGGAAAATATTAATTTTGTGCTCCTTAAAGCAACCTCCCATGTCAAGGACTGGTGGGAAACATACTTTGAACAAAGGGATGAAAGAAAATCCTCATTGTTTTCATCTGAATGCACCTGGAATTATTTTTTAGATGCCATCAAGGAATAATATCAACCCATGGGGAGCTATGAGGATAAGTACATAAAGTGGAGTATGTTGCAGCAACAAATGGATCAATATGTGCATGATATGATGAATCTATTCCATACCCTCTGTAGAATGTTAGGTATAAAATATTCGTAAAAACATGTGTAACTTAAGTACCATAGTTGTTTGCATAAACACATTGAGGAGGAAATGTTGTTCCTAAAAATATCCTCACTCGGTGCAACATACCAATATTCCACCAAGATCAAGTAGTAATTTCAATAGAAGAAGCAATAGTTTGGATTTGTGAATGTAAATAAAGGGAAAGGTTCCCCCAAACCAAATAAAAAAGTATAAAGGAAAGATGATGCAACCCAAGACAACCCGTTGAAGCCGCAAGAAAATAACAACACCACAAAGAGAAATAAGTACATGATAAAGTGGTGTGAGTTTTGTAAGAGCCCCAATCACAACACAAGTGAGTCTCAGGTGAAGCAATCACCAGTGTCTGAGTTGAAGTATTCTGAATCAGATGCATGCTCCGACTTTGAGTCAAAACCTGATAATGATGATGAAAAAGGGAAGCAGATTATTGACTCGAAACCTAGTGCCATTATTGATATCCAAAAGGATGAGACTGAAGATACAGAGAAGGTGTAGAGCCTCTTCCACTCCCACATGTGGGTGAATAATTCTCTACTGCAGTTCTTTTTCGATGGAAAATAAAAAAGAACCTCATTTCAGTATAGGTCGTGAAGCGGTTGGGCTTATTGACCATATCTCACCCGCAGTCATATACCATCGTGTGGCTTTACCAAGGACCATATCTCTATGTCAGCCAACAGTTTTTCCTTCCCTGCAACATCAATCCCTTCATAGATGAGGTACTATGTGATGTTACTCCTCTTGAATTTTTTGATGTACTATTAGGCCAACTATACTTGTGGAAGAAGAATCATGTGTATGAGTCTAGGCTTCACATTTTTATTACTATTATTGGAAATAAGTTGTATAGGATACCGGAGGTAGCACTTCCTACCATCGTATTTTTTATCACGACGAAGAAATTCAGTAAGCTCATTTCCCAAACTAATAAATTTGTTTTCCATATGATTTTCACTCAAGGAAAGAAGAATATTGTTTCCATGGCCTCCAAACCGGTCTGCTTCACATGGAAGAAGAAGATGGACAAGGTCATGGAGGAATATAGGGACATATTCACCTCACGCACAATGGTAAATACATATTATCAGGTCAAGAACTGAATTTATTTGACCCCATGTCCGTCGTTACCCAATGGACCAATATATCAATGATATTTTATAAAGAATAATAAAATCAAGAGGTAGATTCAGGAGTTGTTGCAAAAAGGGCACATCATGCCAACTTCATCACTCTATGGAGGTCCAATCATGTTGGTAAAAAATAAGGATGGGACATGGAGACTCTATATTTACTATCGTATGCTAATCGAGATGATTTTCTAGAATAGGTATACAATCCTACGGATTGATGACCTTTTGGACTAGCTCGAGGGGGGAAAATATTTCAGCAACATCAAGTTGAAGTCTAGGTATCACCAAGAACCAAGCGAACCCTTTGTTGTGTGGAAGACTACATTCAAATCCAAGGAGGGCCTTTTCAAATGGTTGGTCATTCCTTTCAAGTTAAGGAATGCCCCTGCAACCTTCATGACGCTAATGGATGACATCTTGTGACCCTTCACCAACTCATTGACAGTGGTGTATTTGGATGAAATCATGATATTCAAACAAAGTTAGGAATAACACATCTGCCATCTTCGACGGGTCCTCCAAACTCTGCAACAACCCAAGTTGTGTGCCAATTTGGAGAAATGAAATTTTGGTATCACCCAAGTTCAGTAAATGGGGTGCATCAGTAATGAGCAGGGTGTGCATGTGGACCAATCCAAGATACAAGTAATTTGGGATTGGCCATCTCCAACCACTGTAACAAAGCTTTAAAACTTTCTGGGTCATGCAAATTTCAACCATAGGTTCATTTTGGGGTTCTCTTATATCACTTGGCCTTTGATTCAAGTCACCAAGGGAGGTGCGAAAGAAAATTATTTTTGGCCTGAATCCCAACAAAAGGAATTTTTCTAGTTGAATCATCGACTCTGTTGTGCACTAGTGCTCAATTTACAAGACCTACAACAAAAAATTGAGATCTATACAAGTGCTTCTGACTATGTTGTTGATGTATTTCTTACTAATTAGGGGCATCTAGTGGCATATCACAGTGAGATTCTTTCAGACAGAGCTCGAAAGTATCCCACTTGTGACAAAGATATGTATTCCATTGTTTAGGCCTTGTTGAAAGTGGAATCATTATGTTATGGGGAAGGAAACAGTCATCTGCACAAACCACCAACCCTGGTAGTTCATACATACAAAAGGGAAGTTATAGAATGATGCTTATCATAAATGGTCCACACACCTGTAACAGTTCCACTTGAACATTAAGTTAAAAAATGACATCACAATTAATGTTTCATACTATCTCAACCAACTGTTGGTCATGTCCCTCACCATTGTGCTCGAATATTGTGTGTAGAAGAATTCAGAGTGCCTCATTTGTACAAGAGTGATCCAAAATTCACAACACATATGATACACTCCTAGAAATAAAGTGAGATCCAATTTTTCACCTCCATGATACATTTTTATGTCACTTGGGACACCTCTGTGCTCCTTCAAGAGAGCGTGTCAAGATTATTTTGGAGGCGCACTAGAGTTGAGTCGTTAGACACTTCAGTGTAGAAAAAATAGTGGTTGTGTTACAGATTTTTTTTTATTTGTTGAACCTTCGACAAGATGTTGCGAAATACACCCAATCCTAAATTTCTTGCACCATTTCTAAACCATCTATCAAGAAGCAAGTCCTATACACTCCTCTACCTACTCTTATTCATCCCTGGGAATCCATGGAGTCCATATCCATGGATTTCACTTTGGGCCTCCCTTCGACTAAGCATGGAAATTATTGGTCATCGAAATATTTTGTGAGATGGTCATTCTTGCATCCTATAAGAAGAGTTTCACAGTAGAAGCCACTGTCAAGACCTTCTTTTAATCAGTGTGGGTACTCTTTGGTATCCCATAGTACATTATCTCAGATCGAGAAATCAGTTTCCTAAGTACATTTTTGTCATGTCTTTGGTCCATGTTGGATACCAAGCTCACTAATTCCACGACTTTCCACCCAAAACCTGATGGCCCAACAAAGGTCGTCAATAGGATGATCATACCCATTCTACGCATCTACAAATCAAAGAATCATTGTATGGGATGAAATCCTCCCCCATGTCCAACACAACTACAATAAAGAGATCCATAACTCAACTAGCCACAACCCCTTTCAGGTGGGATTGGGATTCTAGCCACTTTGTCCCATTGATGTGGCCATATCATTTGAAACTACTTAAACATCATCTTCTGATGTTTAGTCTAAAACCAATAGGGCTAAGATACTCATTGAGAGAATCTAGAAAATCCTCTAGTACGTCCATGACAAATTGGAAAATCCAATCAAAGGTACAAGAAGTGACATGATTAGCATTGGGTGCAACATAAGTTCAATGTAGACAAAATAGTTTGGAAAAATTTGCATAAGGAGAACCTCTTTGGGCCACACAGAAAGCTTTGTCTCCTCTGATATGTGTCGTACACCATCACCAAGGTTCTATGGGACAATGCCTTTAAGCTTAGCATTCCACCATTCATTGGCCTCCACCAAGTGTTCAATGTGGACCGTTGTTGGCCATATTTTCCACCATTACTGGACTCATCCGATATTGTAGAAAAACTGACACCAATGGTGTTAAACCCGTAATGCATGGAACAAGACACAACTAATCATATCATGGACACAAATATCAATACCACTCACTAGCGGAAGATCCAACTATATTGGGTTGTCAAAGTGGGTCAACTCTTGCACCAACACAACTAACTCAGCAGGCACCAAGTTCATAGAAGTTTCCCCATCTCACGGAGGCACTCAATGCAATGGGGACCATTGCTTCCTAAGTGGGGAGGAATAATCTAGGAGGATATTAGTGGCCACCTACCTATTCTAGTTGGACCCTCATGATTGTTTCTTTTAGTTTTTTCAGTTCATTAATTGTAGCATTGTTTACTATTTTTGGAATTTTTTCGAGTCCTGAACTTTCGAAGCAGTTTTGAGGTCCTAAATGGCGTTTTTTTTTTTAAATAAAAAATGAGATTGTGATTGATGTTTCCAATCGAAAATTTTATTCCTCAGATAGATATTTCTAACAAGGTATTATGTATGTCAAATGGAGATCATATGCCAAGGTTATGACCCTGGGAAGTTGATGTACCAATTTAGCCCAATGAGGCCCACGGTTTTGGCGATTCATCTCCTACGGTTAGGTTTTTGGATGTTTAGGTCTTTCCACTATTTCTAAAACATAAATAGGCGTTTGAGAGTAATTTTAACACAGTTCAGAGCCGTGTAGCGACAAAATCTCTTCTGAGAGATAAGCTACCATTGCCCGAGATAGTTTATTTCCATTTTGTTTGTAAGCATATTTCAGTTCTTTGATATTAATGAAATGAAGTATTATTTATACTTCATCTATGTATTTATGGTTATATCTGTATTTTATTTCGTTCTTGTCTATGTTCAAACCAAATTCAAGTTTGAGTAATTGAATTTTTGTGACATTATATTACATATGAATTCGGATTTAATGATAATCCTACCTAAACATTGTATAAACAGTTGCATTATTTTTAATAAATTGCATTATATTTACATATATATGTAGGTCAGTCCATAATAGCTTGTAGTTATCATAAATCAACAATCAATAAAATTTATATACCTCTTAGAGGAAAAATGCAATTTTAATTTTAATATGGACGATCATCGCATTGAGAAGATATGTTTGACATGTCTCATCTCCTCTTGTGTTAATATCAAATGTTACCTTTGTCAATTGGTAATATTAATTTCCTGTATATGAATTGCATAATATATTTTCAAGGCATATATGTTGATTGTCACTGTTATGCTAATACAAGAAATAGAAAGCAAAGTGATGTTACCAAGAAACAACTTATAGATAATGTTTAGTAGAGATAACCAAATAAGACTCTCTAGAACCTACAATCCATTAAATAATTACATATAAAGGTTCCCTATAACCACCGCCTCTATTCTCTTCAACAATTCTACTATATGTTAGCTTTCATTTTTTCCATAAAATTTCAAATGAATAATTATTTATGCATTCAATTGAAAAAATCTATTGACTTTTCATTTCTAGGATTGGAAATTAATGACAAAACTTGATAAATATTTATCCATAGATTTGGTTTTCCTTAACGTCATGGTCCTTGAACATAATCATAGCAATTTCACTAGAATCTATAGGGTTATTTTAATACAATATTAAAATGGCCCTCCCTCATGCAACCTATAAACTTTTTTCAAATTTAGAAAATATTTATCATCATATTCAGGTGGATGTGTTGCAGATACTAAATTATGATCAACATACGAAAGGTTGTAATGAAAATTTTTCCTAATTTATATGCTGTCATGAGTTGTAATACCCAAATCTATACAAAGAATAATGAAATGGTTGGTACAATCGCAACTCATATAATGGTAAATGGATAACATAATTATCATTATGTTTTTTATATTTATTAACTTACACATATTTAAAAACCTTTATGTCAACATTTACAACAAAAAAAAACTATGACTATATTTACAAAGAGAATTTTTTCGAAAAAAAATGGCATAAAACCGTGCAACTATGTCCTTATTAATGATAGCCTCACACAACAATTTCTTATATACTTATTTTTGGTTCATCTGAATTATAAATATAAAAAAATTTAACGTTAAAATGTCATTGGAGTTCTCTAATCCTTTTTCATCTTTTACTATGAATATTCTATGTAACTAAAAACCACACCCTTAGAAAGAATGAGTTTTGAATATATGTTTTTTCACCCTATCATCAATGTTTCATAATTATGTTCCCAAGGTCCATGATGATTTAGTGTAAATTCACACCGTTTTTCTCAAGTGCCATCAAAATAAATTATTTGATATCTTACATAGGTCCAACATTGCCTTATATTCAAAAATGGATTATCCACTCCTCTCTCGATAACATGATTTCTTGTTGCACATTATGTGGTGTTGAAGTTAAATCTGAAATTTTCATAGTCTATCATTGTATTAGATGAAATAATTTTCCATTTCCCTTTAAGAAATTATGATATCCATCGTGTTGTTGAAAGGGATATTTATATTATGTTAATTAAATATATTGGAAGCATGTGTATAATATAACCTGAAAAGGGTCATCCCAATTAATTGTGTCCATATTGGTAGCATCGTCTAGCCCAAAAAATCTCTGTACCTATGGGGATTCATTGTGCCCATACTGTTAGCATCATTTAGAAAAAAAATATATATATGTGTGGAGATCCACGATATTGCAATTTATAAGAATAGCAAAATATATAACTTATCAAATTTTGAGCTATCGCATCAAAGCATTGATTGTATCAAGTCATATAACATACTACAATTTTAAATTTATACATTATATTTGGCATCTCTATTTTCTCTCTTTGTTGAAAATTACAAGGAAAGTTCTAAGCGATTATATACATTTAAAATGAAGAATATTGTGAAACATCCCATTTATTAAATCGGATTATTTTTATAACACTTGAGCTAATATGCTCATATACCTTATTCATACATTGCAAATTTCATTAATGTAATTGTAACTCGAAAAATAACATGCTTTAATGTCCTTAAACTCGAGAAATTTAAAATTACCATTATACGTAATTTATAAAATTATGCGTTATGTTTATAAATAATAAATAGTAATTAAATATAAACACAATCGTGATATTAAAATTTTACATATGTTTACATACCATTTGATAAGTGATTATTACGATTCAGTCTTCATCATAGTTGAGGCTTTCAAATAAATACCATATGATATATTATATATATCTAAAAGGTTAGGTTGAATGGTGTAATCCTTTTCTCCTTCAAAGTAATGCCCCAAAAAAACAAAATTAATAGTAAAGAGGATAATATTATTATTAATGTGTAGACACCTTAACTTGATGGTTCCGTAGGCATCTAAGTCCTAGTAGAATGGACTAGAATATAAATAAAGATATGTAATTTAATGAGTTCCAAAAATAATAATAATGTTAAAATTTGATAATATAAATACTAATAAATATTTTATTAAAATAAAGAAATTATATTATTAAAGTAAAAATAAAGAGTATTTATTTTATTTGTTTGAGGTTGATAAAACTAGAATATTCAATTTAAAAACATATTTGAATCTTGTATTGCTCAGGACACTATTTAGAATGTCTCTATAGAAGATGATATGTTTAATTCGGACGACATTGAGTTTGTAGTTAGGTATCTTGCTAATGGGAAATCTAAGGACATCTATGGTCACCAAAATAAAAATTTTAATACAGGAGAACCTATCTTTATACTGTAGATACAAAAGCTTTCTAATTTGGCAGTGAAGAAATGCTTTCCTAACCCTTCGACGCGGAGCCTTACTATGTGTATATTTAACAATATGGATTAAAACATCCCCTTTAATTATACAACCATTATTATTAGCCACATTTAGCCAGGATGTGAAAATTTATTTTGGAGAAGAAGATTTGTCTCTACCCATAGTTAAAGGGATATAGGAAAATCTTAGTGTATCCGATATCAATATAGAATGTAGCACCTTATTAATCTTTGGATTATTGAAGAGGAATTATGAAATAATAAATATGACCTTGTTTATTGTTTTGTGGGATTTAGAAAACTTTTTGAGATAATTCCAAGAACAAATTAATGAAAGAGGATGGAAGAGCTAATGGTTCCTCTCAAGTTGAGAGTAATTGTAACAAGGTTTTAAGAGAATTTTATTTCTATCATTAGAATACTTGAGGATTTGTCAAAGGAAATTGAATTCAATGTCAAAGTTGAGAAAGGGTTTCCCTTATCCCCTACACTTTTTAGAATACACATTGATAATCTAGGAGACAGTTTGGAGGTTCCAAGTTGTGTTGGCCCCACACTCACAAGTATGGTAATAACTTTTCCACTTCATGATCATGATATTCTTATTTTGGAAGGGAGTCATTACTCTCTTTACAATAAATTGAAAATCCTCCAAGGTGGATATGACTATTAATATCAAGGAAACTAAATTCACGAAAATCAAATCAAATCTCTAGGAATTTCATTCACATGAATATCTAGGAATCAACATACATCATAAGATCAATTGTAATTATAGCATTGAGAATGACAAATGGAGGTTGGAAATCTTACTATGGGCTTGAAAATATGTGTAGGTCAGTAGATCCTTGAATTTGGAATAAAAAGAAGCTCCCCATTGAGGTTCTCCTCAAGTGTGTTATATTTTAAGGATGTGATGCTTAGTATAGTAGTATATCCAAGACTCATAGAGGAAGATTCAACAAACCCAAAATTAGTTTAGAAATTATAACATCAAGACTAAATAAAATATTCCCTACCATATCCTCCTCATTGAATAAAAAATTTCCCATATTGAAATCAATGAAATTAATAGGTAGCTTGTGTTTGAGGTGAATTTAGACAACATCCATGCTAAGAGGCTTCCAAAAATTGGTTTTAAAACTAGCCAAAACCCCAATCTTCAACTCAAGTGAGCATAGTAAAGTGTCTCATGAACTTCATAGTGAAATTAGGCATGGGTTAATTCTAGAAAATTCATGAGATGAAATATTTTGTCACTTAATTTATCCTAAGAGGGTTGAAGTTGAAAATAATTTTCTATTAGTTTATTCTTCTTTCATTTGAACTTTATTTATCAGTACTATTAAATTATAATTGTTTTGTTTTAATATATTTATCTATATCTATATATATATATATTGGGATGGGATAAAGATTTTGCTAAATTTATATATTTTTATCAAAAATGTTAAAAATTTTATTATTTTGTTTTAGTATTTTATATTTATTATAAAAAATAAGTTACATAAATTTCTATGAATTCCCTAGTACTACGGTATTAATAATGTCAAAAGCCTAATAATTTTACAAATATTTTGAGTTGGATATCTAGTATGACAAATATAAGTAATTTTTATATCCGATTTCATTTTAAGGATTGTTAGATCCTTAATATTAACATGAAAATTTTGTATTCTAATTGGTAATTTAACTTTAGAAAAAAAAAATGATTAAAAATTTAAATTATCTAAATTAAACTTAAATTTTCAATATTTGGATTACCTCTAATTTTTTTTCAATGTTTAATATTTTATATCATTACAAATTTCTAAATCTAAATGTCATATTATTTTAATCATATAATATTTGATGTTATCTATAATATTTTTCCAGCATTTGAAGCTTCAATTTATTTATAATAATCCCTCTTTAAATCTTTAGATGAGGTGTCCCAACAAGGAAAAGTAGAGCCAAAAATGTGCTAATTGTAATATAGGAACTTGCTTGTAGTTACAAATTGTGTATTGATAAAGCATCTACATTATTGTAATGATTAATCTATGTATACACATAGATAAGTGTTAGGTCCCTATATTACTAGTATAGTCCCTTATTGTTGCTAGTGTAACCCACTTACTGTTATTGTTGTACTCCTGTAACCCCATTATCATTATTAGTGTGCCCTGACATTATTATTGCTAGGTCGGCTAGGATTACATTGTGGCCCCATGGACTCCTATATATAGAAAGGATGCTTTGGTGATTTGAATCATCCAAGAATTGTTCATTTATGTAATGTATTGGAGGTTTCCCCCTCGAAGTGGCTGATTTATAAGGCGTTGATTGCTCATTTCTTCTATTTTTAGAGCTGGTTTCATAACATTTTCTATCAGAGCTTTGGATTCTAGGGTTTTACTGCTCCAAATAGGTGATCGTGGAATTTTTGATATAACTTTAATTCTACGAAGGCTAAGAAGCTAAATTTTTTGCAGAGCGAAGCTGAAATCCTGGGAAAAGTTGTGGAAAAATTTCAGATCTTGGTTCGTAATGTTTTCGGAGATATGATCTATGCAAGTTAGGGATTTTTGCAGGCTCTTAAGTTTAACCTAAACAGGTCAACATGGAATTTTCTCTATAATGTTTTTTCTACAAGGGTTCAGAAGCTGAAATTTTCAGCGAGCGAAGCCGAATCCTAAGGAATGTCTTTGAAAAATTTAAGAGCTCGATTTGCAATATTATTAGAGATAGGGTTTGAGAAATTTAGGGATATGTCAGGCTCCTGAATTTCATCTCAAAGAGGTGACCGTGGAAAAATCGTCATAGATCTCTCTTTGAGCATTGGATTGGAATTCTGTAAAAGTTGGCAACAAGTACATGGACTATAGTTTCTTCTGTATCAATTTCATAGTGGAAGGAGGAAACAGTGACATGTGAAAAGTCGTAAAAATTCGCTCTACTAAACCAGTCCATAATTAGGTCATCGTAGGAGACTGGGCATAACTTTGTCTTCAAGAATCCAAAGCAGGTCAGACCTATGGCATTCGAAAGATGATTCAGAGGGATAATTCAAGGCCAAATTTCACATATTGAAGATTAGAAATCACAGAGATAATTTAGTTTCAATATTGAGCTCCTCAAAATCAAGAAAAATGCATGTATTTTTTTTCAAATTGCATAAGTCTTGTTTGAAAAATTAGTTTTAAGTGATTCCAAAGGCCTATTGAGCATATATAGCAATATTAGGTTCTAAAATTCCTCCTAAGAAGAATTCAACACCCATAAATCCCTCAGAGTACTCTAATATGACTCATGAAGATGAAGAATTGCAACATGATCTATCAAAATTACAAGAGAAAGTGCACCAAATTTCGCTCTTGCAAAGAGCAACAAAAATGAAATGGAATTTTTGAAGAAAGGTGTGGAAGCGAAGATGGATGGTTTGAAGAAATGTGTGGAAGCTAATATGGATGGCATGGAAGCTGGCATGGAAGCTAAGATGGATGACATGGATGAAAAAATGAAAGACAACATGGAAAACATGAAGAATGATCTAAAAGTAGACATGGAAGGTTTGACAAAGTTGATACAAGAAATGTTTCCTAATGGCGAAAAGATAGTAGAGGAAACTCATGATGAGAACAAAATAAATGTTAATCATGATTTCATAAACTCTAATGTTGGATGGAAGAACCACCATATTCCAAAGAAGGATATGAGGAAGTTTGATGGCAAGGATCCCGTAACATGGATACTATAAATGGAGAAATATTTTGATCTCAATAATGTGAAAAACACACAAAAGGTAGGCATTGCAACTTTACATTTAGAACAAAATAAATTTGTATGGTATCGATGGCTTTTCTCTCCTAAAAAAATTGTCACTTGGTCAATTTTTACAGAGGAAATGATAGCACATTATGAGGATACAAAGAGAAACACCTTCTTTAGCCAATTGATAAATCTCAAACAAAAGGGTTCAGTAGGGGAGCACATTGAGGACTTCCAAAAATTGAATATAAGGGTTTCTGATATTCTAGAGGAACACGAGATTGATGCCTTCATATGGACTTTAAATGATAACATTCAACAAGAAGTTCTAAAACTCTTAAAGGATAACCTAAATTTGGCACAAAATCGAATGAAACAACAGGTAGAGCAACATCGCAGCGAGAGATGTTTTGATGTACAAGACGGGGTATTTTTATGGCTACAACAATACAAACAAATGTCCCTCAAGCAAACTAAGAAGGATAATAAATTATCACCAAAGTACTATGGTCCTTACAAGCTATTGCAAAATATTTGTACTATGGCATACAAATTGGAGCTTCCTGCTTCTTCACGAGTGCATCCAGTTTTCCAAGTTTCATGCTTAAAGAAAGTTATAGGCGACAAAATTCCAGTTCAAACAATATTTCCATTTTTTTATGAGGAAGGAAAAACCATATTGGAACCTGAAGCAGTCATGGAAACAAGAACGCGACAACTATGAAATCGATCAATTTCAGAGTATCTCATCAAATGGAAGAAATTACCCACTGAAGATTCTACATGGGAGGATAAGAATTTTATACAGAAGCACCCAAAATACTCAAGCGTTGAGGAAACCACTTTTTTGAAGGAGAGGAGCATGTTAGGTCCCTATATTACTAGTATAGTCCCTTATTTTTGCTAGTGTAATCCCCTTATTGTTATTGTTGTACCCCTGTAACCCAAATATTATTGTGCCCTTACATTCTTATTGATAGGTCGATTAGTATTACGTTGTGGCCCCATGAACTCCTACATATAGAAAGGAGGTTTTGGTCATTTGAATCATCCAAGAATTATTCATTTATGTAATATATTGGAGGTTGCCCCCTCGAAGTGGTTGTTCTAAGGCATTGATCTCTCCTTTCTTCTATTTTTGGAGTTGGTTTCATAACAATAAGAAAAGGGAGATGTTAATGGAAGTAGTAGGGAACCATAAAATAATTTTCTTCATTAATCGTATAATATTGGATGTTATCTATAATATGTTTTAAGCATTTGAAGATTCAATTTATTGATAATGATCTGTGTTTAATTTCTTAGATGCGGTGTCCTCAGAAGGAGAACTACAATAAAAAATGTGTTTGTTGTAATATACAGACTTTCTCATTGTTACAAATAATGTATTTATAGAGAATCTAGATTATTATAAACATTAATGTATGTATACACACATAGATAAGATAAGGAAGATGTTAATGGAAGTAGTAGGAAATCGTAAAATAAGTTTCTTTATTAAGATATTGTAAAACTTGGAATAATTCTTCCTTAGATATATATACACATCATTTGGTTACAAGGTAATTTTAAGTTTATAAGAACCTTGGAAAGTCGACCCAACCATGTGATTGAGTAACTTACCTTTCAAGTAGATTGTTGACTAATTTCAATTGTTGGGTTTAGTCAGGTAAATGATCTAGAATTTCTGACATATGAGCAGACCTAAATTTTTTAGGTTTATTGAGGATGTGGGAGATATGAATTAAAATTAAAATAAATAAATTAAGGGAGGTTATAATTAAAAATATTTTATAAAATTAGTCTCTCGTTTTGTGGCTATTATTTTCGTAATTTATTGTTTTGTTTATTCCATAAGGTTGATGCTAAAATTGTTGATTCTTATGGAGAGGATACTTGTATTAATTCACAAATTATTTCAAACAATCTATATTAGGGAAATGGATTTAACCCTTTTCGTTTATTTTATTTCATTTTCTAATTCAAACCTTTTTCTTCTATTTCTGGAAAACCTACCTACCAAATTGGTGTTGGAAAAGTTGTCTCTAACACGATGACATCAAAGAACTAAAATCATGTTCGAATTGAGGAAGCCTGATTGCAAGCATGGTAAGTTCTTAGATCATCAAGTCGTATGATTGTTATCTTATTAATATATGATTGTTGTTGTTGCTACATCACTCTCCAAATTTTTTATATGCTTTAATTTTGGAGCTTATCTCTCATCATGTGAAGTGTTTCTTTTAGTTGTCAAGTGTTGTTTTATCTTTATAAAAATGTTTAAAGTTTTCATTTTCCTCCCTAAATTTTGTTAGATCATTAGAAATGGAAATCACACACTTTGGATTCATAAGACACTTTCTAGGCACAACACGACACTTTTATGTCACAACTACAGATAATTGTTTCTCTTATTTGAGAAATGTTTGTAAACTAGTGTTTTGACGCATACTTATTAGTCTTAGGTCATGTCTAAGTTTTAATTATTATTTGAGATGTTTCGTGCTTGAATTTTCTCCTAATTCAGTGTGGTTTTGCATGTGTTATCATCCTAGACTTGGATAAGTTTTTTCTTTGAAATCATGCCCTCTAGGAAATGAAGAACACATAGTGCACTTATAAGGCATAATAGAGAACCTTCTTATCAGTTATATTTCCACCCTACACCTAAAATACTTCTCTCCAGTGAACAATGCATTACCAGTCACCAAAAACTCCTTCTCGTTTCTTTTCTTGGTGCCCTATGCCAGCCTTAGCATTTTTCTCCGAGATGAGGATATATCACACTCTTAGTGGGCAGTGATTACTTCCCTTATGCCTCATTCTAGTGCCATGTTCCATCCTTGTGGCCCTCACTCTCCCTCTCAATGAACATCACATCCTTAGTGAATAGTTTCCTACACCCTCCATCACGAATCCTCCTCCAGAGTTGTGAACTGCATATACTCACTACTCAGTGAAGCCCCTCATGTCTCTTGCAAGTGTTCCCTATGCCCATAAAACCTCTCTATCTTTCCATGGTGCATTGTTTATCCACATAACAAAGACTTGCATGATTCATCATAGAATAAGATATTTTTGGGCTAATGTTTTCCTTCCATCAGTGATTTATACTTGTAGGTGCTCAATATAGCATGGAAAATATGTGTGAGGATATTTCTTAAGAAACAATTCCCAAGGAAGAATATTGAATACAAAATTCCGAAAAGCACCATGTTGCAACAATTCAAAGAACAAGGGATTCAAATGATCAAAGTGAGCCATGAAGACTCCATAATATCTGAAGAGCCTTTGAGGGTGGAAAAAAATCGCAATTCAATATTTTTTACGATAATGGAAGACATAGTGGCATTTTCGTCACTTCGCAGAGAAATCTATGTACAAGTCACCATGGGTCCAAGTCATCAACATTTGTGACTAGTCATCTTCTCGTCACATGATGATGTAGAAAATGATGATGTAATTTGGGAAAATATTGTAAATGTAAATATATGGAAGTCCAACAGTCGCATATGGACAAAATAATCACATGGAGAAGTCCAAAAGTAATATAGAAGTTCAAAATTCATGTAAAAGTCCAAAGGTCACATTATAAGTCTAAGATGTGTGAGGAATTTCAAGACTCATGAGGATACATAAGGTCATTCCTCTTATTATAAAAGAGACACCATTACTCAAAAAAATGACCTTTAACCTAGGATTATCCAACTAGTCATTAGAGAGGAAGATAGTTATTTGTAAGAGTGAGCAGTGGCGTAATGCTCCACTGTTTGAGCGAGTAGTGCTTCATTGTATCAATGTATCTTTGGTATTTTTATCAATGTATGAAGCTAATTCAACGAAAAAAATTTCATGCATATATCATGAATATTTTAAGACTATTATTTTGATGTTTGCAGTATATTTTGGAATTCATGTGTACTAAATAAATTAAACTATTTCATTGTCTTTAGTGCTCGTCTTATTGAATATGTGTTGCAATTTATCTAATGATTTTTACATCTATGTGAACTATTTCGCTTGATGGTTAACAATTCTTTCATATGTATCGACATATGTCTTTATTATAATAGTACTATTACTTTTCTCTTGAAGTCTCCCTTTTGTTTCCTTTTGGTGAATGAACCTTGATACATTTTAAATTGAATACTTCACAAGCCTTTCTTACTTTTTCATTTAAAAGTAGATGTACATGGCACTCTTATTCTAACTACTATAGCCAAGGAAAATATTTAATTAGGGGGGATCCTATACAAAAAATTTTGAGGTATAATTAGGACTTCATATAGGGGAGTCCCCTGTATGTTGGCATGATCCAAAAATGTCAAAATTCTGGTGCTAGAAGGACGAAAACCACTATATGGCTGGAAAATCACCACATTCTAACAACTAACCATCTGTGAAAGGAAATAATAGACCGAGTTTAACTCCAACTCATATTCCTAATATATGGCAGTCCTCTCAATGAAGTCTATAATAGGATTTTGAAGTGATGTACAATCAACTATGGAAAATACAACCTATTACTCCTCATTTCACAAGAGCTCTTGGTTTACTTCCTCTCGCTATTATTCTACCTCATAAGTTGATAAATAAATAAGCAAATCATAGCGGTGTATTGGTGTATTTAGTTGAATATTTGGTTATTGTAACTCATAAGGAGTTGGCTTATTCTTCTGAAAGAACAAATCAACAAGGGAAAATTCCGCCTATATTTGGATAGTGATGGAGAAGACTTTCAATTTTCCAATGAAGAAAACACGGGACAAGGAGAATGACCTGATTATAATAAGGAATTGAATGGTGAGGGAGAAGAATCTTATCGTTTTGAGTGGTAAGAGGAGGAACAAGAGTACATGTTGATGAAAAATGGGATTGAATGGCCCACATGCCTCTTGCTCTTCCTAGAAATCCTCATCATACGCTTAAACATATGGAAATATTATTTTGAATTTTGATTGTGATAAGAAGATGAAAGTTGAGGACTATGTTGATGACTTCTACATGCATTTATGCATGATTTAGGTACTTTTTGATGATGTTTCTTGTATAATTTTTCTATACACTCTAGAAGGTAGAGCATTGGTTTGGTAGCACAATATTCTACCTAATTCAATCCACAATTGGAGGAAGTACAAGAAGTTGTTCTTGGATAAATTTTTCAATGGTAAAACTCTCGTCATGTTGCTCAAACACCTCAGGAATCCTAATATGGGGGAAAAGGAAAAAGTGAATGATTTAAATTAAACATTTACTTATTTATTGAATAAGTTCCCCATAGATGTTCAACCGCATGATTCGATCGCCAAAAATTATTATATATATTCCTTGCCTACAAATATTTATCTATTTCTTAAAAGAGATTATTGGCTTTGAAATTTCTAGAAGCAATTGTTGTTAAGAAATATTTATTTTCTATTTCAGCCATTGATGAGCATGAAGACTCTAAAGACTCCAAAGATACTAGGAAGAAATCTCATGCCTCTTCTACTAAAGCCAAAGAGAAATATCCTTATGATATGGAAATCTTGGAAAAATCGTTGAAGCTACTTACTATTGAAATATTTGAACTTAGCCTCTGGATCCATCCTTTCTTTGAAAGGTGATATATCCAGTAAATTCCCCTACATTCGATCTTTGTCCTAGAAATAATTTGTTCTCACAGATCAGAAGCGGTTGAGTTTTGAGCTAGTGGAATTTGAATTTGCAGCAGTGTTTTCTTGGTGTAAAATTCAAAAATGTCTTTCAACGGATTGCGATTGGAGTATGATATTGAAGGAAGCTCGAATTATATTGCATGGAGAGATAGGATGGAGGTGGTGTTAGATGACAACGGGTTGAAGGAGTTTATAGATGTTGAAGTCGCAAAGCCTACTGATGCCTCTCAAGTTGAGGCTTGGCAAAAGAAAACAACAAAATGTTGAAGGATTCTGTTGGAGGGCGTGAAGGATCACATTGTATCCAGCCTGCATGGAAAAGCTTCTCCATACTTGATGTGGAAAGTGTTGACAGATTTATTCCAAAGCAAGAGCGACCAGAGGAATTTTGCGCTCAAGGATAAACTCAGACACATAAAGATGGAGAAAGGCAACAGTATGCCCAAGTACGTCATGAAGTTCATCCAATGCAGGGATGAGCTGGGAAGTGTGGGGGTTACTGTAGATTATGAGGAATTGGTGAGCTTGGCTCTCCTTGGTCTTCCAAAGAGTTGGCATGCCTATCAGGATTCTGTCAATGGTCGGGAGAAATTGCCAGGATGGGAGCGACTTTGGTTGGGTCTTGTGCAAGAGGAGATAAGGCGGAGTACCAGGGATGGATCTTCATCAAAGGCATCCGATGAAGAAAATTGCGCTTTGGCTGCCAAAGAAAAGAACGGGAAGAGAAAGAAAGCTTCTCATTCTAGTGCGAAAGGCAAGAAGCAGGACATGTCCAAGGTGAAGTGCTTTCACTGTCACCAACACAGACATTATGCCACAAATTGTCCGCAGAAGAAGAAAAATAAGCAGGCTGCTGGATCCACAGCTGGAGAGGCCTTAGCCTCGCAGTTTGAGCTGGATTTTTCACTGATCGCATGCTTGGTCTCAAGTGTGATGGGATCAGTATGGTTCTTGGATAGTGGTGCGTCTTTTCACATGACAAGAGATCAAGATTTGTTTTTAGATCTGGATGAGAAAGATCTTGGAATGCACATCGAGATGGGCGATGATGGTAGATACAGTGCGACCGGTATCGGTACCATTTCCTTTGAGAGGGAGTTTGGTAAGCCCTTCGTATTGAAGGAAGTGATGCATGTTCCAGGATTGAAGAAGAATCTTATCTCTGTGGCGATGTTGGAAGACAAGGGATATGATGTTGTCTTCAGCAAAGGAAAGGCTTTCCTGTGCAGTAAGACAACTAGAGAAATCTGGAAGATAGGGGTTCGAGTCAAGAACCTTTATCAATTGCAAGTAGATGGCTGCACAGCAATGGCATGAAAGTTAGAAGGAGTGGTGAGCCAGGATGATGGTGAGTTGTGGCACCGGAGATTGGGCCACCTTCACCATGGAGCTTTGAAGATACTGCAGTAGATTTCTACTGGGCTTCCTAAGGGCACTCTTGCGCAGTCCGATCAGTGCAAGGGGTGTACCTTGGGAAAATTTGTGAAAACCACCTTTCACAAGAAGGATAGTCATGCCACGACGATCCTTGAGAGAATTCACACAGACGTGTGTGGACCTTTATCAATAGCTTCGACAGCAAAGCACATGTACTATGTGATCTTTGTTGATGATTATTCTTGGAAGTGCTGGATCTTCTTCATGCAAAGAAGAGCGAGACATACTCAAAGTTATGTGATTTCAATGCGCTGGTGGAGAAGGAATCGGGGAAGCATGTGAAGGCTCTTATGAGCAACAATGGTGGTGAATTCATCTCTACTGAATTCAAGGACTTTTGCAGTGCAAAAGGGATTCAAAGAGAGCTCATAGCACCCCATAAACCACATCAGAATGGGGTTGCTGAGCGGAAGAACAGAACGGTCGTGGGTGCTGCACGGGCGATGTTGCATGATCAGGGCCTACCCATTCACTTGTGGGCGGAGGCATGCAATACTGAAGTATATGTGCAGAACCGTTGTCCTCAAAATATACTTGGCATGAGTACACCCGAGGAGGAGTTTTCTGGTAAGAAGCCTGATATTTCCCATTTGAGGATTTTTGGTTCACCTATTTACATTCATGTGACGAAGGATGCCAGGAAGAAGCTGGAGCCAACTGCAGAGGTTGGGATATTTGTGGGGTTACACTAATATGCCCCACAACTATCATGTGTATTTTCCAGATAGTCGCAAGACTGTTGTGCGACGGGATATTAAATTTCAGGAGGAGAAATCCATGAAGTGTTCGCTTGAGAGGGAGCCACACTTGCATGCAGATGGGGAGCTATTAGTTCCTAAATATGAGCTTCAGGATGTGGATCAGCCACAAGAGGAGGTTCATGGAGTGGAAGAGACCACTCATGCAACACTAACCATCAGAGGGCGGAAGTGCACTACAGAAGCTGAGCGACTGGCTCAAGATGCAGAGAAGGTTGTAGGACCACCTACAGCACAATGCAGACAGAGACAGTCACCAGACCAGTACACTGGATACATGGGTCTTGTGAGAAAATGTGTCGTGAAAGAACCATCCTCTTTCGAGGAAGCTATGGAGGACTCTGCATGGGTAGATGCCATGGTGGAAGAGTATGACTCGATTGTCAGAAACAGTGCATGGGAGATTGTCCCAAGGCCGGAGGGGAAATCAGTGGTGGGTTCGAGATGGATCTACAAAGTGAAGCAGGTGGCTGACGGGAGTGTGGAGAAGTACAAGGCAAGATTTGTTGCCTAGGGCTTCTCATAGATAGAGGGGATCGATTATGAGGAGACCTTTGCACCTGTTGCAAGGTATTCTTCCATACAGACGATCCTAGCTCTCTCAACGCAGATGGGGTGGCACAATCATCAGATGGATGTGAAGACTGCATTCCTCAATGGAGTCATTGAGGTGGAGGTGTACATAGAGCAGCCCAAAGGTTTTGAGATCTTCAGCAGTGAGTTTCATGTGTGCATACTCAAGAGAGCACTGTATGGGTTGAAACAAGCACCTCGTGCTTGGTACACATGGATAGACAATTATTTCACTGGAATTGGATTCTCCAAGAGTGAGGCGGATCCTAACCTGTACCAGATTGTGGTGGAGGGTAAGTTGCTGATATTTGTACTTTATGTAGATGATTTTATTTTGATAGGTGATGAGCTGTTGATACTTTCATGCAAGGAGGATCTTGCTAGAGAGTTTGAGATGAAGGACTTGGGCCTGCTTCATTATTTCCTGGGATTGGAAATTTGGCAGTGCAGTGATGGACTATTTGTTTCTCAAGGTAAGTATGCCCAAGAGATAATGGAGAAGTTCAACATGAATGGCTGCAAGCCTGTTGATACTCCTCTTCCTGGAGGTTGGAGGAAGGAGGATGCTACTTCAGCGGAGGTAGTGAATGCCACTGTTTATTGACAGTTGGTGGGGTCGGTTATGTATATGGTCAATACACGACCGATATATGCTATGTTGTTAACCAGCTTTCACAAGCTTTGGTTAAGCCAACCAAGCTCTTCTGGAAGGCAGGCAAGCATGTATTGCATTATCTTAGAGGCACATTGGGATATGGATTGTGGTACAGACAGGAGGATGAGGTGAAGCTATGTGGCTTCACGGATGCAGATTGGGCAGGGAGCCCAACGAACAGAAAGAGCACATCTGGAGGATCTTCAGTATTGGGTCAATAGTAGTTTCATGGTACAGCAGGAAGCAGAGATCCATGGCACTCAGTTCAGCAGAGGCTGAGTATATGGCAGCAAGCTTGGCTGCATGCGAGGCTATATGGATGAGGAAGATCTTGGTCGGGTTGTTCGGGTCACACTTGGGGCCTACTGTGATTTATTGTGATAAACAAAGTTGCATTAAACTCTCAGCTAATCCAGTATTTCATGATAGATCCAAACACATCGACATTAGGTACCATCATATCATAGATTGTGTGCAGCGGAGAATCATGTTACTTTCATACTTTCCCACGGAGGATCAGGATGCCGATATCTTGACAAAGGCGCTCACCAGGAGAAAATTTGAATACCACGAAGGCAGGATAGGGGTTGTAGATAATCCATATATTGTTGAGAGGGAGTGTTGAAAATGCAACAAGATGATGGAGCTTAGTGAAAAGAAGTCGCCTTCACTAAGTGGGCCCGCAGGCTATTTTTGGCGCAAAGTCTATTTTTAGACTATGTCTATTTTTAGACATATGGATCATGGTATATGAGTTGTAGGATGCTATTTATGGATGATTGGTCAAGTTGGTAAAAATAGATGGACTTCTATTTTTAGACATTGGGCGGAATCTATTTTTAGACTGCCGAGCTAAAAATAGAACAATCGAATATTATTAACCCTTAATAATATTTAGACTATAAACATTATCTTATCCTCTTGGAGCACTTCAGTTTGATTCTTGGATGTGGCACATGCAGATGAAAGAAGGAAATACACTTTTCCTATGGGTTAGTTGAGCTATTGCATGGTTGACTTCAGTTAGAACTCATGGGGTAGAGTTTGGTGGAGTTGATGAGACAAATGGTGGAGTTGTGTTTGGTTTAACATAGTTGAACTAGTTGTATTTAGTCCAACTGATACATACACTAGTGATGAGTGGTGTGAATTAATTATTAATTAATTCACTAATTATTAACTCATAAATCAACTAAATAATATATCATTTAACTGCAATGCATGGACAGTTCAGTGGAGACCAGTGTTAGAGGTGGGTGAAAGGGTGAGTCTACTATCAGTTGTGACTATAGCTGTGCATCGGATTTGCACACACATTGATTGATATTACCAATGAAAATTGCACAGCACAAGCCACTGGGATTCGAACTTGGATCTCATCATTATTCATCTTGGATTGCACAGTAGAGGCAGGCAGACTTGTGGAGGAGATTTGAACCTGTGACTTGTTCATCTTTCGTGCTAGTTTGTGTGTAGCATGTGAGATAGTGCTAAGAGCTGTGAGGAGCTTTATGCTATGTATTGTTACATGTTCTCTATCATTATAATATACAGATATTTGGGGGTTTTCAGCTGTATGCTTTCCTATTATCTTGTGTTATATGTGTGCTTGATTATGTTTTAATGTGCGCATGCGACTGCTTCTATTTCCGCAAATTGATGATCTGCATGAAGCTTAAATAGTGTGTAATGAGGATAATCTCGGTGAATAATTCAGCTATTATTCAAATTTATACAGGGTTTAGGGGCTTAAATTGGTTAGGGGTTAACAGGTTAGGGGTAGGGGTTAAGGGTTTAGAGGTTTAGGGGTTAAATGGGTTAGGGGTTAAGGGTTTAGGGGGTTAAGGGTTTAGGGGTTAGGAATTAGGGTTTAAGGGGTCAAAGGTTATCTTTGGGAATTATATTTTAAGGGGTTAGGGGTTAAGGGTTTAGAGGTTTAGGGTTTAGGGGGTTATATGGGTTAGAGGTTTAGAGGTTTAGGGGGTTAGGGGATTTAGCAGTGAAGGATTTTAGGGGTTGGGGGTTATGGTTTTGGGGGTTAAATGGAATCCACACTTAAATGGGTTTGGTTTTTAGGGGTTTAGGGTGTTGAATTGGTTAGGGGTTTTGGGGTTTAGGGGCTTAAATGGGTTAGGGGTTAAGGGTTTAGAGGTTTAGGTATTAGGGGTTAAATGGGTTGGGGGTTTAGTGGGGGTAAATGGGTTAGGGCTTAAGGGTTTAGAGGTTTAGGGTTTAGGGGGTTAAATGGGTTAGGGGTTAGGAATTAGGGTTTAAGGGGTCAAGGGTTAAGGGGTTAGAGGTTTAGGTCTTTAAGGGGTTGAATGGGTTATGGGTTGTGAATTAGGGTTTAAGGGGTTATAAGTTTAGGTTTTAAGGGGTTAAATGGGTTAGGGTTGGTTTAGAGGTTTAGGGGGTTAGGGGATTTAGTAGTTAAGGATTTTAGGGGTTAACGGGTTAGGGGTAGCGGTTAAGGTTTTAGAGGTTTAGGGTTTAGGGGTTTAAATGCGTTAGGGGTTAGGAATTAGGGTTTAAGGGGTCAAGGGTTAAGGGATTAGAGGTTTAGGTGTTTAAGGGGTTGAATGGGTTATGGGTTGGGAATTAGGGTCTAAGGGGTTATAGGTTTAGGGTTTAGGGGGTTAAATGGGTTAGGGTTGGTTTAGAGGTTTAGGGGGTTAGGGGATTTAGCAGTTAAGGATTTTAGGGGTTAGAAGTTAGGGGTTAATGGGGTTAAATGGGTTAGGTTTTAGGGGGTTTAGGGTGTTGAATTAGTTGGGGTTGGGAATTAGGGTTTAAGGGGTTAGGGGTTAGGTTTTAGAGGTTTAGGGTTAGAGTTCACAAATGGGTTCTACAGTTTTGAGGTTTAGAGTTGAGAGTTTACTTGATGAAAGGATTTTAAGGGTTAGGGGTTAGGGTTTTGGGGGTTAAATGGAATACACACTTAAATGGGTTAGGTTTTTAGGCGTTTAGGGTGTTGAATTTTTTAGGGGTTGGAAATTAGGGTTTAAGGGGTTAGGGGTTAAGGGTTTTAAGGGTTAGGGTTTACGGGGTTAAATGGGTTACAGGTTTAGAGGTTTAGGGGGTTAGGGGATTTAGCAGTGAAGGATTTCAGGGGTTAGGGGTTAGGGTTTTGGGCGTTAAATGGAATCCACACTTAAATGGGTTAAGTTTTTAGGGGTTTAGGGTCTTGAATTGGTTAGGGGTTGGGAATTAGGGTTTAAGGGGTTAGGGATTAAGGGTTTAGGGGTTAGGAATTAGGATTTAAGGGCTCAAGGGTTAAGGAGCCAAGGGTTATGGGTTGGGAATTAGGGTTTAAGGGTGTTAGGAATCTGTAATTTATTAGCAATATTGGGAGAGTCCAATTACAGAAACAACATCGTTTCAACCAACTTTGGGATTCTAGGATCTAGCCCTCCTGAATCCGAAGAGGGATCTCTCCAATAGGTGCAAAGATGGATTTGTCTTTGAAGTTCGAGGTAATGATATTAGGCTAGCTTTGAAGGCCAAGGGTTTGTTTTGTTTTTTGGATGGTTGAGCATGATTTTTGTTTAGAGGAGAAAAGTCCCAAAGGTAAAGAGGTTCAAAAGTGAGAATTTGCAAGCAACCAGAGTAAGTTTTGATCGAGAAGAAAGATGATGGTAGGTTTTCAGTCCATTGGGCTATGGAGTCATAAGAGAATTTAATTAAAACAATCAGGTTCAAGAGTGGTCTATGGGGCAAGTCATCTATGCCTAAGGATCTCTTTAAGGTTTGATTTATGGAATGAAATGATACGTTAAGAAGGGGAAATAAATAGATGAAGAACGAAGAGCAGCCCAGGATCTGGTAAGTACTTTGAAACTAGCTAGCCTTTGATACACTTCCAATAGAAAACATATGAAAACTAAGGGAAACTTGAAGGCAACCTTTGGAGTAGAGACTAGTGAGCTGGGCTCACCACAAATCCTCTCCTAGCTCTTCTTTACTTGGCTACTTCCAAGACAATCACAAAGATAACACAGAATGGCCTAAGATCTGGTAAGTACTTTGAAACTAGCAAGCTTTTAATACATTCTAAGGGAAACAATCAAACAGTTATGCAAACAAGACTGGGACCAGGGCTCACCATATCTTCCTCAATTCATCTTCACACAACATATACTGGAAGTAACATTCAAAAATAATATTCAGCTAAGAAAATAAGACGACGGAACACCAGCATTCCTATGCTTGAACTGAATTAAATCATTTTGAAATAACGCAGTGGGAAGAAAACATTTAAATAAATATTTTTCAGCCAGAGAAGGTTACTGGTATACTGTAGGCCCTAACACTGTTTAAACTGTTCAATACAGAAGAAAATGAAACAAAATGAAAACAGGAATAAAATAACAAGTTACAATGAGAATAACATCACCGTCAACATAGACCAGGATCCCATAAATCAGCTTGTATTGATGCTCCAAACCAGTTACAATCTTCAAGTCCAGTGTTTTAATTCATCTTTGCTACAGCCCTAACATACGTACAAGTAGAGCTCCAAGAGGCAGTGAATCCACTATTTACAATTAAAGTGTAACTAGTTACATTACAATGCCTTGGCAATTACATCAACCAACCCCTCACTCCATCTTCTGCGAAGTATTTATAGAAGGATGAGAGTGAGATACGATAAAGATCTCATCTGATGTCTGAAGTTAATGTCTTCTTAGCCCTTGGGAGGCTCAATGAAGAAACTGTACAGGTGTTTCACTATATTAATTGGTTTACACTTATGAATTAAGCTCGGTGGGAGCTTTTGTTGACCTTTGAGACTCTGTGTGATGCTAGGGTTACTCTGCAGATATTCTTTCATTAAATCCCTGACAGAAGTATCTATTTGGCTACGTCGAGGTAAAATATCTGATCCCGATCAATAAATTATGTTCTTGATGGAATACTTTGAGGCACAGGTGGCACTTTAGTCACTGGGAGGAATCAATTTGCCTCCATTTGTGGCGGTGGAGGGTTTTCTTGATAAAAAACTTTAGGTTTTCCTTTAAACTGTGTTTTAATTTGGGGATTAGGCTTTTGATAACTGTCTTAGCCCTAATCCCTGCTAATCTGTCCATTAATTCTCTGTTCTGGTTCATCCTGGTCTTCGACACTGATAATCTTCGATTGTGCCTGTTTCATGGTTTTCTGGTTGTCGTGTCGGGCTGCACAGGGTTTATAAGGCATCAATGCCTGAAAAAACATCGATGAAATATGCATTTCAACCCTGCGGGTGATTTTCTTTGACGAATCGAAAACAACAGGGTCATCACCCTCCTTCTCAGAATATTTTTTGAAAACCACAAAAAATGATTTAAACCCTGCAAAATGCGAAAACTCGTTAAAAAATCCTGCTCTATAGGTTTAACTGCATTGGAAGGCATGGAGGAAGCATGGCCGTTGGATGGCATCATCCAACGGTCGGGATTAATCTGGGAGATCATAGAATGGGTGGAAGAAAGATTAAGTCCGAGCCGTCGATCTGCAGAGATTGACAACCACGATAAAAAGCGGTGGTCAGAGGAGAAGGATGAATCTGAGCTGTCGATTCGCACTGAGATCGACGGTCGAGAACGGGCAATGGAAAGTTAGCGGCGGTGGATCGTTGACTAGGCAACAGAATCGGGCGACGCAATATGGGTTGTCGATCTGTAGATCAGATCTATGGTGGGGATTGATTTGCTGCTATACGAGGGCTTGCTTATCGCACAGGCACTTTTGTTAACCATCGGACACTTTTGAAGAGCGATAGCAGTTGGATGAGTGGGCCCAGATCAAACGGCGGAGATCAATTTCACTGGGCATCCTGGTACGAACTATAACGCGCGATAGACGACGGCTGCACAAAATTTTTCAAATCGTACAAGGGACACGCGTCACACAGCGTATGGAATCGCTAGCCAATGGAAGAAAATAACTTTTGGCCCGAAGGCGGTGCGAAAGATATCGCCGGTTTTGAGCAAATAGCGCACGGGAAGTGGGGACCACGGGAAGAAGTGTTTTGCACCATCCGATTTGCGGGGCAAATTGATGGTCGAGATCGCTCCATAATTCATACGGGCGAAAAAATTTGAAAATAAATTAAAACCTAAAAAGCACAATTTACAAAGGTTTTAATGCTTTTGGGTGGAGGAGAAATTTGGAAGGATAAGCGCCCGATGGGTTTAGCAGCTGGTTCTAGCACTCGGTCACATGGAAGAAAAAGGGTTAGAGGCTTAGCCCAAGGGGGCTTAGACCCATAACATAGAAAATATATATTTTCTATGGTTTTTTAATGTTTTTTCGAAGGAAATGAAGGTTCCGATAAGGCTAAGAAGGGGTCCTAGACCTTGTAAAAAGGATTTTGATGAGGGTAAATAGCAGAAACATGGAAATGAGGAATTTTCATGGGGAATGGAGGGATAGAAGAGGAGGTTAGTTTTGAGGAGAAGGAAGGGGAAAAAGGGGTCTGCAGCAGTATTTGACCTTGGATTTTTGTAGGATTTCAGAGGTTTTTAGGATGTAAACAGCAGAATGGGATCTAGACAGAGGCTATGATGCCTTCAAAAGTCTTCAAGAGCCAACAGTTTTTAATAGGGAAAAATCGTTCCTTGTAGGCTCAAAAACAATCTAGCCACCTTTGGTATAATCAAATTTTACAGGTGGCTAACAGTGGCTCCACTTGGGGATGGTGCCTTCTTGAAGGCATCAGGAATTCAGACTTGATTTCTCTAGGAGGCTGACTTGTGCTTGATCCATTGGATTTCTCTTATTTTGCTGGATGATCTTGCATTTCTCTAGAAAATAGCATCAGTTATGAAAGAATAATGGACTTCATCAATACAATTTTCTACCTACCCAATCCTACTGATCTAACATTTTTTCTTCATCAAAGTGCACTTGGATTGGAAAACTCTTTTCACAACATTTTATTCTTTTGAAAGCATAAAAACTAATCTAATTATACTCCTTATTTCTCCCTGAACTCAGATTAAACAGTTGATCTCAGATTTTCTCTACCTAATCTACTGTCTGTTGGGATTAAATTGTCCAACAAACTTTCATTCTCTAAATTCTACAACAGAAATTTAAAAACAGTCAAGTCAAGATTAAGCTGTTTGACTTGCTGTGATCTATGGCATAAAAACAAGCTGCACATAGATTATTATTTGCAGAAAAATAAAAACAAAATGGAAGGCTTAAGATCTAAAAGTTTCTCATCATGGCCTTCTCTTTTCTTCACAGCTCTGTTTTTGCTTTGTTTGAGCTATCTTTTCCTTGTTCTCTGATTCAGATTTTGGGCAAATTAGAACCAGTTTTTCTCTCCTTTTGACTCAGAAGATCAAACAGTTTTGAGTCATCTCCCTCTGGAAACTTTGGTTCATATTTTGAGCTTCTTTGAACCTTCAATTTCTATCCTAATCTACCCACTGATAAGCCAAGATTGGAAATTTTTTCAAATCTCATTCACTGTCCTATCAGCAAAGAAATTTAAAGCCAGGTAGTCAATATTAAACTGTTTTACTAAATATAAGTGTGTTTTTGAGGAGTGGAATTTGAGCTTGCACACTTTCAGATTTGTTTCTCTTTTTGGCATGGGGCTTTTCCTTTCTTGTTTTCATTTCTTCCCCTCTTTTCTTTCTTTTCTTTGATTTTGTATTTCTTTATTTTTCATAACTTTGAATGCAATGGTGGATGGAATATTCATAATGAAAAAATATAAAAGGCTTCAAAACATAAAATGGATCAAGATAAGTAATGCTTAAGCATCCTTCCATTGACAGGACCCCCAAACAATTCTGTTCCATCCAGTTCTTGTAGGAAAAATGCATTATTACCTGCAACTGAATGAATAGAGTAAGGGCCAAGCCAGAGGTTGTCAAATTTTCCATGCTTGCCCTTTTCTTCCCTCCTTGAGTCCCACTTTAAAACTTTGTCCCCAATCTTGAAATTAATAGCCTTAGCTCTTCTGTCAAAAAGCTTTTTGCTACTGTCGTGTTTGTGTAATGCTTTATTATACACTTCCTCCCTTGTTTGTTGAAGATGAATGGTCTGATTTATTCTTCTGGTCATGTCATTTTCTTCAGTCTGCAACTCTTGAATCAACTTCATAACTGGTACACCAAGGCTATTTGGAAAAATCGCATTAGTACCATACAAAAGCTGGAAAGGTGACATACCAATAGATTTCTTCAAAGTTAATCTGTCAGCCCAAAGTGCATGGACCAGCTTTGTGTGCCAAGACTTTTTGTTGTCCTCCAACAGTTTCTTGATTATGTTCACTAAGCTTTTGTTGGAAGATTCCTCAAGTCCATTACCCTGAGGGTAATAGGCTGTGGAATGCCCTAATGATATCTAATATCTATGATAGAAGTCAACCATCTTCTTTGATCCAAATGTTGCTGCGTTATTAGTGATAATTTTGGTAGGACAACTAAATCCAGAGAGAATGTTATTTTCTATGAACTTTATGATAACTGAATCATTGGCCTACCTACAAGGAATGGCTTCTATCCACTTAGTGGAATAGTCTGTGGCAGTAAGAATCCACCTATGCTGGGCAGAAGATGGTTGATGGATTTCTCCTATGAAGTCAAGTCCCCACTATTGAAAAGTAGCTTCAACAGTGATTGGATGCAGAGGAAGGGGTAACAGTTTTCTATTGCCCTCAAATAGTTGGCACTTATGACAGGCAATGATCATCTTGTGTATATCAGGAAAAAGAGTAGGCCAATAGAAACCAGCCCTCAAAATTTTGTTGGCTGTGGACTTCCAGTACAAATGACCCCCACACTCTCCTTCATGGAATTCCTGCTTAACCTTCTCTGCATCAAACTCAGGAAAATATTTAAGAAATATACCACCTGTATTTTTCCAATAAATAGATCTATCTATAATGCAATAGTTTACTACTTTCAGCTTCAAGAACCTTGCCTTTTTTTTTGTCAAACCAGGAGGTGTATTTAAATTGAGAAAAACATAAACAATATCAGCATACCAAGGAGAATTCATAAAATGGTCTTCAACAATGGGAGTTGAGAATTCTTCTTGGTCATCTAAAGCATTAATCATATGAATATCAAGAAATTCACAATTTGACTCAGCCATTAATCTAGCTAGACCTTGGCCATTGATCAGCTTAGTGGGTTTTATCTCTAAATCATATTCAAGAATAACAACAATCCACTTACCTCTCTTACCATCTGGGTCCTGCGTTAGAATTTCTTTAACAACTGAATTTGGGACAAAGGCAATAATTTGTGAGTGAAGGATGTATACTCTGAAGTCTTTCAAAGCTTTTACCAAAGCGAAAGCCTGCTTCTCCATAACGTTATACTTCAAAGGGGCATCCCTCAATGCCTTGCTAAAGAATGCAATGGGCTGGTCTTGTCCTTGTGGATTTTTCTCTAAAAGGATAGTAGCTATGGTGTGTTCTGATGCAAATGAGAAGATATAAAAATCCTTTGAAAAATCAGGACTTATCAGCACCGGCATTTTGGCTAATGCTTGTTTCACCAGCTCAAAGGATGTCTTTGCTTCCAAGGTCCATTTTACCACTTGCTCCTTTTTCAGCATATTCATGATATTCCTAAGGAGCTCAGCTAAATTAGGAATGAACCTCCTCAAAAATTGTATCTTCCCAGTGAAAGATTGCAACTCCTTGATGTTTCAAGGATGAGAGATTTGCAGTATGGCCTCAATCCTCTTTGGATCTATCTCTATACCCACCTAAGAAATAATGTGCCCAAGAAGTTTACCTTCTTGGAGACCAAATAGTGTTTTCTTAGGGTTTAAAGATATCCCAAACTTTCTGCATTTCTCGAAAAATTTTCTTAAATGTTCTAAATGTTCTTCATCTGTTTTTCAAAACACAGTGACATCGTCAAGATAGATAATGATGAAGAAGCTCAATTCTTCCTAGAATGCTATGTCCATGGCTCTCTGAAAGGTTGCTCCAGCATTCATTATACCAAAAGGCCTTTTCACATACATGAAAGTACCCCATGGTGTAGTAAAAGCTGTCTTTAGTTGATCAGCAGGGTGAACTAAGATCTGATTATACCCTGAATAGCCATCAAGCAAATAAATTCTCTTAGACCCTAGCACCCTTTGTAAAACATGATCCATTTTTGGTAAAGGGTAGTTGTCTTTCAATGAAGCTTTGTTTAAATCTCTAAAATCTATACAAAGCCTGATTTCTCCAGTCTTCTTCCTAACAGACACCAAATTAGATACCCATTCAGAATATCTAATAGGGACAATAATACCAGCATCATACATCTTCATGATTTCCTTCTTGACCAAAGGCAGTTGTATAGGGTTTATTCTGTGCAGTTTCTATTTGAATGGTTTTTTGTTTTATTTGAGAGGGATTTTGTGCTGTATTATTTCAGTGTCATCGGACTTCAGATCTTCGTAACCCATGCAAAAACATCAGAAAATTCTTTGAACAGCTCTATGTATTTGAGCTTATGTGAGCTGGCAAAGTTTTGGACAGTTTGATCATCTTCGATTTCTCCTCACTGCCAATATTACACTCTTCCACTTCAATCTCTACAGGTTCCAGTTTATGTTTTTTGGCCACATCATTAAAATCAAACAACTCTTCTAAAGGTGTTAGACCACTTGGAAAACTTTCATCTTTAGAGTGCAGAGTTTCTAATTCCTCTGTTTCTGATTATGCACTCAATTCTGTTTTGTTTCTAAGTTTGCTAGTCTGAAGGTTAATATTGATAAGCTCAGGAGAAGGTTCTTCTTCACCAAGAAAATTTTCTTCACTGCAGTCTATATCATAATCTGAATCTGAACTATGCAGTTAAAATTCATTTATGAATTGCATGAAGTCTTTTATTTGTTTATCTCCATCAAACACCTGCCAATATTTTTTATTATCAGGTACAGCTGGTCTAAATTTTATCTGAGTTGAGAAATCTTCGGTCTCATATGGCGATAGACATGTCCTAGCTGCAAAGGCTAAATTGTGGGCTATAATATTTCTTTTCCTCGGGACAAAAATCAGTTTGGACTCCTCGAACGTTTTCAAAAGATCCATGACATCATTCCGATAGGCCCTAAGTCTAGGATGATTTGCATTATACTCCCCATTGACTTGCCTAATTATTAACTCAGAATCCCCATACACATTGATTCTCTGGGCTCCTAACTTTTTTAACAAATCTAAGCCTAAGAGTAGGGATTCATACTCCACTATGTTATTAGAACAATGAAAGTTCAACTTGCAAGAAATGCATTCTGTGTGTTTGCTTTCAGTGTTAGTAATCCAGACACCTGCACCAGCGTTAGTTCTAGTGCATGACCCATCAAAATACATGCTCCATAGAGGACTTTTATTAGTTTTATCTATTTGGTGAATGTCCTCATCAACTACCTTGCTTCCAGATGCTTCCTGAATATCAACACTAAGTTGTTTTTGTTTTAAATCCTCAAGTTTCTCATCGGGTTGAGGATTGTTCTCTTGACTATCAAGATTTAAGTTTAATGGATTGATGATTTGTAGTTCAAGACCAGAGTTTGGTTTGCTAATGTTTTCAAATACAGAAAACTGCTTAGACACTTCAGCATTATGTTCCTCTTCATCCCTTTTGGTCACTAATTCTGTTAAAGTGATTTTTTCATTAAGGCTTTCATCATTGAACATGATAAAAGAATCAAGGCCTGTACTCACGAAGTATAGAGGAGAGTTTTGTGGTCTATCTTGACTTCTGACTGTGTATTTCATATGCGACTCCCTGTAAAGTCTTCGAGTTTGGCTGAAAACAGGGATAGTTGCATAGGTCATGTCCATTTGCATAGTCCCCTGTAACTTAGCCCCCCAAGATCTTGATAAAAGCATTCCCTACTTTTGGGGCACATCAGCCACAACAACATCCATAACTAAGCATTTGGCTGGAATCTGGGCTAAGTTAACACAAAGTTCTTTGATCAATCCTAAACACTTGAATCTGCTTGAGTCAAAAGAGTAAAGATATTTATAAGGTCTGGTGATTTCAAGACCCAGGCTCTCCATTACAGCTTTTGGCATTAAATTATGAGAGGCCCCTGAGTCGTGCATAGCGTTGTGCAAAATTTTTTCATGAACGTTTAAACTTACATAAAAAGGAGGGATAGGTCCTTCTTGATATTTACCTTCAATATTTGCACCAAAAATAAGCTCTCGTTGGCCATCATTAAGATTGAGAGTGTCCTCGTTGTCATCTATGTTTAGAGCCTTCAAAATTTGGGTTCTATATACATGTTGGGCAGCTAACTTGGTTAAGGGAACAAAGATTTTAATCTTGGAAATTTCCTGTTCGAGGCTGAAAGAAATTTGGTTCTTCAATATACTGTTTTCAGCCTTATTAGCTATCGTTTTATCATCAACAACAGCTTGTTGATTGGTTCTATTTACACTTGTCACAACAGTTGAAACATGAGTACTAGCTGAAGTGTTAGTACTACTAATGTCTGCACTCTGTTTCTCAAGATTTTGAGTGTCTTTCTCTTTACCTTTACCAGAGTTAACATCCACTATTTTGTCCTTTTGCTTGACTGTTTTAGACTTGGTTGTAGTGCTATTGTGAGAATATTTGTCAGAGGTTTTGTTGTTCGGGGTTTTTTGACTGGTTTTGCTTCTAAGGTCATATTCTCTTTGAGTCTCTATGATAAAATTATCCATGTCTTGATAATGATTTTCGTCATCATCTCTTTTGTCATCATAAGGTGTGTATAGACCTTGTTTCTTATCATAATGAATCTCTAAGTCATCATTATCTACCCCCAACATGTTTATATTATTATCCTCTGCTATTTCATCTATTTCCCCAACCTCACTCACATAGTTTTGATGAAAGGGAGGAGTGATCTGTTGATCATCTTCTCTGGGCCTGTTTGGAGGCTAGTTTCTTCTTACATTCTGATTCTGGTTTTGGTTTCTGTTTTGAGGGGAAGTTTGGTTTTGACTTTCTTCTGCTCTCTCAAGAATGCTCATTTTCTTCATCATTTCCTCCATCATTCTTTCCATATTTGAGTTTTAGGTAGTAGGTGTGGATTCCTCTCTAAAAGATACTCTCTTTTCAGCTTTCATCCTTGCCCTCTTCTCCATTAGGTTGACTTCCATAGAAAGAGCACCTCTTTGCATGTCTTCCAGGGTTGAAAAATCTCTCTCTCTGAGTGAATAGGTCATGTCAACGTCAAAACCTTCAGGAAACTTGTTTAAGGCTGAGCCTTGTGGAGGTTTTAATTCTGGGGAAAGTGCATTATACACACTGTTAAATCTAGTACAATAGGCTTGTACACTTTCCCCAGGGTTTCTATGGATATTGTTATAGTCAGCAAGAACTTGGAGAGGATTCCTCCTCACTTCCCATTTGTTTAAGAATGTTTGATGGAAACCTTGGAGATCGTTAATACTACGGGGGGTTAAGCCTTTAAACCATTTTCTTACTTCTCATCCCAAACTTTGAGCAAATATTCTAAGCTTGATAGAATCCTCATCAATTTCGTTTCTATCAAAGTAGTCATTCATGTTATCCACATGTTGTGATGCAATTATCGCGTTGCTGGCATCATACAATGGGATTTTGGACTGATAGTCCTGTGCAAGGTTTACTAGTGGTATAGGAAGGGCTAAGGGAGCATACCATGCTACCATGATAGGTGGTGGGGGTGGGTTGACAAGAGGAGGTGTGGGCTGAAGTGGAGTGGTTTGAACAGTGGATGAAGGATGAAGAGAAGTGGATGGAACAGCAGCAGATTGCTGAGTTGATGTTGGATGAGGGACACCTAAGTTAAGAAGAAAATGTAAATCAGGAGGTGTTGTCCCTCTTTTACCAAAATGTCCACTTGTTTCAGGAGATGAAAGTGAAGACTCAAAATCTAGCTGATCTAAATCACCAAATGACCTAGTCCTAAAGGGATTAACTAAGTCAGCTTGTGATTGTTGTAGAGCTGAAAGATTTTCAAGGACCGAATTATCTCTTAGGGGTGATCTAAAAAGAATTGAAGATTCTGTCTTAGGAGACTTCCAAAGGATTCTTTCTGGGTTATCAACTATCTCAGGTGGATCAGGGTCAGGATGGGCTCTAATGTGAATCTTTCTAGGAGCCACTATGTTGTGTTTTAGACCCAAATAACAAGAAAATTTGAACCAAGTATGACAGTATTTAAGAGGTTTAACTAATCTGTTTTCACAATTTTAATCCAGCAGTCCTCTAACTGAGTTTTAAATGATGTTATGATGCTAAGGGTTCTTCCCAGTGGAGTTTTAAGGTCTGTTCAGGATCGTGGAGTCGCTAGGTGGAAAGTTTAAAGTGTTTTCAAAGAGGTACACTATCCACCACAGTGCTTGTGAAACATCCCTTTTCAAGGATATCTCGAAACACAACAAACTCTAACCAGAGATTGACTAGGAGGGCATTTACCAGATATGTCACCTCTTAAAAGAGGATGAGATCCGGAGGCTACCTGGCCCTTTTCAGACTCTGTCTAAGAGTATGAGGTAAAACACAATGAAGATAAGCGAAATGTAAGAGAAAGTGTTTTACTACCAATCTGAAATGTTTTGTTATTTTCTGAGTTATTTTTATTTGTGTGGTTTCTAAGAATGTCCTAACTTTGCTTCTAAACTTAGATACGATTGTGAGACAAAGACAGTCTACTCTTATGGCTAAGCTAGCTGATTTTTCAAGGTTAGATAAAGACTTATGAGAATCCTAGGGTTGACCTAGATTGTCACTGATTCAAACAAGTTTCATCATGATTACCATTCCTTGGTAGTGCCTGAAAAAGATTCTTTTTACTCTCAAATTTTTATAGGAATGAAAATGATTTTGGGTTCAGTCCCCAGTGGAGTCGCCAGAAATGTTAGGAATCTGTAATTTATTAGAAAGACTGGCAGAGTCCAATTACAGAAACAACATTGTTTCAACCAACCTTTGGATTCTAGGATCTAGCCCTCCTGAATCCAGAGGGGGATATCTCCAATAGGTGCAAATATGGATTTGTCTTTGAATTTTGAGGTAATGATATTAGGCTAGCTATGAAGGCCAAGGGGTTTTTTTGTTTTTTGGATGGTTGAGCATGATTGTCGTTTAGAGGAGAAAAGTCCCAAAGGTAAAGAGGTTCAAAAGTGAGAAGTTGCAAGCAACCAGAGTAATTTTTGATCGAGAAGAAAGATGATGGTAGGTTTTCAGTCCATTGGGCTATGGATTCATAAGAGTATTTAATTGAAACAATCAGGTTCAAGTGTGGTCTATGGGGCAAGTCATCTATGCCTAAGGATCTCTTTAAGGTTTGATTTATGGAATGAAATGATACATTAAGAAGGGGAAATAAAAAGATGAAGAATGAAGAGCAGCCCAGGATCTGGTAAGTACTTTGAAACTAGCTAGCCTTTGACCAGGCACTTAAGAAAAACATGAAAGTAAACTAGGATCTGGTAACTACTTTGAAACTAGCCAGCCTTTGATACACTTCCAATAGAAAACATATAAAAACTAAGGGAAACTTGAAGGCAACCTTTGGAGTAGAGACTATCGGGCCAGGCTCACCACAAATCCTCTCCTAGCTCTTCTTTACTTGGCTACTTCCAAAACAATCACAAAGATAACACAGAATGTCCTAAGATCTGGTAAGTACTTTGAAACTAGCCAGCTTTTCACACATTCTAAGGGAAACAATCAAACAGTTATGCAAACAAGACTGGGACCAGGGCTCACCATATCTTTGTCAGTTCATCTTCACACAACATATATTGAAAGTAACATTCAAAAATAATATTCAGCTAAGAAAATAAGACGAAGGAACGCCAACATTCCTATTCTTTAACTGAATTAAATCATTTTCAAATAACGCAGTGGGAAGAAAACATTTAAATAAAGAATTTTCAACCAGAGAAGGTTACTGGTACACAGTAGGCCCTAACACTATTTAAACTGTTCTTTACAGAATAAAATGAAACAAAATGAAAACAGGAATAAAATAACAAGTTACAATGAGAATAACATCACCGTCAACATAGACTAGGATCCCATAAATCAGCTTGTATTGATGCTCCAAACCAGCTACAATCTTCAAGTCCAGTGTTTTAATTCATCTTTCTTTCACAACCTAACTTATTTGTTACAAGCAGAGCTCCAAGAGCCAGTGAATCACTATTTACAATCAGAAGTCTTTAGTTTAGTTACATTACAATGCTTCAGCAATTACATCAACAACCAACCCCTCACTCATCTTCTACTGAAGTATTTATAGAAGGATTAGGAGGTGAGATCTGATAAAAGATCTCAAATACAATTAATACAGAGTTAATGTCTTCTTGGCCCTTGGGAGGCTCAATGAAGAAACTGTACAGGTGTTTCACTGTATTAATTGGTTTACACTTATGAATTAAGCTCGGTGGGAGCTTTTTTTTACCTTTGAGGCTTTGTGTGATGCTAAGGTTACTCTGTAGATATTCTTTCATTAAATCCTTGGCAGAAGTAACTCTTCGTCTACGTCGAGGTAAAATATCTGATCCCGATCAATAAATTATGTTCCTGATGGAATACTTTGAGGCGCAGGTGGCACTTTAGTCGCTGGGAGGAATCAATTTGCCTCCATTTGTGGTAGTGGAGGGTTTTCCTAATAAAACACTTTAAGTTTTCCTTTAAACTGTGTTTTAATTTTGGGATTAGGCTTTTGATAACTGTCTTAGTCGTAATCCCTGCTAATCTATCCATTAATTCTCTATTCTAGTTCATCCTGGTCTTCGGAACTGATAATCTTCGCCTATGCCTGTTTCATGGTTTTCTGGCTGTCGTGATGGGCTGCGCAGGGTTTATAAGCCATAAATGCCTGAGAAAACATCAATGAAATATGCATTTCAACCCTGCGGGTGATTTTATTTGACGAATCAAAAATAGCAGGGTCGTCACCCTCCTTCTCAGAATCTTTTTTGAAAACCACAAAAAATGATTTAAACCCTGCAAAATGCGAAAAATCATTAAAAAATCCTGCTTTGTAGGTTTAACTGCATTAGAAGGCACGGAGGAAGCGTGGTCGTTGGATGGCATCATCCGACGGTCGGGATTAATCTGGGAGATCATAGAATGGGCGGAAGAAAGATTAAGTATCAACGGTCGGGGATGATTGCGGGGGGTCCGGGTGTATGGAGGAAAAATATTGGGGGTATACCCCCACAGGGAAACTGCGCTATTGATCTGGATCAATTTGGACGGTCAAGATGGAATCAGGGGATGTTGAAATTCAAATGGAGGGAATCTGGGTGATTAATTTTGGACCGTCGATCTGTAGATCAGATTGACGGTAGAGATTTCGTTGCCATTGCACGGAAACCTGAGTTATTGCGTGGGCACCTTTGTTATCCATCGGACACCTTCGAAGAGCGATATTTGTTGGCTGAGTGGGCCCAGATCGGACGCGGAGATTGATTTCGCTGGGCATCCTAGTCCGAGCTATAATGCGCGATGGTCGACGGCTACACGGCGGTTTTCAAATCATACAAGGGACACGCGGCGGCAAGCGTATGGAATTGCTGCCGATTGGGAAAAAACTGCCTTCTGCTAAAGAGCGATACGATGGAAAGCACGCGGGTTTGGAAAACAACGCATGGATGGGGGGGGGGGTCCATAGGAATGGCGTGCTCCGCACTGTCCGATCTATGGAGCAGATAGACAGTGGAGGTTGCTCCACAAATTATACAGGCGGAAACTTTGGAAATGAATTAAAAACCCAAAAACACGAATTTACAAAGGTTTTTAATGTTTTGGGCGGAGAAAAATATTGGAGACAAACTTCATGAGGTTTAGAAGTTGCCTCCGGGTCACGGACGCATGGGCGAAAAGGGTTGCAGGCTTAGCCCCAGGGGGCTTAAGCCCCATACATAAAATATGTATTTTTCTATGGTTTTTTTTTAATGTTTTTTCAAAGGAAAATAGTTGCGTAAGGTTAAAAAGTGGGTTTTTAACCTATAAAATGGATGTTATGAAAAGGAAAAAGGAAGAATCATGAAATTGTGGGGTTTTCATGGGAAATGGAGGGACAGAAAAAGAGGTTAGTTTGGAAGAAAAGGAAGGGAAAAAATGGGTCTGTAGCAGTATTTGACTTTGGATTTTTGTAGGATTTCAAATGTTTTTAGGATGTAAACAGTAGAATGGGATCTGGACAGAGGCTATGATGCCTTCAAGAGTCTTCAAGAGCCAACAGTTTTTGATAGGGAAAAATTGTTCCTTGAAGGCTCAAAACAAATTTAGCCACCTTTGGTATAATCAAATTTTACAGGTGGCTAACACATGTTATGGGAAAATTATCGAACTTCATGATGGGAAAATCAATACCAGTGAAATATGGAGATTCAGGGAACTCGGTTTTGACAGTACAAATTAATGGGGTAGAGATTCCAAATGTTCTAGTAGACCTGGGCGCTACCATTAATGTCATCACCACTGAAACCATGCATACATTAGGCCTTCAATATTTGAAGCATACACCTACAGTGTTGGAATTGGCAGATCGATCTATAGTTAAACCTGTAGGGAATTTGGAGGACATGAAAATTTTAGTAGATGCATGGCATTACTCCATAGATTTCCTGGTACTGCATACACAGTCTTCAGTGGGTGGTCACCCCTTGATTTTGGGTAGGCCATGGCTGGCTACTGCAGATGCTTATATTGGGTGTCGTTCAGGAAATATGGTTATCTCTAATGGGCATAACACCAAGAACTTGGTACTATACCCACCTGCAGAACCAGATGCACCTAAAAATTCAGTAGATGGTAAGAAGGTTGTATCTATGATGGAGGTCGAGGATGAAGAAGTAAGACCAGTCCCTACTATTGGGCAGGCCCTTCAGTTGAAGATGGAATCAAAAGATGATGTGATTACTTCCTTCATGAACAATCCTTGTTCCGTTTCAGAGTCAAATCAACAAGTCTTAGAATCTGTCCTAAGCTATGAAACTCAAGAATTTATTGAAAGAGAAGAAGAATTAGAGGAAGATGTTGATGAACCTCATGAAAGTGTTCAGGTGGAGATAGAACCGGGGAAAACTCTGAATATTAATCCAAGTCTCTCAAAATCCCAGAAGAAGCATCTGGTAGCTGTTCTTCAGAAGCATAAGGAAGCTTTCGCTTGGGATTATTTAGACATGAAGGGGATCCCTGCCAACTTATGCACCCATCACATATATATCAAGGAAGATTGTAGTCCTATAAGACAACCTCAAAGAGGGATTAATCCTGCATTGAAAAACATTGTGAAAGAAGAGCTTCAGAAATTATTGGATGTGGGTTTTATCTACCCTAACTCAGACAGCTAATGGGTCTCTCCATTGGTAATGGTCCCCAAGAAGAATGGTAAATGGCGGATCTGTGTGGACTATTGAGAGCTAAATAAGGCAACACAAAAGGATCACTTCCCCCTGCCATTTATCGATCAATTTTTAGACACAATGGATGACAAGAATTTTTTCTCGTTTCTGGATGGGTTTATTGGATATAATCAAATCCAGATCGCTCCTGAGGACCCAGACAAGACCACTTTTACATGCCCCTAAGGAACATTCACATACCGGGTCCTTCCTTTTGGCCTGTGTAATGCCCCTGCAACATTCCAGAGGGAAGTTATGGGAATCTTCTCTAATTTGATAGATGATGGTGTTGAAAGTTATATGGACGATTTCACTCCATATGGAGACTCATTCTTAGAGGGGCTGAAAAATTTATAAAAATTTCTTGAAAGATGTATACAAGCGCGTGTTTCCTTGAGTACAGTAAAGTGCCACATGATGATGGAAAAAAGTAATTGTTCTAGGACATTTGCTTTCGGCTGAAGGAATCAGGATGGACCCAGCAAAGATAAAGCTAATTATGCACTTTCCATCACCTAAAACACCCACATAGGTACATAGTTTCATTCGCTGTGCTAGTTATTATAGGCTTTTCATAGAAAATTTTGCAAAAGTAGCACACCCACTATTTCAATTACTGAAAAAATATTCAGAATTTTTGTGGTCAGATGACTGTGATGTAGCCTTCACAATAATTAAAGAATTAGTTTGCAGTGCCCCGATTCTTAGAGGACCAAACTGAGTGTTACCTTTCCACATTGATATGGACGTTTCCCAAACAGCAATTGGTGTAGTACTGGGACAGCAGGAGGATAAAGTACCTTATGCAGTTTACTATGTTAGTAAGAATTTGGCCCCTGTTGAATTAAACTACACAGTGACTGAGAAAGAGTTCCTTGCTATCGTTTATTCTATCAACAACTTCTGGCATTATATTACCGGGTATTCTACTCTTGTGCATACTGATCATGCAGCCATCATGTATTTAATGAACAAACCTGTCACCCCTGGTTGTGTTACAATGTGTTTTTTTCTACTACAGGAATTTGATATTACTATAGTAGATAAACCAGGGAAGGATAATGTGGTTGCAGATTTCTTGTCTAGGATAGAACATGATGGTAAGAATACACCAGTTGAAGATAATTTCCCAGATGAGCATCTTTTTGTAGTTTCTACTAACACTCTGTGGTATGTAGATATTGCTAATTATCTTGCTACAGGTGAGGTGCCTCGTCACTTTTCCTATAAGGAGCAAAGGAAGATCATTCACCGGAGTACCCGATATTCATGGATGGTAGGATATCTCTTCCATACAGGGATTGACCATCAAATTCTGCGTTATGTAGCAAAGGATGATATTTATGAGATCTTAAAGGCTGCACATGATGGACCCTGTGGAGGACATTTTGTAGACAAAAGGACAGGTCATAAATTGTTGCAGATGGGATATTATTGGCCCTCCATCTTTCATGATGCTTGGGATTATATTCGAAGGTGTGATTGTTGTCAGCAGAAGGGACAACTTGGGAAAGAAGATGAAGTGCCCCTTCAACCCCAGATATTCCTTGAACCATTTGAGAAATGGGCCATCGATTTTTTTGGAACCTTTAACCCACCTTCTCATCAGAAAGCTTACATCCTAGTTTGTACTGATTATGTAACCAAATGGGTGGAAGTTAGAGGAGTCATGAGAGAAATAGAGCAAGTAGTGGCAGATTTCCTTTTTGAAGAAATATTTGCTCGGTACAGGACTCCCAAAGAAATTATATTAGATGGAGGATCACAGTTCACATCCCATATGATAGAGAAAGGGATCCAGAAATACGGGTTCAAACATAGAGTAACAATCCCCTATCATCCACAGGCGAATGGGCAAGTAGAGAGTAAAAACAAGGTATTGGAAAATATCTTGACAATGAAAGTAGCAATTCATCGCCGGGATTGGGCACAAAAACTTCTAGAAGATTTATGGTCCTATAGGACAACATAGCGGAACACAACGGGGTTTTATCCATTTGAATTAGTTTATGGGAAATCCCCCTTGTTTCCAGTAGAATTTGAAATCAGCACACTCAGAACAGCTCTGGAATTAGGTTTAGATCTATTAGAAGCACAAAAAAACCAACTGGAGCAACTAAATGAGTTAGATGAGATTCGATCAGTAGCTTTCCAGAGAACTGTTGTTGTTCAACAGCAGAGAATGAAATGGCATGATAAGTTCATCAAAACTAAGGTGTTTCATGAAGGGGATTGGGCGTTACTGTATGACTCCTGATTTATGGATTTCAAAGGCAAGCTTCACACTCGCTGGATGGGACCATATCAATTGGATGTTGTGTTCGACAATGGGACAGTTAGAGTGATTACAATTGATGAGAATCAGACAACGTTTTTGGTGAATGGACACCGTCTAAAATTATACCATCGTCCAACTTCTAAAGATTCCTTTGTTAAAACTCTTTCAGATTCAGCTGATCTAATGGTTATTACAATAGAAGACACTCTCACTCTTCCTTAACAAACAAACAAAAAAAATTAAAAAAAAAATCGATGTGTTATCCCATCAGTGCTGCTATAGAGATATTTTGTTTCATTGATGCTGATACTCTGCAACTGCTGCTACTCCGTAAACTACTGTTAATCCGTAGCTGCTGTTACTCCTTAGCCATCATTACTCCAAAGTTGCTGCTACACTACCGATGCTATTACTCCGAAGTTGCTGCTACACTACCGATGTTGTTACTCTGAAGTTGTTGCTACACTGTCGATGTTGTTATTCCGAAGTTGCTGCTACAACGCCGATGTTGTTACTCTGAAGTTGCTGCTACACTGAAGTTGTTGTTACACCGCAGTTGTTGTTACTCCACAACTGTTGTTACTCTACAACTTCCGTTACTCCGTAGCTACTGTTACTCTGTAGCTGTTGTTACTTCGTAGCTGCCGTTACTCACTATTGTTGTTACTCACCGTTCATGTTATTCACTGACGTCATTATCTGCTATGTTGTTACTACGATGGATATTTTTGCTGTTACTCCACTTTAAGGTAAGTCTAGAGGTATGTCTCCATTGATTTTATGGATTTAATTAAATATTACAAAAAGACAGTCAAACGTGCCGAGGACAGTCGTCATTTAGTTAGGGGGAGGGAACCATCATAATGAATGATGGTGTACTTTATAAAGGTATTTATGACACACAATTCCCACCAAACCCAATTTAATGATTTCAAGTAGCAATTATACCATATGATTTGGAATGCGTACTCGTACACACAAAAGTCATATCAGTCACCTCCCAACATGCCGCATTAAATCCTGAGAATATCTAATAGTACTACCATAATCTGTCATTACTCCCAAAGCATACTAGTATTGTTTATCCATTATTTTCGAAAGTGTCCATGACGTTATTTCAGTTGCTAACAGTTTGGAGCCCTGTCACTCCCCCCTTCCAGCTAACTATAGTCGTTGTGCTGACTCCGCCTCTGCAGCAATGGGTGGTCGATCTGTGTGACATGAACCTGATGATTCAATGAGAATTCAGAGAAATCAGGAGGTACGGTGAGTATTTGAAAATGTAGGTTGGGTTGTTTACTTTGACAAGATAAACGGATGGGATGAAGAAATCGCGATGGAATTCGCATCGAATCTCGAAGAAGGAGTTTCTCGAGTTTGTTGAATCGAAATACTAGTGACTAAAGAAACTATTGCAGAAGTCAGTGGATTACCACAAGGCAGAGAACGTTGGTTTTCAAGGATAATTCCCCTTCTGGAGCTCCCCAAAGCTTTTCTACAAGCTGGAGAAAGTATTGTGCATAAGGGTCAAGGATACGACAGAGCTTCATTACCTCGTCCATGGGGAGAGGTTGCAGAGGTTGTTATAAAGTATACGACATGTGAAGAAAGATATTCTACTATCTTCAAATATCACCTCCGCATTTTGGCTCATCTACGATTTCCACAAGCAGAGGCTTTTTCAATGAATGCACCCTATTTTTTATTAAGGAGCCTTCAATTGATGGAAAATTCAGCTCAGGGGTGCAATAGGTGTTGGAAGTCCTCTCTCACCATGGGCTGGTTCAGTTGCTAGTAATGAACGCCATTGAGAAGATCCTGATTTCGTGGGAATTGTTTCGGAATTCCACGGAGAAGGAAATAGAAGCCACTGTGGCTGCTATGGTAGAAGAAGTTGAAGCCATGCAAGAGGATGAGGAGGAGGATAAAGCCATGTAGGGAATTGTAGAGGATGATGATTACATTGACCAAGAAGAGCCTGAGGAGATGGAAATGGGGACTGAAGAGCATGAAGAACAGATGATCTCCCAAGAACAAGTTGAACTCATGGAATTGATGGAAGCTGCAGAGATACCCACTGGCACTATAGCCGAGGCTGTTACATAAGAACCAACCCCATCCGCAGACCTAGTTGAGCAAATAGAAAGTGCGATGGGCATGGAGGTAAACCCACAACAAATGAAAGAGGGTGAATTAATCGAAATTTTGACCAAGGTCACTCCACAGGGATCTCCTGTCGTCATGGAACCAATGGAGGAGGGTAATCAGATTGAAGAATTCGTGACCACCCCGACTATAGAAACCATGGAGGAAATGACAGAAGAACTAAGGCGTGAGGCTGATGCTACTCCACAAGAACCAGCGTCGATCTCGAGGTTGAATGCAGAGGATTTGTTCCAGTTCCCCACCTTTCTTCCTAGGGGAGCAAGGGTAACTTTTTCCCCACAACAAAGAGAGGAAGAAAATGTTTCCATTGTTATGGCTTCGAATTTAAAATGAAGGCCACAACCGGAAGAGGCCCTAACAAGAATGTCAGCAGAGGAGCATCTTACTGGGTCACCACTAGTCGCGGAGCATGTACAGGATGAGAGAATGGCCATTGGTGAAGAGGAGGGACCAAGCGGAGTGGTCCTAATGAATGAACCAATGGATCACATAAGCGTGAAAAGAGTGAAGCAAGAAGTAATAGAAGAAGAACAGGCAGAGGAGGTTGGACCAACCGTTGGCCCGACAGAGGCAGTCCCGAGGGATTTGCCTCCAGCTACCGAGGCAGAAGAAACACAGGTCAAGCAAGAAGAGGCAGAGCTGCGTGGACCATGAAGACTTCCTATCAAACAGAGATACCAACATCAGTTTAAGGAAGTGATGCAACTCAAAATGGAAGTGAGGTATTTGAGAAGGAAAGTGCACAAGATGCAAAAACGAATCAAGAAATACAAGCGGTGGGTGAGGAAATGTAAAGTCGTCAGGGTTGAAGATGGAACTGAAATGGACCCAATTGAACAACTGTTCGAAGCCAGAGAGTATGCCTTAAAGGCCTAATTATAGACGTGGAAGTCTACTGTGGCCCAGTATAAGAACGAGATCAAAATAACTAAGGAAAGAGCCTCCACAACCATTTTCGAATATGTGGAGCACATAGATATTATGAGAATAAGGCATGCAAAGTAGCAGCTCAAGATGGAGTACCTGGAAAAACAAGTGGCCAAATTGAAAGATGATAAGGAACAGATTTTCAAACTGGTGCAAGAGGTAATGGCATGTCGTCCCCTTGCTTCTTGTTATTCTTTATTTTTGCATGACCGTTTTCTTTTATTCTACATGGAGACCATTAAGAATGAGGTTAGTTCTGAAATAGAAGATGGTGTACAATTCCTTCGAATCATGAGGAATCATGATGTGCCAACTCAGCATTTGATGTGTGAGGTTTTTCTGCATGGGTATTTGTTACATCTTGACAGATACTTTAATCCAGTCCCATATGTAGGAGACATCCATCTGAGGGCCCTCACCTCTTATGCTTTCAGTAAAATTCATTGGCAGAAGGCTTGTGACACTTTTGAGTCTAATCAAGTCACAAAGCCATTTATAGTAAGAGGGGAAAATGGGAGGTCAGATACATTGTACAATAAACACCATACCTTTTTGAAATTTGAGGAGAATAGAGAAAGAATGCTAAGAACACAAAGGTGGTGCCTCGAACTTTGTATTAATCAATTAATTGTTTCTCAAAAAGAGGCCCTTGATTTTTGTCAGAGAAGATGGATGATGTCACCAACAACTGTCCGAAAAAGAGAACCTTTTGGGACACCCAATTTTTCGCGATAACTTGATAGAGTACCCAGATATGTGGCATGTGTCCAAACATGTGGGATCTGATGGATGGGGCTTCAGTTTCAATATACTGTTATTTGGTTGCCTGTAGAAGTTTACACGCGAGCGTACAATGTTCCAGCAGATTGGTGGAAGGAAGTTCTCCTTTCAGATGGATTTAAGGTTCCTGGGATGGAGATGGATTTAGAGTATAATCCTGTTGAGCTTCATGAAGCTCACAGTTTGCAGAACCCAGACCTATGGAGGTGGCAGACTGCATGAGGGCATGCAGAAGGCTAGTTGGGGGTAGATGTTGGGCACCAAATCTGGCTACCTTTTTTACCATTTTTATCATCCTTTTTTATCCTTTTGTGTTTAATTACCTACATTTGCTATGCTAAACTTATGAGGTAAATACCCCTAACTTGTCCAATTGGAATATTTTTATTTAATGAAGTAAAGTCATAGAGTCTTACCTATTTGTGACACAAAGATATGTGTTTGAATGTAGTTTGGAGAACAGGAACCCTTGGCTAGCAGTTTTGCAACAGATCTGGTAACGGTTAGCTACAACAAGATCGCACAGTAAGAGCCACAATTCTCTGGGTCTATTCTTGGCCTTTGTTCTATTCTAGACAGCTTTGTGATGTTCCAACTGCTGTGTATTTCCAAATGCATGATTGCCACATTCGAGGGAAATCTGTTATTCTCTTGCGCTATGTATAAAATGGATATTGTTCCTGTAAATAGGGGTTCCCAAAAGGAGATTGTAATCACATCTTACATATTAATAACATACTTCTAGTTTTTTTGTTCTAAAGAATTTCGTGACTAACGCAGCCTTGATCAGAGAGTTGGGCCTGCTCTTCTGATCAGGCGCTATGTCTGTATGTGTGAGTTTCTTCCTTGTGATGTTTGTTGTTATTATTCGTTACTATTAAGATTTTTTTGAGTTCAGCATTGATTTCATATCACGGAAATGTTTTAAATCTTAATTATAAACCCTTGGTTGAACGAATTATGTGTTTGTTCCTGCATATACCTTGGACGTTTCCTTGAAAGGATACGCTCCCGGATTGATAAAATTAATGTCGAATTAGGGTGGATAAATCATTCTTTCCTAGACACCAACACACTCCTCTCGAAAGGTGCCTAAGGGTCACTTGCCCAATTCATCAAAGCGCCCTATGACGACTCTAGAGGAATCTTTGCACATGACTCCGCTTTCCTAGCTACCACCATATTTTAAGCCAAGCAAGCCAATCGTGTGTGTCCCTAATGATGTCGATGTTATCCTCGCCTACCTATAGATGCCTTTAGTCTTGGTGTAGGTGCCTCTAAATGGTGATATGTTTGGAGGTCTCCCCCTCCTTAAATATGATGATCATGGTCTGGGAAATCTAGAAGCCTTCCTAGTACTAGCTCCAAAATTATAACTTGAAAGAGTGATGTAGGGTAACGTGTCGAACATAGAGCGAATGTCATGGGCACGTAGACTGGCTGACTCAGCGATATTAAACTTATTGTGCATCCCCCACTTTGGCCACTACAACATCACCAGCATGGTTGTTTGCTAGCTATTGGAACTGATCCACGATGTGTTTTTGTGGATCCAAGGTCACATCTCGATCAATGCTGCCTTAAGTCACTGAATCACTGACCTCCCCATGCATGGCCAAATCCTAAGGAGGGCATCAGTAAGAAGTACGATCAACGGATTATTAAGGAAGTCCGGGAGAAATATCACATTGAAAACAACTAGAGAGGGTTCCTCATAGACACGATAGATGATCCGGGAGAGAAAATGGGCACCCTAATACTTGCATGAAAAATAATGCGCAACTGCTAGGCATCGGTCATCCTCGCATATGTAATTCAACTTACCAGTAGATAAGAAAAAGCGCTCTTCTACAACTGGTCATAGTACCTCTTGGATGAATTCTTCGACAATGTACGTGAGGTGTAGGAACACGGAAAGGAATTCTGCTACTCCTGGTTGATACCATTAATTGCCTTGGTTGCATGGGAGGCACCTAATGAAGCAGTGCTCCCCGACCTCAAACTAGGTATGTGTGAGGGTGCGCGGTTTAAAAATATTTTGGATTCGAAGGATCCCAAGTAGATTGAGGAGAATAAGGTCTTTTGGGTATTGTTTTATCTTGCTTTGGCAGCAGACATTCATTCCCATGCATGCTTCTTGCCCATGTTATACAAAAAATACACAGATATTCCGAAATTTCAGGTTACTATGCACAATGCGCACATTTGGGCATGTGGGGATCCATCCTGGTATGATCTCCCGAATATTGCTACAGAAGTGGAAATTTCTCAAGTGGTTGCAACATTACCACCGGTGTCGAATATTGGCCTCAAGTTATCTGGCTCGGGTACAGCAGGTACATCTAGCCAAAGTGCAACCCCAAACGACACTATTCCACTGGACATAACGAAGGAACCAGAGGTACATGCTACGAAGAAGAGCACGGCCCACTAAATCCCTACAGATGTGACCATGGGGACAGAGCAGGAGTTGTAGCAGGACGAGGGACTTAAAGTGCTTAGTGGCAAAGATACGATGTCGCCACATGTTATCAAACACACCAGTGAACCTCCCAAAGGGCCAAGGAAGAAGCGCAATGATATTAAGCATTTCGTAGACACAAAGGTCACATTGGGAGAAGATGGCCTAGAAATTATTGTGGACGTTGCCAAAATTGCGTCAGAAGACCGATGGTATGCTTTGGAAGGACAACACAGGACCACGGTAGAAGCTTTGCAGTCAGAACTACAGGACCTTCAGCTAAAGGTGGACACACTTCAACCGAGCATGGATCAAGCAAGGTAGAATCAAGCAAGCCAACCATCTCTCATTATAGCCTTGACCACCGTCGCGAATAGTCGGATTTTCCCCCTCCCGGGCACAACTTTTGCGATGAAACCCTTGCAATTATTTTACCAAGTCCATGCATGCTTTTCGTTCAACCTCGATGTTGCACGAATGATGGGTGTGCAACTTTACAACTTGTTTATGTCCATCACCAATGATCTTCAGCACAAATAACTATGGGCGCATCAACAACTTAGTGAGGCTAAGAAAACTATTATGACTAAAGCTGTCAAAACTACCCAAGCCTAGGCTACAAACATCGTTGCCATCACGTAGTAGGCTTAATTAGAGAATTTTATTGACTGTATCTACGAGGATATGCCCGAGGTAATTCCCACCTCCACTGTGTGGTAGGACAAATTTGGAGGCATGGTCACTACTTGGAAGGCATCACAGATCGAAGTCCAGGTTGTTAAGGATAATTTGGTACATCAAATAGCATCACTGCATGCCAAGCTGCAGCCTAAGACACCTCTGCAGGTGCGTGCCCAACGAGTTTCACTCATCACGGAAGCTACAACCAATATTACCACATAGATCACTCAGGGCACTGCATTGTTTTAGACTTCTATGGATTTATGATCCCAGGTGTAGTGTGATCCCCTCCTTCGCCAAATAAAACAGGAGCTGCACCAAAAGGAGAAATATTTTTAGCAAATGGAAGCCACAATTACCACCCTCATTCTAGCCCAATGATTAGCGCGCCTTCAAACAAATTACACGCTCTAAAGTGAAATTGTGGGGCTTGGGCACAAGAAGCAGGTACTCAGTGAATCTTTCGCAAGAATTATATGGGGTCGTGAAATAGCTGAATCAGAAGTTTGAGAGTTCCAACGCAGCTACTGAAGGCCCAACTTCAAAAAATTTGGTTTATATTGTGTAGAATGTAGCCGCACAGATCATAGGTTTTCTTCCCCCTTTGGCTGTTGCTATCAAGAAGCTCCAGGAAATGATAAAGACCCTACCGATGTTGTGACTCGGAACGAGTCACAAGATTTTGTTTGAGGGCTATTGGAGCGAGGTCCCCTAACCGCTTTTTTGGTCCATTTTTGTAATATTTTGTAATATTTATTATAGCGCAGGGTCATTGGGGCAGGTCAAAGCCCCCAATGAATTGTAAAGGGTGAAAGGGTAGGCTAGGAGTCCGCAAACCATGGTTTGTGGAGTATAGAGTAGTGCAGGATAATATGTTATAAATAGATGGATAAATCAAGTATAAAAGAAGGCATATTTGGGGATTAAGCTTGGATACAAACTTGTGGATATTTTTTGTCGATTGTCAGGGTAAGGGCTCCTACTGGCTATATGCGCAGAGACCTTTAGTCCTACTGTGTGCGGACCCCACTAGTTTTGTGCACGGATGAGTGGATAGAGTCTTTAAGCTGGATCTAGATATGAATGAATGAGAAGACTATTAGTGATATATGAGTGTTTATGTGATTATACTTTCTTTACTGATGTGCACGTGGATGCGATAGTATGAATGCATAGATCTGTATTAAGTGCTCTACTCCAGTTATATTTTATATGTTGATTCATGATCTTTGTTCTATCGATATACTGTTAAGGATTTTTTTGTTAGGACTTCCCCTGCACAGGTTTGTCTGATCTAAAAGGACCCACTCGAATTATCTTTCTCTCTCTTAGGGTGCGGAAATCTAGTTCCAGCGCCCTCCCATACTACTTCGGGTGAGACCTTGACTTGCACGAGCAAGTCATTGCCAAAAGGGCTAGCAGTATAGGGGTTTTTTGGAAAACCTAAAACTCGAACCTGGGTCAAGACCCTTCAATTCAATAGTTCTCCTTGGCTACAATGAATGACATAAGAGAGTATGCACATAACCTTTGAAACAAGCATGTCAGATGACATTGTGAAGCATACATTTTCAAAGTATATAATGAACTTCCATGGAAGAGAAATATATAATGGTCGTCTAGATCAAATATAATAGTACTATCCTAAAAGAGACACGTGAGCGAAAGAAAAGGATCGTTAGTTAACCTGCAGAATAGTTCACAAGGTAACAATGATCATGAAATAATATAACAACCTGCATTCAATAATATATTTAGAAAATCCAATGAAATAGTTCGTTCTCTTTAGTATGTATGAACATATATGTATTCCACAAACATTAAAATAATATTCTTACAACATCCATGATACATGCATGAAATTTATCCATCTGTGAGAGCTTCAAATATTAATTGAAAGTTCCAAGATATAAAATTGCAACAATCCAACACTAGCTCCAATAATTGAACATTAAGTAACCACTTAGTCCTCCAAAGAATGAAATTTTCTCCTATGTTAAGCTAGAGAGGCTAATGTTAAAATTACTTTGCTCGAGGCATGATGGTTTATTTATAACAAATGAGGTGACCTTTCACCTCCCATTTTACTCTTGACTTCCCTCAAGAACCTCCATCTTGCATATTACTTTCGAACTTTAATGTAACCTTTGAGTTCCTACATGACTCTAGGAATTCATAATGACTCTTCATGTTCCATGTGTGACCCTTATTCTTCCATAGATTTTATATTTTCTCAATTTTGATAAATACAAAATTACATTCTACAAATTGTGGAAAAATACATGGAAAACATAAGACTTTTGTGATGACACTTCGAGAAGCCATAATTTGGTTTCTGTGACATGATACTTCATTGTAATGTATTAGTGCCAAATTATCCTCTGTGTTTCTATCTCTCCAATCCTTCATGATAGATATAGCTTATATTTCATCTTCACTCTATTACACATTATTCTGTCACCATGACATTTTACTTTCTATATGGGTTCATCAATACCTATATAATGCTCCCTTAGAAGTCTACAACCCTAAAGTTCCTAAACCAAGTCTTTAATTTGGAGAAAAGCTTGTAAAACTCATAAAAACACTTGTATCGCACTTTTCCTTAGCCTTACCTGCAGCACCACATCCTTTTGCTCCAAAAACTGCAGAGTCAACTGCATGTTTTCTTCATTAAAAGTGTAGACCCATGTAAAAGGTAAATTGAAGGCAAAAGTAAATTCTAGAGACCTGAGGCTAATTAATATCTCCTAAATAAAAGCTTCTGTGAATGCTATTATCCAAATTGGAAGTCTTTACTCCTTCCATTTATCATGAACATTCATTCCTTCATAAAAGGAGCCTATTCCTTGGTCTTTGGAACTTAATCCCTTGATAAGGGGACTCTATCCCTTCCATTTTGTAGCTGTAACCACTTTCCTTCTCCTATAAATTGAAGCTTCGGTTCAGTCTCAAGGGTAGATGCTCACATATGTAAAACTTCTCTATACATTTTGTATACACTTAGTACTTGCTTTGTACTTGGTAGCTACGATAGAGAAGGGAATTGCTGAAGAAACATACTCTTTTTTTTAACTACGAGAACGATTACATACTCGTAGTTAGGCTAGTTCAAAGAGTGGAAGGGCTTGTCAGACCAAAGGAAAATGCTTGTTCCGGACCCCCAGAAGGACCTGTACGACATCAAGGTGAACACGGTTGTAAGACTCCTTTTATTTAAAGATAATACAATTGGATCCTGTTTTCTCAATAAGTTGTTTATGTATTTACTTGAATGACTTATTTCTTAAATTCCTTGATCATTAAGATAGATTTGTGATTTTTGCATTAGTATATGTTGTAGGTGCTTTTGATTCTCTTTCATGTCTTTGTTTGCAGATATTAAGAGGTGACTTCTTGCAGCGAAGGGAAAGAAGAATTCAACTAGCATTGGACCACAGGTAGGTCCTTTCTTCATCATAGAAAATTCTAAATCATATATAATCTAGAGAAAGTAGTTTACATTTGTCATGTTTGTTTCTAGCTATCCTTGTGATACTAGGGAGATCGTTCTTGTCCGCAAGAAAAATTTATCCGCATAAAAAAATGGTGACTCCACTGGGGAGATTTGTTTTGAACTTAGTTTTCTTTGAGTTTGACTTTTGAAAGCATTTTTTATGATTTTGATTGGTCTGCACTGGTTTGGGTAAATTAGCCTTAGAATCCCTGAAAAGTAGATTTATAATTTTTTATTTTTCTTTATGTTTTCTGGTCTCCGCACTTTTTCTTTGAAAACAATGTAGTGCCGCACCTTTTTACCTTGAAACCTGTGGACCTCGAGAAATTTTTTGAAAAACTCAAAATTCTCTTTTCTGGTACCAACGTACAAGATTCTTTGTGATTACCCAGACTTGTATTCACTGTCAAAAGCCTCTTGTGAAAGTTTCTTCTAGCATTCCTAAGTTTTGAGTGATTTTCTAAAGATTTTCATTTTATACGTGATTTTTTGCTTTGTCTTTGTGTTTCTCAAAGATCAGAAACCTTACATGCCTTAGATCACTGGTATTTCATTGTTTTCTTGCTGAGCCTTTGACTTTATAGCAGAACTTGATTCTATGAGAATTAAATTTAATTTCTATTTGCAAATCTTAAGAGACTTTTAGTTCAATAAGTTTTGAATTTCAATTTAAAACCACTGTTGGATGATTTTGATTTCTTGCTGGGATAAACAAAGGATTTATTGCTTATATTACAAACTGAGCAAAACACCCCCAAAATTTTTAGAGTTTTTAGTCTTAGAATTTAAATCCTTATAAATTTTTAGAGTTCAAAATTAGTGTTTTTAGTCTTGAATTTTGATTTCTAAGTAATCATACTTTTCTTTTGGAAACTGTTTATTTGTAGTTTAAGACTTGAATGATAAAAATGGATTTCTTTTTGAGTAATTAATCATTGAGTTCTCATGAAAAATATTTCTTTTCATATATTCTTGTTTTAAAAGGAAGGATTGATTTAAAAAAAAAGCAATTGCATCCCTCAACTCTTTCTTTTAGATATATTTCATTGAAAAGGAATGATTTGTTTTTCATATAGATGCATTTTAGAGTTTTTTGGAGTCGGGTCATTATACATCATTGAAGTTTCACTTTCATGCCCATTGTCCTAAGAAACAACCAATTAAAAGTAACGCTTAATTAAAATCAATCTAGCAAATTTTTTCTAGGGCTCTTTCCACCAACATAGCTTAGGCTAGTGTCTTGGAATAGGTTTTAGTTAACTCTCCAAGACAGTAAAACAAACAAGTAGTCTATCTTGCGGTAGGAAAATTCCAATAGTAGCATGTATGCTCTGGGAAGCTCCTCTTAAAGGAGTCAAGCACGAGATCATATCCGAACCAGTGAGGTAATCAATCCTTCCTCATTGGTAACGATAGAAGATATACATGTATTAACAACGGTAAACCTCATATCGACCATTGTATTTTCAAGGAGTTCAGGGTACTTGTTAGTAAACCTTGATTTTTCAGTGTTTATGAGCCTCAGGATGAAGCTTTGTTACCGCCCTTGCATGTGTATCGGATCATGAGATCGTTCCCCGTGTATATTTGTTCTCGTTGTGACTCATGGCGGAACCCAGATTATTTTTCACAGTGACGGTGGAGGGAAGATCCCACGAAATTCTGGAGCATGTTAGCTAGACTCACTTGGACTTGAGATAATAATTTTCACCAAGACAAGGCGGAGAAACTCTGTATCCATCTTTTCAATAAGCAAAGGTTAAAGGTTCATTCAACCATCATTTCTACATTAAAATACTAAAAATGTTGGGGGTCACCCACCTAGAAACAGTGTAGGAATCATCGTTTTTGAGTGGTTTGATCTCTTAGATTTTATAGGCATGTGATCATTTGTTTTCTTCTTAGCGACATTTGAAATTTTTGATTGATATTTTCTTTGATTACGTGTGTTAAAAGTTTTAATCGTGGCTGAATTACCAAGACAATCACGCAGAACTCAGGGGAAACCCCCTGAGTACACACCAAGCCAATTAGAAGGACTTAAATCTCTGATACTAAATGTTATCATTTGAACTGGATTAACGGAACAAGGAGAATCATCTATTATCCCTCATCCTGATTTTGAAGTAGATCAATCGCAAGTAGAAGAACATCCTCCACAAATGATTTCAATTTCCAAATTAACTGAAGTTGCTTCTACAACAAGTAAATTATCACTTGAAGAACCTGAAATTTTTGTACTAGAAAATGAACCTCCTAAATTAGAACCTACTTTAGAATTCACTACTCCAAATCCTAATTATCCTGATTCACCCAGAGTGAAGAATCGGATCCCGGAAGGTCTTCCTCCTAGTCTTATTAGTATTGAAGAAATCATTGATACAGAAGAAGAAGTCATTCTCCCTTCAACTCAGGAAAATTTAGAACTTAGACAAAGTGAATCAATTTTTTACAGTCCTTTTAGGCAAGACACTTGGTATTCTTCATTAACAAATTTTCTACAAAATGTAGGTCTTCAATATTCACCACCCCGAATACCTTTTTACTCTACACCAATAGGTTATAGACCTCAAATAAACATGCCAGGTGAGTCATCTATGTTTTATAAATTTCCAAAAACATTTCTCTATGGTGGTCTGTCTATTCCTACAGGCTATCAATCACTCTCTGGTACGTTCTCAGGAGCATATCCTTTTCCAAGAAAACCAATGTCATCATCTGGCCTGAAAGAATCAAATACTAGAACTTTGAGCAATGAGAAATTTTATATGATGTGTGGAAATATTTCAAACCCCAAATCTCAAGGTAGTAATATACAACCTGAGGGGAAACCCTAAAATATCCAAATAGAGCCCAGGGGCAACCCCAAGGACAGTACATACCTCAAGGTCAATATCAACCCCAGGGACAGTACATACCTCAGGGTCAATATCAACCCCAGGGACAGTACATACCTCAAGGTCAATATCAACCTCAAGGACAGTACATACCTCAAGGTCAGTATCAACCTCAAGGTTAGTATCAACCCCAAGGTCAATGTCAACCTCAGGGACAGTACATACCTCAAGGTCAATATCAACCTCGAGGGCAGTATCCTTCTCAAGGATTGCAACCCCCTTTAGCACAACAGTTCTATCCAGAACAACAAATTTTACAAGGAGGTGGAAATTATCCAATTAATTATCAGCCATCTATTCAACCCAGTTATGGGCCATCTTATGTACAACCTTCAATGGGACCCTCATATCCCAGAATGGTGTGGGATCCATCCCAAGTTCAACAAAATTTACAACCAAATATGCAAGTACCTTATTATCAAGTAGGACAACTTGTTGGTTATAATCAACCCCCAACAACAAGTCCAACCTTCAATTCCAACACCTGCTTCTAGTCCTATTCAGCAACCTGCTTCGAGTTCACCTAGTACTGCACCACAATCAGCTGTTCAAACTTTTTTTCAACCTGTCGCACCTACTCCTGCAGTGTCTATAGTTCCTATTACATCTGCCCCTCAAACATCGATACAGATTCCTCATGTTTCTATTCCACAGTTTTGACCGACAATTTATACTACTGTTTAGATACCCGCAGGACAAACTGGTACAAGTATAGTAATAACGAGTCAACCTCAATTTACTTATCAACCATATTAGGGGCCATACCAATATGGACCTGTTCCGAAAACTCCAGTCTACCCACAACAACCATACCCTGGATATACATATCAAACACCTTTTCAACCTCACTATGGTCTGGTTATTCCTAGTTATCCAGGGGGTAAATGATTCCAAATGCATATCATATTCTAGTTTATCTTGGATATCCTCCTCCTGGGACTGGTTTAGTTTCACAAGGTTATCCACAAGACCCTACCTGTCGATTTCCGTTCATAGCAACTTTGGATTTACCGGATTTATCTCGCCTTACGAACGATCCCATCTACTATCATATATATTTGCCACCAATGCCTCATAAGTTGCTCAGTGATATCCCAAAATTTGAGGGAAAAACAGGAGAGGATCCTTCCAACCATGTGATGACTTACCACAATTGGCACGCATCTAACACATTAATCGACGATTCTGTTTGACTTATACTTTTTCAGAGAACGCTAATAGGATTAGCTGCTAAGTGGCACATTGAACTACCACGAGGATTGTTTAATAATTTTAATGCCCTATCAAATGCATTCTTAACTCATTTTTAGTGGCTAGTCAAATACAAAAATGGCACGGAATTATTAACTTCACTAAAACGATCTACGTCTATGCATATATCTGATCATATTCATGAATGGGGATGACGAAGACGTTTAGTAAATTTTTTTATCTTGGATCAAATATTGGCAGAATGGTTTGTTTAATAATTAATACCAAAAATCACTAAAGATGTAGCCAAAGCAACAGTTGTTATGGAAGAACAAGTTATTGCTCAAGCTCAATATCTAGACTTGGTATATACCCAGTCTGGAACTTTGTACGAGAAAATCCCTAATTTACCATGACCTGGTCAGTTAAATACAACTCCTTCAGGCTCTCATGCCATTGATGGTGTAATCAGTTCGGTTACTACAACTAAGGATAAGAAAAAATCTCCAAATATTACTTCTCCTATAATAACTTTACCTGATTCACTAAAAGGAGAATATTCCTTGGAAACTACTACTGATATTCACATTGTAGACTCATCTACTAAGTCAAAATCTGGCAAAAAGAAAAAGGGGAAGAAAAAAAATAAACAGACCTCACCTCCTAAAGAAAAAACTGATAAAACTGAATCAACTAATGACAAACAGAAACCTCGTTATCCTGGTCTTATCTATGATGAGGATCATTTCACCAAGAAATATCCACATAGGGAAGAATTTTCTAAGTTTGTCAAAGTTTCACCCACTCCTACTATCTTGAAGGATCCCTTTCCAATTCAAGATAGTAAAATGATTAGATCTTCTTCTAATCCATTAGAAAATACTTTTATGGTTGCGACTCGATTGCAAGATTATGGTAATAAAAATCTTGTTTCTGGTGAAGAAGTAGAAGATTCAAATTCTACACTAGTTGCAACTACTTCAATTTCTGATCTGCTTCACATCAAGAAACCAAATCCTGATTTAGTAATCAAACCGCCCCCTAAAGATGTACTTCGTAAATCAACTTTCAATCCACATGCGAGAGCTGCTCAGAATTACAACATTGTCGAAGATTTGGCAACTTCCCCTTTGGCAATGTCAGCTTTAGAAGTGCTACAATCATGTCCAGCACAAAGGAAATTACTATTGTCAGTTTTAGGAGCTGTATATCTACAGGATTCGAACCTTATGATCTTTGATCTAGAAAATTTTACACCTCGCCTACCCCATCAAATGGCTTTCTAGATGCCAGTGTTAGTCAAAAACACATGTTGCTTTCGTACTGTGATTGATGAAGGGTTGTCCACGTGTATCATGTCGTTGAGTTTTTTGAAATTACTTGGTTCTCTGACGCTTAACCAATCTCCAACCATCCTCAAAGATTTTGATGGAAAAGGATTCCAACCGTATGGTATTTTACAAGATCTACCTATAAAGGTCGAAGGAAAAATTGTTAATATAGATGTGGAAGTAGTTGATGGCATTGTAGATTACAACCTTCTCCTCGGTCGAAATTGGTCTTATGCTATGACTGTTGTCGTTTCTTTCGTATTTCAGATAATCATGTTTCCTCATCAAGGAAAGATTGTGAAAGTCAGTCATCTCTCATATTATTCATCTGATCCAGCTTCTACGGACAGTATTCAGCATCTTGGAAAAAGAACTATTCCTTACAAGGATGTAGGAGTAGGCTTGATTAAAGATTCTGCTTTGTTGGGAGCTTTTCTTTGCCTCCACCTAATGTACCACGTACTATAGCTAATATCAATATGATTACATCAAGCACTATTGCATTTGATGACGCTTGGATAGTGTCTTTAGAGTCAGAACTGGATTTGTTTGAAGGCACTATGCCTTTGAGTACATTTGAATTAGCATATCAAAAAATATAGTCATTTTCTAATTCACCATCAACTAATTCTGACCCTATGAATGTGGTCAATGAAAAATCATTTTCACCTTCAAGCTTAGCTATAACATCAATTCCGGATCCTTTTAAAGAATTATTTTATACTGACGAAAACATTCATGAATTTTTTTCCATAGATGATTTACCATGGGATGATCACCATCATAGGTCATCATTTTTACCTGAGCTTGATAGATTCGAATATAATTTTTCATCCATTTTCACCATTGACTATGGCAAGGAACCCCAGAATCTGAGATTGATCAAAAATTCAGATTCTGAAGTAAATTTGGGGAATATTTCTTCCACGATTTCTATTGACATATCGGTAAAACCAAGAATTGTTGAAAACATTCATATAGGTGCTTCTTTTACCAAAGATGAAATTGATATATAGAAAGCCCTATTTCAAGAATTCCGTGAAATTTTTTCCTTGTCTTATGAAGAAATGCCAAGAATCGATCCCAAAATTGTTGTTCATGAAATCAAAACATACCCAGATGCTAAACCTATCAAACAAAAATTATGTCAGATACATCCACAAAAAGCTACTACAATCAAAGCTGAAGTTGAAAAATTACTTCGAGCAGGATTTATTTATCCAATCCCTCTCACAAATTGGGTATCTAATATTGTTTTTGTTAATAAAATACAAGGAACAATTAGAGTATGTATCGATTATAGGTATATAAATAGAGCTTGTCCAAAAGACAATTATCCAACCCCTTATATCGATCAAATCATTGAATATTGTGCTGGAAGCGAAATATTTTCATTTATGGATGGATTTTCTGGTTATAATCAAATAAACATACTCCCTGCTAATCAACCAAAGACAAAATTCATTTGTCCATGGGGAACTTTTGCTTACCGTGAATTACCATTTGGACTTAAGAATGCTGGAGAAAATTTTCAAAGGGCTATGTCCTATGCTTTTCATGACATTAAACACATTGTGCAACCTTATCTCGATGATCTACCTGCTCATTCCTTACATAGAGAAGATCATCCAACTCACTTATGAGAACTTTTTATGAGATGTAGGTATTATAAGATTCGCCTGAATCCACACAAATGTGTTTCTTGTGTAAAATATGGTCGATTACTAGGATTTATCGTCTCGAAACAAGGCATTCATGTCAATCCTTCGAAGGTTGAGGCTATTATCAATTTATCTCCTCCTTCCACATTTTTCCAACTCCAAATTTTGCAGGGGAAAGAAAAATTTCTGCCTAGATTCATTCCTAACTATGCCAAGTTAACCAAAGGTTTTACTAGGTTGTTGAAACATAATATTCTTTTCATTTGGGATGAGATCGCTGATAGATCTTTTGATGCTCTAAAACATGCGTTGACCCATGCACTATTATTGCATCCAACCAATTACAACCTAGATTACTTTTTCTACTTAGCAGCTTCTAATTCCACGATTGGAATGGTATTAGTTCAGGAAGATGAATTTCACAACGAACATGTGATTTACTACCTTAGTCGCAATTTGAATTCGACTAAAATCAAATACTCACATGTGGAGAAATTGGCCTTGGAAGCAGTTCAAGCTGTCCAAAGATTTCGTCATTACATACTGTTACGAAAGACAAAATTGATCTCTGATTGTAACCCTATGATGTATATTTTGACCAAACAATTACTAGGGGAAAATACTCTAAATGGATAGTAATCCTTCAAGAGTTTGATTTAGAATTTGAAAAATCTAAATCAAATAAATCACTAGTTTTCGCCAAACTGATGTGTGATTTCCCAAATACTGAGACAGAAACTGTGGTAGAACATCTGATCGCTGATGAATCTTTATTTCTTATCAGTACCATTGATCCATGGTACAGAGATATCATCATTTATCTCCAAACCCAAAATTTTCGGCTTGAACTCTCACGTTCACATAAACAAGAAATCTGTTTCCAATCCCAGCAATATAATATTTTCAGCGACACTCTTTATCGTCAAGGTGCGAACTCTGTTTTTTGGCAATGTCTTACTCATGAAGAGGCTGAAATTTTTTTAAATGATTGCCACTCTGGAGCATGTGGCAGTCATATGTCTATGTATGCCACAGACCAAAAGATATTGCGCACTGGTTATTTTTGGCCTTTGTTATTTAAAGATTGCATTCTAGCAGACTGAAAATGCCACAATTTTCATATCTTTAATCGTAAAATGCGTGCACCACCAGATCCTCTTCACCCAATAATTGTTGTCAGTCCTTTTTCCAAATGGGGCATTGACTTCATTACATGTAACCCTCAGTCAGCCAGGTGGCATGGGTATATTATTCTCGTAGTATATTATTTTACCAAATGGGCCGAGCCGATGCCTACATTTGCGACAGATGGAAAAACTGCAGCTAAGTTTGTATTCAATCACATTATTTCTCAATTTGGTGTACCCTAAGCTATCATTACTGATCATGGGAGCCATTTTTGAAACATCATGATGACCTAACTTTCCAACCAACTAGGCTTGTGCCACGATAGTTCTACACCATATTACCCACAAGCTAATGGTCAGGTTGAAGCTGTAAATAAAGTTTTAACCACTATGATTAAAAGGATAATCGGAATTCATAAATCGAATTGTCATACTATGCTTTTCTCAGCACTTTGGGCAGACCAAACCTTAGCAAAAAACACAAGAAGTTTCACTCCTTTTTAGCTATTTTATGGTTTAGAAGTTGTGTTACTGATTGAATGCAAGATACTTTCACTCAAATTAGCCATAGAGTTACTACCAACTACCTGTGAAGAGGAAAAATTCTTTTTATACTTAGCTCAATTAGATGAGACTCGACACACCGCCGCATTAGTTACCGAGGCTCATAAAAAATGAATAAAATCTTAGTATGATAGGAGTGTTACACCTCGTGTTTTTTCAGAGGGCGACCTAGTATTGGTATACGACCAAGCTAATGATAAACTAGGAGCTGGGAAATTTGAACCCATGTGGCACAGTCCTTATATTGTCAAGCGAGTGCTTACAAAAGCGGCCTATGAATTAACTGATTATGCTGGAGTCTCTTTAGACAAACTAATAAATGGGCTTTATCTGAAGAGATATTATGCTTAAACCTTCTGTGAAGATCTCATTTGTATATTAGTTCTTTTCGTAGCTAGTGTGCCTTAGGTTAGAAGAGAGTGCCTACGTTAAGTTTTTTTTTATCCCTGCTTATCTGGATTACTCTTGATATTGCAGATGTTGACATCCCTTCAAACGTATATTGGTTCTGCTGATGGTGCTTGTCGTAGTACACGAAACATTTCTTCCGGAGCTTGGGTTATTTATTCACGCACTGATGAGTTAATATCTATGCATAGGGTAACCCTCAGTCAAACAATGAATAATATTGTAGAATATAGTGGCATGATTGAGTTATTATCTGAATCCATTTCTTTTCGAAGTTTGATCAATAGGTTACATTCTGAACTCATTGTATTACATTTAAATCAAGTATACGCAATTAAAAATCCATTATTATTGAGATTATTTTTGAAGGTACGTCTCTTGGAATGAGAGTTTGATTACATTGTGTATCAGCACATTCAGAGAAATTTAAACACATTTGCTAATGCATTAGCTACTAGTGTTATAAACAGACATTTGCAACATTAAAGTAGTAAATCAAAGCAACATTCGATAAACATGTTGAACATATAGCCGAAAATAGTAGTAATATCATATATTAGAGTAATTTTTTCAAAAAATATTACATTGTCCTCGATTATAGGTTTAAAACACCTTATAATCGACAAAAATAGTGATACAAAAAAAAAAAATGTCATAGTCCGCACAAACATCCACTATCTGTGGTGGTGATCATGATAGTACATGAAAGCTCACGCTACTTTATTCGAGAATCTCCTTAACTGACCATGAAATCCAATGACATGTCTCTGAAGATGGAGAGGAACATCATCTATCGAAGTCCCTGGATATCCAAGCTCAACCGCTCTAGGTTGTGTTATAGATCAATAAGAATCTCAGCTGCCTTATCGTGTGGTGTTGTAACAGGCTCTGTTTGCTTCCTGTCAAAGCGAAGGACTGTGGCTGGCCTGCATGGACCAACATCTGCATTTTAAAAAATTTTGTCATCAGTATTAGAAAATTTAAACAAAAAAAATTAAAATTAGAATTTATAACATGTCAAAATTGTTCTTACCTAAGTCATCCCACTGTGTTCCCAGAGGAAGGGACATCTCTCGATCACCACGGAAGTCTATCTCGACATATGGGAAATATTTTATGGTAAGGATTTGGTTCTCCAACCAATGGAAATAAGTTGGTGTGAAACGAACAATCTCATCGCCCTCGCTATGACTAGCCATCATTGCAACCCATTAGACCATCCGAGGCTCCTTGACTCTACCATGATCAATTGAGATAAGCTGCGGGGAAAGTGAAGGAATTCTCTCCAGAGAAAATGTGACAAGAATAGCTCCATACCCAAATTTTTTCAACTTTAAGTTCTTTGCCCTGGTCAATTGGCCTTTTACGTTGGCCAATACTGCCTCACACCAATTGAAAATGGTGCCTCTAAAACAATCAACAACAGTATGCATCTGGGATCTAGTAGCAATGTGTGGAGTTGAAATCCCACATGACCGGGTTACAGTAAATGCAACCACTTTGAGTTCAGGACGAATGATTGTTTTTATATCAATGCGTTTATCTTTGGAATATTCTTCCTCATTGCGAAACTCTTGCTGAATGTTAGTGACAGATTGGCCACCTGCCCTAGCCCCAAACAAAGATATTGGTTCACCTCTATTTGATAAACCAGTAAGAAAATATATATCTTCCAGCTCGATTTCGAGCCGGTGATCTCTAATTATGAAGCAATGTTCGTGGATGTCCCATTTGTTTACTAGCCAGGTGAGTAAGTCTACTTGGTCCCTCATACCCTAAATAGCCCAGAATTTATTCAAACCACATTCCCTCAACAGACGCAATGTCAGTGCATGTACCATTGCAGCCTCATAAACCTCTTCATGTTCATGTTCCCTCCACTCAAGTATTGTATATATTCTGCAATGGGAAAATTGGAAGATTAGAAACAATTTGAGTGAAAAAATTTGGTTTTTTTTGGGAGAATCAATCATTTTATTTTCTTCACGGCGCCTCCACACCTTTTGCATAGAAATAGTGCACGGATCTGCACGCTTCCTGTACAAAAAGTGTAGGACGACGACAATTTTCTCTTTTAAAAATTATCGGGGTCCATAGGTGTCATGTGTATTACCTACGGACCCCTGTGGGCAAAATTTTGAACGTATTTTTCTCCTAAAAAATGAATTTAAGACCTAAATTAAGAAAGTGAACGGACGAAAATGAATGCGAGGATGATGTGGATTACCTAGAGCTGACGATTTTCGATTCTGACGGTTGAATTTTCCGTAATCTCCACTGGAATTTTTTTCACCAAAAGCTCTCAACTTTCACTCTAGAATCAAATGGTAAAAATGAATTAGAAAAACTCCTTTTTATAAGATTTGTTGAATAAATGAAATATAATTTTGTTTATTTTCCAATTTGAAAAGTTGTTTTCTGAATTATTTTTATTAATCATAAACAGGTACGTTTAATTTTTGAGTTTTTGTGCAGAATACAGGATTTTTTGGGTAAAATGATCATTTTTTACAAAGTATATTTTCTATCACTTTTTCAAACTCGGTAAAAATGATGAAAAAGAGAAACTTATAAGTACATTTTTATCCTTTTTTTTGAACTCGTTAAAACTTACGAAAAGGAGAAAACCATGAGTAAATTTTTATCCCTTTTTCGAACTCGTTAAAACTTAAGAAAAAGTGAAATCTTGAGTTCTCTTTTAATCCCTTTTCAAACTCTCTAAACATGAAAAGATTGCCGAGTACTTGACTATTCTAACTTGTTAAAGGAAATGAACAGTCGTCCCTTCAGTATAAGTTTACCCCTTTTTCGGACTGAAATGGACTATTTATGAAAAATGTATACGTTGACTTATCATAGTCAATAGAGTTCTCTCCTATATTATTTTATCCTTTTTCAGTCTTTAAAGACTAAATTTACGAAAAATTACACCCATAGAATTTCCTTAGGTTTTTCTTCTGACTCCCTAAAATTGAAAAACACTGAGTTTCTCCTATACTGGACTCGTTAAAATTTAACAGTAAAGGACCTGTAAATTATAAACAGCAACGAACCACTCCTTCTTAGGGTTCGATTTTATACTATGTTGGACTCATCCAAAGGATGAGCTTATATAACAAGAAAATGTTATCCTCCTCAAGCTTGTCAAAAATAAAGAGGTACTTACCAGAAATGGTGGGGGAAAAAAAGAGAAAATGGATCCATTTGTGTAACTTTCATTAAAAGAAATATACCACTCTTGAACATAACACTTTTTGTCACACTTCTACCCGGGTTGGGAAAATCCTTTGCCTATCAGTTAATCAAACCACATTGAAAGTCTTCAGCCGGTTTCTAGGTATTATTTTTAGGTTAATTGTTACTAAATCATCTCCAGTGTCATTATGTGTTCAAGAGGACAGTTCAAACAAACCATTCATCTGCAAACATATGTCTCCATTCACGTTGACCATCCCTGAGTCAGTCCTTGCAAAATATTTCTACAAAACTTGATCTAATGGGTTCATGTTGTGGGCTTTCCTACGACGGGTCACTTTCTATCAACAACAGCTCATCATCTAGGAAGTTGATCTAGAATCCTATCATTACCTTGGAATGTACATGCCCTAATGGCATATTTCTTTCCTTCGACGACATGTTACATCATTCACCTCCGATCGGATGATTCTACGAAGTGTTCGAATTCAAATCATTTATTCACACTTCATGGATTGTACTGAGTACTTTGAGAGCCATTATCATTATTGGTGGTTTCTCTCACACTTGTTAACATTTCACATCATTGACTAGTAATCAAGTGGTTTCTACCATGTTCGACTTCGAAAAAATCAATTGCATGGATAGAATCGTACTAGTTCGGGAAGTAGAAATCACATTGGATATGTTAAGGAGGTAAGAATAGTAAGCTTAGGCACAGTGATTGAGCAATCTGTAGTGCTTGAGGGAGATGATACATGTATTGTCCAGTTGATCACTACAAGTGTTGAAGGATGGACCTATCCATAAATACTATATAATACATAGTAAGGGAAATTTTGGCCAATGAATTTCACAAAGAGCAAGTGTAGGATATAATAGAGGAAAGTTTTGGAACTGTAATTGCGTAGTGTGCAGTGGGTAAGAAGGTAGCTCTTGAGATTTAAAAATTGAGCATTGAAAGGGTTCAAATATGATCCTATTTTCCTCTGAGACTATGTAATGCAAAATACAGGAAAAGGTGGATCAAGGATTGTGCAATGGGAAAGTGCAAGCAACAAGGTTGAAGGTGCCTGCTCTTAGGTTGCACAATGTGTAGTTAGAGGAGAATATCTTCAAGATGGGCAGAATGCATAGGTCCAAGAAACAAGGGTGTCATCAATGAGTCTTAGTAGTGTGCAGTGTACTCCTCACTTGATTAGAAGGTGGAGTGTGCTCGTCACTCATGCAATATGTGAGGACATAGGAGGACTCCAAAATTGACTAAGTGTGAGATCAACAAGACAAGAGAGTAATATCATATAATAGGTCTAAAAAATGATCACACACACATATAAACCAAATCACATGAAAATAATACATAAATATCCCAAAAAAAATGACAATACAATGAAATGACACTAAAACAACACTTATCTCCAATTGAAACATTTAATATGTACCTTTATGACACAAGTGATGACCATAACCAAGAGCTGCATTATACCATAAGAATCTGTATAGCACATTTTATAACGATAAATAACATCAAATAGTGAAAGATATTTTTCTATATCTTTCTCTAGAAGGTGTTCCATGTTGCTCTTAGGATGTGTGAAAATGATTGAAAGTGAAAATTGTAAGAGTGAAAGTGACACATGCAAACACAAGCGACACATGCAAGAATGAAAGAAAGTAAAAAAGTAAAATAGACACTCAAATATATATATATATATATATATATATATATATATATAATAAAACATATAAGAGAAAAATGATGCAAAAGTGACACTTGCAAAAGTAAAAGTGACAGTTGAAAAGCTCACCCATAAAATGTGGCATTTGCAACCACGACTGAGAGAATGCTCTTTATACTCCAAAATTGCATAGAGCTCAAAATAAAAATATGAATATGAGAATGAGCTCTACAGTGGATGTTTTATATAGGGAGAGCATATATGAAATTAGGGTTAATATTGGTGTGTCTGCTTAGTGTATGTCAAGAAACTATGATCCACGAGTGAATTGACTGACTTGAAGAAGTACAATCAAATTGTCAACAAAGAGTGTGCAGTCACTATCTCTATAGGATTCCCTTACATTGTCACTATCCATAGGTATTGTGTAGTTTTTTTCTATAGGAACTCCATAAGTACGGGAATCATGGATTTTGCAAGCACTGTCCACAAGGGTTCTGTAATCACCATCACTAGAGACTATGCAATCACTGTTATTAGGCACTACACAGTCACTATCATTAGGAATTGCATAGTCACTTCCATTAGGCACTATATAGTTACAATCATTAGGAATTACACAGTCACCTTCATTAGGCACTATGTGGTCACTATCATTATGAACTACACAATGATTGCCATCAAGGAATGCACAATCACTATCTCTGAATTACAGATGCACTATATTGCCTGCTTGTGAATACATCATGACTAGGAATGTGAAGGTGAATAGATTGAAGCTTAGGATTTCTAAAGGGAGACTTGAAAAAATGGATTGAGCATGACATGAGTGGCTTGAAATGAGGGATCACATGACCATAAGGAGGCTCCAAAATTTGAATGTAGAAAAATTTTGGAGGGCATTGTAGCAACAACAATAGTTGGAGACAAACTAGAAGAACCCCCAAATTATTTGTTTAGGTATGACGTTAAGCACAATTTATAGCCTTCTGGAATAATTTTCTCATCTAATTGATCACCCCAACTGTAATATCCCTTTCTCAGGAATATCAACAATGTACCCAAGTGAAACATTGTATAAGAAAAATTGTGCAATAGAAATGTAGATCAGGACTTGGTTCCTCTTATCTATGCTGTATGGGTCTTATGTATGGAATTTCATTAAAAAGAAATCATTTTAGATACACTAAATAGATCTCCCACAAACTAGACTAGTTAAAAAACACTCAAAGAGGAAGGCTGCAACCAAATGCAAACACTGCTTTAGGAATTGCGCAGTTTTACAAACATTCAGAGGAGTTCAGCAAGGAGGATCATATTTCAGTAACACAGCAGCAAAACAACATTATAATGAAGCTCTTTCAATATAAAGTAGAATGAATGAGACAATATAGAAAGAAATCTTCAGAAAAGAGAGCTAGAACACATGAACATTTGTAGAAATGGATCAACAACGTTATTTTTAGGGAGCTTCAGAAGATGGAAGTTACAACTCAAATCTAGGGCATATCTATGGACAAAAAATCATATCTATTTCAGATCTAGAAAATAGATAGTTTTCCATTCAAGATCGCTTTGGAATTTTGGCAAAAGCATGCATAAATAAGAGTAGATCTAAGAAACAAGTTTTCGATTTGTAAACTACTGTAGTAAATTTATGAATATAACATTTCATTACAATGGATCAGATCTAAATAGAACATGGATCAACAGGCTAATCCATGGATCACAAAGTGGAAGGCAAATCCCAGCACTAGATATCTCTGATCTAAACTATGAGAAAAACACCATGAAGAACCTCATACAAAAATAATACAGTCTACTCATGGAAACAGTGCTGTAACTCAAATTTCATAGATAACCACTGTAAAATTGCAGATCTGAAGTAAAAGGAGAAGAGACACTATTCAAGGAGGTTAAAAGACATTCTCCATGAGAATAGGCTCCCAAAATACACTAGATCTCTGCAAATTCAGACTCCCACTTTCTGCAGCTTGCAGAGACAACAAAACCCTCATTGGATCAGTGCTGCCAATGTAAGTAGAGCTTGGCCTCAAGCCTAATAGTGGATCAATTAAGCAAAACAATCCTCCAAGAATCCTCAAAGGAAGAAGTGAAATCCCTGCATAGGAATTCCAAACACAATCCTCCAATAAACAACAGAGCATGGTATTTGTCTAAGCATACAAATGCTCAAAAATATGATCAATCAACAACCTTCTCTTGCTGCCCTCCCTTTCCTTTTATAATATGAGAGATCCTTTGCAAACCCTAAACCACCTTGATGAGTTAGCCCTTTTCGCATGAGAGGCTTTCTTCTAGAACTGCATTGTCCCTTTTGGAGATGCAGTGAACCTAGAAAACGATGTTGATTTGGTCAAGGTTGACCCAGTCTTTAGCTCAAACCTCTTTCACACCTGCAAGTGATTATTTACATGGCCCTGATTTATCTTTTTTCACATGGGCATTGATTTATTCAGACTTTTCAGGAGTTTTACATGTCCTCCTTTATTCATTTATTCATGCAATAGGAATTAAAACAAAATTGAATGTTCCTCTTAGCTAAGGCTAAGTGGGAACATTACAGTCCTCCCCTCCAAAATGTTGCTTGTCCTCAAGAAACTGATAGGGTAAGAGTTGTAGTTCTTCTCCTTCTCCATTGATGGCACCATCAAGGATCAAGTTTTCATCATGGGCCAAGTGATCATTAAGCCAATACATAAAAAATTTCTCCTCCAAGGCTAACATAATAGGGGCATATTCCATCCCTTCAGGAGCGTATAACTCAACATAAATAAACATGGGCAAAGCAATGCTACATCTAAAACATGTATCATGAAGTACATGTTGAAGTTCCATCCCATGTGGTACATTTACACTGCCCACCCTTTGACCATACAAACCCATAAAAAATACTAATATATCATCTATGTATGGAAGCAAAATTACATATATGCAAACTGAAATTTACACTTGAGGAGGTGGGTCACATTCCCAGATAAGATGCCAATGCAATGCACTGCTTGTATTTAGTAGATCTGAGTGTGGTAAGTGGTACTCCCACCACACCTTTGCTGCATGAGTCACTTTAACATGGCTGAAAGTGATACACAAGTTAGGTGCCTTTGGGAAGAAACTATCATGAAAAAGAATCTCCCTTTGCACCTCAAGAGAGTGATCAAATTTAGAATTTATATTGGCCTTACCAATGCCATGAGATACACATGTAATATAACTCCCTTTAGGAGCCATGGCCTACATACATATGGTAAGAGAATATGTCAAATCATAAAAATAAACATGCTCCATAAGATCAGATTCTTTACCATTCAAATCTCCCACACACATGGAGTTGGGCATGGGCATTTCTCCTCTTTCAAGAGAAGGAAGAGATGGCTGAAATGACTCCTGTTTAGAGTCCTTTGGCTGCCCCAAATCGTCATAACTCCTGCACTCTTGTAAGTGTTGATGTAGTTCCTCCCAATCATAGTGTTGATGTAGTTCCTCCTTCATGCCCTCCCAATCAAAACTCGTCATGATTAGGGTATAGATCTTTGCTAATTGCATATAGCTAGAAAGGAACTCTTTATGTGACCTTTGTAGTATTTCTTGCTTAATCTTGGAGGCTTTAGATGAAAATACTCTACCAAGATGATAGATGACCCCTTCATGGACGAAATAGCCTCCCTCTTGCTTCATGGCATCTAGTATCATCCCGGTGTGAAGATCTTTGGAGTACTCCACAAGGAGTTAAGATCTCCAATATCCACACTGATTAACAATGACAATGCTACTGATACATCCATGGGAGTGCCTGTCTTGTTGATTATTTTCTTTTTGAAATTACACATGCCAAAGTGGTTTGTTGGAAGGTTGATCCTCCCATTCTTCCCCTCCCACAGCGTTGTAGTTTTGTCTTCTATTGCTCCAATCCTTCCTGGATCTATATTTGGAGCAGCACTTTGTGAGGCTTCCCCCACAAGATATGAATCTAATGGCATTCCAGGTGGCTTGCCATAAGATAATAATGTCCCTTGCAGCATCCTCATGAACATGAGAGAAGGGACTGTGAGATCCCTTCTTCCACAGCGCAAATCCATCTTTGTTCTTTGTGTGGAAACATTAGGTGAAGGATAAGTGTGCATGTCTTGGATAATTTGTGGTTTCCCACTCTTCAATTCCACCCACTCCATTTTCAAAGCCTTCCAATCCGTGGTAACATTCCCCAAGGTAATCATCCATTGGACACCCAAGATGATGTTGGTGTCTGGTATGTCAACCACAAAGACATGATCCACCAGGGTGTAGGATCCCATAGTGACAGCGAGTGATGGAAAATATTGCATGCACTGCATGTTCCTATCTTCTGGAACCAAGAAAAAAAATCCCTCAAAAGTATCAGTGGGGATTCCCCTCTTTTGCACAAGGTGAGCATCAATAAAGTTATGGGTTTCCCCACTGTCAATCAGTACAAATACTCTCTGATTCATAACTGAACCTTGTACTCTTAGGGTCAAGTACTTAGGCACTCCTCTCAAAGAGGCAAGAGTCCCACTGGTTGGAGCAAAGGCTCCCTTCCCATCTCTGGTGGCTGTTTGTTCTCCCTTATCATCATCAGCGCTATGACCCTTTCTAGGTTCCTCATCATCATCTTCCTCCTTCGAATCATAGAATACTTCTATGTAGTGTGCTCTTCCAGCACACCTATGTCCGAGTACCCATGACTCTTGGCAATTTAAGCACATCTTCTTCTTCCTCAATTCCCTCCTGAGATCAATATCAAGACGTTTCTTCAAAGAGCTCTCCTTGGGAGGAACATATTTTCCTTCCTCCCCCTTAGAAAAGTGAGGGGCCTTGCTTTGGAAAGTTGCCTTCACTTTTGGCAAGGCATCTTGGAGATCTCTAGCTCTCTCGATGGCATCATGCAAATTGATGGGCTTGGTAGATTTAACCAATCTAGGCAAGGGTTCCTCTAGGCCATCAATGAACATGTAGACACTCCTTGATATAGATAAATCAGGGACCATGACTGATAATCTTAGAAACTCGAAGATATAAGTCTCTGCATCTCCTGACTGCTTAAGTTTTGCAAGGCTTATAAAGGGTGCTTCAAGATCCTTCTCGTCAAACCTCTCCACCTGTCTTCTAGTGAAATCAACCTAGGCAGTCACATTGGTGTTCCCCAAGGTAGACAATCCATGGAACCACCAATTGTGTGCTTCACCTTCAAAGTGCAGCGCTGCAATCTTGACGGCCTTAACTTCAGGGACCTTGTTCAGCTAGAAATAGATATCCAACTTTTCTGCCCATGCCTTGGTAGAACTGGAGGATGATCCATTGAACTTGGGTAAAAATAATCTGCCCATGGTGTGGTGTCTACCATGGAAGAAACCACCATCTCTATACTGCTGCCCTTGTTTCCTTCTGTCCTTGATGTGACAAAAGTCTTGGAAACTCAAGTTATCCTTGAATCTCTGACTCTGACAGTCATACTCCACAAAATATTCTTCAAGAGAAGCTTGCTCATGTGGCACTTCATTCTCCACAGCCAAGAAGGTAGGCATAGTGGAGCGTTGTGAAGCTTGGGGAGTGGTGGCAGATTCACTGGTTGACCAGTCCCATGATAAGACATATCTGAGCTTTCTCCCAACTAAAATCTCCCAGGATATTCCCTCATTCTCTTCACCCTCCTCTCTTTGATCTCCTTGGAAATATTTTGCATGGTCTCTAGAATATTTTTTGCAAACTCCTTTTCTTCGTTGTCATTCACAGCTTCAAGGGCTTTCCCCTTGTCTTGACCCTTTTCAGGATCATCAATAGTGTAGTCATACTTTTTATGACTTCTATTCTAGTACCTCCTCTCCCTCTTAGTAAGAGGATCATCCTCTTCTGAATGCAACATCACTGGTGATCCAAGGCAAGCAGAGGTTGTGCCAAGAAAGGAGCTCAGATACCATTGTAATATCCCTTTTTAAGGAATATCAACAATGTACTCAAGAAAAACGCTATATAAGAAAAATTCTGCAACAGAAATGTAGATCAAGACTTGGTTCCTCTTATTTATGCTGTATGGGTCTTGTGTATGGAATTTCATTAAAAAAAATTAGTTTAGATACACTAAACATATCTCCCACAAACTAGACTAGTTAAAAGGCACTCAAAGAAGAAGACTACAACCAAATGCAAACACTACTTTAGGAATTGTGCAGTTTTACCAGAAATTCAAAGGAGATCAGAAAGGAGGCTCATATTTTATTAACACAACAGAAAATCAGCATTATAATGAAGCTCTTTCAATATACAGTAGAATGAATGAGACAATATAGCAAGAAATCTTCAAAAAAGAGAGCGAGAACACATGAAAATTTGCAGAAATGGCTCAACATCGTTATTTTTAAGGAGATTTAGTAGCTGGAAGTTACAACTCAGATCTATGGTAGATCTATTTCAAATATAGAAACTATACATTTTTCCCTTCAAGATCCCTTTGGAATTTTAGCAAAAACATGCATAAATAAGAGTAGATCTGGGAAACAAGTTGTAGATCTGTAAACTGCTGCAGTAAATTTATGAATACAACATTTCATTACAATGGATCAGATCTAAACAGAACATGGATCAACAAGCTAAACTATGAGCAAAACACCATGAAGAACCTCATACAAAAATAACGCAGTCTACTCATGGAAACAGCGTCGTAACTCAAATGTCATAGATAAACACTGTAAAATTTCAGATCTAAAGTACAAAGAGAAAAGACACTCTTCCAGGAGGTTAAAAGACACACTTCATGAGAAGAGGCTCTCAAAATACACTAGATCTCTGCAGATCTAGACTCCCACTTGCTGCAGCTTGCAGAGACAACAAAACCCTCAATGGATCTGTGCTGCCAATGTAAGTAGAGCTTGGCCTCAAGCCTAATAGTGGATAAATTCAGCAAAACACTCCTACAAGAATCCTTAAAGGAAGAGGTGAAATCCCTGCATAGGAATTCCAAACACAATCCTCCACTAAAAAACAGAGAATGGTATTTGTCTAAGCAGACAAATACTCAAAAATATGATCAATAAAAAACCTTCTCTTGCTGCCCTCCCTTTCCTTTTATAAGACGAGAGAGCCTTTGCAAACCCTAAACCACCTTGATGAGTTAGCCATTTTCACATGAGAGGCCTTCTTCTAGAATTATGCTGTCCCTTTTGGAGATGCAATGAACTTGGACAACATTGTTGATTTGGTCAAGGTTGACCTAGTCTTTAGCTCAAACCTCTTTCACACCTGCAATTGATTATTTACATGGCCCTGATTTATCTTTGTTCACATGGGCATTGATTTATTCAGACTTTTCAGGAGTTTTACATGTCCTCCTTTATTCATTTATTCATGCAACGGGAATTAAAACAAAATTGAATGTTCCTCTTAGCTAAGGCTAAGTGGGAACATTACACCAACTTCTTTACTTGGCTTGGTTATAGATGTGGTCTCCTCTATTCCCCTTGTCAGCTTAACACTAGTAAAACTCTAGTAGTTTCGATTAGGAAGTAAGAGTATATAAACTACATGAGATTAAGATTTTCATAGTTTTAGTGTCATCTATAGTGTTGCTTTGTTGCCAATGGGTTTATTTAGTACCCCGGCGAAGTCACTTCAAGGAGTCACAAGCATTTCTTTGCTATTAGAAAGCCTATTTAGTACCCATGACGAAGTTTTTTACTTCGCCTCTCTTTGCAGGAACCATTTATTATCTTTCGCCCTTTATTTATCTTATTACTTTATGCTCATTAGCATTTCATAGGAATTTATGTGGCCATAGGATAAAGAGGGATCGCAACTTAATTTATATGAAGGAGAGTTCTTTCCTTATTTTATAGAGACTCTTATGCATATGCATTTGAAATTAATATGCTTTCTTATGTTTCTCCTCCTTTCCCTTCTCTTTTCGATTGATATGACACGTTAAAACAAGTCAATATAAATGGCCAATTCAGGGAATCAAAATCATACGATAGATACATGCCTCATAATTGCGCTTGAGATTTTTTTTAGGATGAACCATTTTTTCCATATGTGCATCCTCGAACTTAAAATATATTTAGGTCCAAACAAAGAAGTATACAAAAGATAATCCCAGCATTTCCATTTTTCATAGTTTCCCTTTTGAACTTTTTCCATATTACTGTAGAGCATGATAGGGAAACTTTCATACATGGTCTTATTAAAACAAAATGTAAGAAAATACATGAAATAAAATGTGAAACAACATAAAAGAGAAAACAAATGAAATTCACATAAAAACTAGTAAAGATCATGCGGAGAAAAAATATCAAATGAGAAAGGTAATGTACGAATGTGTTGAAATGCAAATGCAAACATAACTAGCATGTAGCTAAGGAAAAGAATAAAACTAAAACTAAATCCTAGTCTATCTAAAGTAAAAGGTTAGGATCATGTGAAATCAAATTTCCAATGAAGCCATGAGCGTTTCTCCTGGCCTACTAACAAAAATATATCAATGATTAGAACCATTACCAAACAATGTGTAAAGATAAAGTTGTTAACATAAACAATTTTCACAAGAAATTGAAGATCTTGTTTATGATCAGAGCAATGTGCTATAAATATTTTCTTTATCTAGCTTGTATAATTGCCTTGATCAAGGGATCATTGAAATTGATTTTTATCCATATGTTATTTAACCTAAAGATAAAATTGTAACTCATGACTGACAATAGATCTTGTGAGGTATGACTCTTCCAACTAGTCGGCGATGGGATCCTGATATTGAAAAAAACCAGTTTGAAAAGACTGAAATTATTGTATAGATAAGAAATTAATAAATTCATTAAACCTATGAGGATAATCTTCTAAAAAATATGTAATATTATCTTGTTCAATAACTTTATCAAGGTTGTGATGAATTGACATAACCATCATAAAAAACTAAGGTGCCTCAACTTCTTGATGATTACGCAAATGGTAAGATAATGAATTATAAAAAAATGCGAGTTTAATGCGTTTAACATATTTAAGCCAACAACTGTTAATGGATAGACAACCGGGAAAATAATTAATGATATGACAGTTGTTATTACATTGATAAGATCTTTCAAGTAGCGCATGAGGTGCTCTATCATCTAAAGATAAAGAAGTGTTGATTTGTGAGGTTTTATAAATGTTAAGTACAACTATGTAGATATGCATTTCAAACCTCATTTAAATACAAGGGATTTGCAGGAATAAGAAACTCTTTCTTTAGGATCAAGAATATTAACTTGAGAATGCTACAAATCCTCCAAGAGTGAGCTTAATTCCAGTAAAATGCTGAGAAAAGAATCATGCAAGAGAATTCAAATATGACCTAGTTTAGATATCCTATCATGATTGTGAGAAATTAAAATAGCCATCAACTAAAGCTAAAGTTCCTCTACTTATTGACATGACTATAAACTTTGAAATATTGCATGATTGAATTTTGAAAGCATGGTCAAGTCAGCATTTGTGTGCAGACAACTATCATTAAATTTTTCAACAAGATAATTACAAGACAGATCGAAGCTCTTATAATCAATAATTTCATCAGTTATTCCATCATTATCAAACATATTACACAATATATTATCAGTTATACATGCTTCTCCTTCACACACAGCCTTGTCATCTTGTTTCATTTTGACATTTGGCTTGTGAGATGGTGGATCCAAAGAGCCTAACACATTTTATCCATATGTTGTTTCATTAAATGCATCAAGAGATAAAGGAGTGTAAGAAGAAGAAATTTTGGTAATAAGTTCTTCTATGATAATATCTAATATAAATTAAAATCCTACATATGCAAGTGTTTTTGAGAAATCAAGAAATTGATGGAAGAATTTGGGCAATCGTCACCATGTACATGAGTGGAGTCATTTTTATGATGGTAATAGTTTCGTAAGCTTTCATTTTGATCAATGGCTTGAATTTTAGTTGAATAATCACAAGGATCAAAATATTCTTGATAAGTTAAAGATGTGGAAGGATAATCTGAAAAAAGAGGTAGTTCAAACAGAGTATTAAGATAGAATGTATCTTCATCGTTTTTCTCTTTTACTTGTAAAATTTATACATCTTGTATCTGATCACCACTTAAACCAACCAATTTAGAATCGAGGTTATCCAAAGAAAATGTTGATGGGGCGATTTTACCAAGAGAATCGAGTAATAAGGAGCCATGGGGTGTAAATAATAGAGGCTCCAAGGTGTCCCTTAAAGAGGAAATGCTTTCAAAAATATCATATTCAAGATTAAGATTATGAAAAATAATTTCTTCTTTGAAAACAAAGGGACCAAAATCTTGTAATATTACAAAATTAGCATGTAGCTAATTGGAATATTAATTTTTTATTTTTTACTTTAGATAGAAGAATAAGTGGGTATAGGGACCCATAAACCTATTTAGTAGGAACAAATTCACCCATAATGTGAATAAGATTAATCAAAGAAGTTGGATAAAGCACCCTTATGTATGAATAGGGGATGAAGCGTCTGGAATGGGTCAACCTTGACCAAATCAACAATGCTGGTATGGAGGGACTGGACATTCAATAAGAGATAGTGCAGTTTTGGAGGGAGATTGCTTGCATGGAAGTAGTGGCTTTAATGTGTGGGGCCCAAGGTGAGGAAGCTCACCAAGCATATAAGGAAGGGAATGGAAGCCAGAGAAGGCATGTTTGGATTATTATTTTGATTATGGTTTGTTATGACTTGTTTCTCTCTTCAGTTATTTAGCAGAGACTATATTGATGTTTAGCACAAGGGTGTTCCCGAGCTGGAATCCCACCCTCATCCCGGGGGGACTTCAATTTCCCACTCAAGAGAGGTGATTGAGATACATTTCCACATTCCAGAATTAGGCCAAGCTACAACTTTATTTTATAGTGCAGTTTCTGTTTAGAGTTGTGTTGTGTTGTAGGGTGCAGTAGTGGAGGGTTTGATAGAGCCATTTTTGAGCTTTCTTTCAGTGGAGGGAGCATTCTTTCCATTGGAAGGCCAACAAGGAAGGTCCTTGTCCTTCAGTTCATATTTTGGCACCAAACCAAATAGCCATAATCCCCAACAACGTATTTTCAATCTTACACTGCGTTATTTTATTGAGTAGTTGCAGGGATGATTTATGTGCCTAATTTGGGGTGTTTTCTTTTCAGCGAGGGGATGAGCCTTTCACTTGAAATGTCTATGGGAGAGTTCCATTCGGTTTTACATAAATTTCATACACCTCCTTCTATGTTGTTCAGTGCAGTGATTCTTTAGTCCTAGGGCTTTAGATGACTACTCCATATTTTGTATATTTCCAGAAACCATTTCTCGGTTGTCTAGGAAAAGTGATATAGAGCCTTGATCTTTATGTATAGAATATTTTAAGGCACTTATTATTTGTTATATATAATTATATGATTTCAATAGTATTTATTCTCATTAGGACTGTGTTGTAGTAGCTCTCTAGCATTATGTATAGCAGTAACATCTCACTTTTGAGAGTGTTTCTACATTGGAGGCTTGTTTTCCTTTCTTATCTAATTTGTGCCATAGTGTATTGTGTTTATTTGCTACTAATTTTCTTAATATAATGGCTCCATATTGGTCTCATATATTTGTACATTGATCTTCGCTGCTATTTTCCATTATTGTGTTCAATATTGTTGCTTTTCCTATTTTGGAATATTACAGTGGTATCAAAGCATAATCTTGGCTCAGCCTGTGGATTTCAGCCATTATGCTGTTGGAAGAGTAAGAATAATAATAAGAGATCTAAAATGATGGAACGAATAAGGTTTGTCTCATCTATTTTCAGATATATGAAGGACCTCTCCAAGGAGGTCAAGCAAAGGATAATGGAGAGATGCAATGAGACCTCAAGATGGTTTCAAGATGAGGATGGTCCATGCACTTCCTATCAGTAGCATAAGAAACCGGTATTGAATAGAGCTCCAAAGAAATAAAATATGTCCACTTTTGTTGAAGAGGAAGGTGAAGGGCATAGAGATGGGGGAAACTTAGATCATGAGATTCTAAGCAAGTATATTTCAGAATATAAATCTCAATGAAGGGCTTTCAAGGAGAATCTAACTCTCCAGTAGTTCATTCAGATTAAGGAAGAGAGGATACCTTGCAGCAATAGAAGTAAAATACACAATAGATTTCTATTATTTACATTTGATGGGTCATCCAAATGCACAACAAAGGGCTTGGAGAAATAAGTTAGATGCATTCTTCCTCCTACATTCAGTAGTAGAAAGAGAAGTTGTTTAGATTGCAGTGCTGCACCTTGAGTGAGAATCAAAAATTTGGTGGTTCAGCCATTTTAAAAATTCAAGAGTGACTGCTTATACAAATTTTACTCAAAGGCTGATCAAAAAGTTTGAAAAAAGGAAACAGGAAGAAGAACAAATTCCACCACCACTTGCTGTTGGATTAATTGTATCAGGAGAAGGAGCACTTGCATCCTTGCAAAGTGGTATTGATCTCTTGAAATTTGGAGTCCCATGCACTATTCAGGAGATGCATGAGGAAGATGATAATTTTGCCAGTGTTGGTGCAATAGTAGATGAGAAACCATCACCATCACCTACAGTTGGAGGAGTTATTACACCGGTGGGAGGAACCCTTGTAGAAATACAATATTTTTCCAAGGATCAACTTAACCAAGGTATGCAAACAATTCCACCCCATTTTATTTCAGTACATCATATGAAGAGTTGTGGGGACATGCCATCATGGAAATTTCATGACCTAGGGTCAAAGCACGTTGTTTACTTGGAGTAGCAAACTATCACTCCGTAGAGGATCCTTGACTAGTTCAAGGAGGAGATCTATAGCCATCACGATTTCTCATTGTTGAGTTGCACAAAAAAATTTGGGTTGGAGTGAAGAATTTTGAAGGATAGGATGAGTATAATCCTAGTCAATCCAATGCATAACTGTATGTTCATCATTATGCATGATCATGAGAGATCATATGCACCATCATGGAGATCAGCAATGCTGTCATTGAGCAACAGTGATGAGTTTTCAGCCCAAATATTATTGGGACATTATGATGACCATTACACTTGTGTAGCATTGGATAGGTAGATGGTTGATGAGAGACATCTTATCTCCCATTACTATTATGGATCCTTCTTGATGAGCACTTCACAGCTCAATGATAAGTCTTTACCTTCAGCATATTTGAATCCTTATGGATTCAACATGGTAATGGATGAGTGGTCTTCATGTGAAGATCTCCAAGAGGTTGCACTTCAACATCTCATGAAGTGAAAAGATAGTTATCAAATTTGGGAGGATGGTATTCTCCATTGGAGGGATACCAATGTGGAGCAGGATGGAAGATACCCACAGTTGGATGGATGGGTGATGATGACGAGCAAGGGGTTGGTGAGCCACTTTTAAATCTATGACACGGGGCAACATGAGGCATGGTTGCGCTAGCTACTCTTGAAATATTTTGGCCAGCATGTGACATATCCTATTTCAAAGGGTATGTTATTGGTTAGGACATGGCATGACACTTGCATCATGTGGAAGTAAGGAGCTTGGTTGTATTGGGGTGATGTGACATTTTTTATGTCAATCATCATGTTTTTAATCCATGGTTTGTATGATGGATATGTGAGGAGGAGGCAAGAGCTATTGTTGCTCTGGTTACTCTTGGGAGAGTATGGGCTGATTTTCTCCCATACCTTGCACAGTGATTCAGGAGTAGAGGATGGCACAATTATGGTGGAAAGGAGTTACTCTCTAGCTTTGGAGATTCAAGAGACACTTCCACATGGGGAGGAGTCTTCCACATATGGTAGCATTATAGTAGATGAATTTGGCATTTGGCATGTCAAAGTATGGGGTTATGAGATGATAGGAGCCTTATCACAAAGGCCAACAACACTGTCACCTTGGAGTTTGGATCTATTAATGGGGTGTTCCCAGGATCACTTCACATATGATGCACTTGGTGGGAAGGTAAGAGATGTGAGTGAGGGAGTGGTGGATGGAGACATATACTACTAGGATATGATATTCTTGACTTGGATCTCCAAGCGCAAGAAGAAGGCTTTGCATGCAACATATGGGTTTTTTCTCCCCAACAAAACTGATTGCATAGGAGCATACCATACTATCATGGAGGGATTCACTTGGGAAGGCATCCAAGAGGAGATGCACCAGCATATTAGGAGATGCATGGATTTTTTGGATATGGAGGAGAGACATAACTCTTTAGCAGAGTTATCACATCCACTTCCTTTCTCATTGGGAATGAGAGGAGGCCCATATATGATCCATTTCACCATCTTGTTCAAGGTACATGGTAGGATTTGTGTTTAGGTGCATCATGATTCACTCACTATGTATTTTTATTTCCTTGCCATCCATGTATAGGTCATTTATCCAAGAGGGGGCACTCGTTCTTATAGTCTTCATGGTCTACTTGGGGCCATAAACAATGATGAGGATGGCCACTCCCTAGGATATTTTGGGGAGATGATATCTCACTTGGGATGTACTCATTTGACACCATACATAATTCACCTTCCCTTAGCATGTGAGAGGATTGGGGCAGTAAGAAAGTGGTTGGGAAACCACTCATCATACCATATTTTGAAGCAGTTAGGAGTGAAATTGTGTTGGTTTCACTTGAGGGACCATTATGCTTCTCTGGTCTAATATATGGCAGCTAGTATGACTCTAATTATGATCCCATATGTTGATGATGTCCATATCATTATTGTGGGAATGATTGGAGTGATGACACATGGATTGGATATGCCCATCGAGAAAGAGATTCTCCACATTTTATATGCTTCATGCTTCACTAAGAACATTGGGAAATCCATGATTGCTACATTTGACCTCTTGTTTCATTATGAGGTGAGCCATATGGTTAACTTGAGCTCTCGGTAGATACCTCTCATGAGCATTTGGGAGGATTTTTTCTATGAATTACCATTTTGGAGGGTGATTCATTTTGTGTGAATGATAGCTTTGGAATTGGAGCTTCATATGGGAATAAAGGTTACCAATATTCTTGAGATTCCATGCCTCAAGAATGCCTCTAGACAACATATAGTTGCCTCCATGGATATCCCAATTCTTCATGATGGTATCAAGTTGGATTTGTCATGAAAGGTTAACTTGTACACTTGGGAGGAGAAAATATGGCACAAATTGATGAGAGAGAATATTGTTCATTGGAGGAGCTTATCATATGAGAATTCTACAAAAAAAGGGAAGGAGGCTCTTCAGTTCTATCCTTGTAGTTGCTTGAGGACAAGCAACATTTGGGAGGGGAGGATTGTAATATTCCAAAATTAGCATGCAACTAATTGGAATATTAATTTTTTCTTTTGTCCTTTATATGGAAGTATATGTGGGTAGAGAGACCCATAAATCTCTTTAGTAGGAATAAATTCACTCGTAATGTGAATAAGAGTCATCAAAGTAGCTAGATAAAGCACACTTATGTGTGAATAGGGGATGAAGCATGTGGAATGGGTCAACCTTTACCAAATCAATAACGCTGGTATGGAGGGAGTGGACATTCAATGAGAGACAACGCAGTTCTAGAGGGAGATTCCTTACATGGAAGTAGTGGCTTTAATGTGTGGGGCTCAAGGTGAGGAGGCTCACCAAGCATATAAGGAAGTGATTAGAATCCATGGAAGGCATGTTTGGATTGTTATTTTGATTATGGTATGTTATGACTTGTTTCTCTCTTTAGCTGTTTAGAGGAGATATCCGTGTTGTCTAGCACAACGGTGTTCCCGAGTGGTAATCCCACCCTCATCCTCGGGGGACTTCGAGTGCCCACTCAGGAGAGGTGATTAAGCTACATTTCTAAATTTTGGCATCAGGCCAAGCTTGAGCATTCTTCTACAACACAGTTTTTGTTTAGAGTTGTGTTGTGTTGCAGGGTGCAGTAGTGGACGGTTTGATAGGGCCATTTTTGAGCTTGTTTTTAGTGGAGGAAGAATTATTTCCATTGGAAGTCCAACAAGGAAGGTCCTTGGCCTCCATTTCATATTTTTGCACCAGGTCAAGTCACCATCATCCCCTATAGTGTAGTTTCAGTCTTAGACTGCATTATTTTATTGAGCAGTTGCAGGGCGATTTATGTGCCTCATTTGGGGTGTTTTCTTTTCAGTGATGGGATTAGCCTTTCACTTGAAAGGTATATTGGAGGAGTTCCATTTAGTTTTACATCATTTTCAGCCATCTCCTTCTATGTGCTTCAGTTGTAGTGATTCTTCAGTCCTATGGCTTTAGATCACTACTCCATATTTTGTATATATCTGTAAACCCTTTCTGGGTTGTCTAGGAAAAGTGATATAAAGCCTTGATCTTTATGTACATCATATTTTGAGTCATATATCAGTTGTTATATATCATTATATGATATCAGTAACAGTTATTCTCATTAGGACTACATTGTAGAAACTCTCCAACATTTTGTATAGCAGCAGCATCTCACTTTTGAGAGTGTTTCTACATTGGAGGCTTGTTTTCCTTTCTTATCTGATTTTTGCCACAATGTATTTTATTTATTTGCCACTGATTTTCTTAATATAATGGATCCATATTGGTCTCATATATTTTTACATTGATCTTCACTGCTACTTTCCATTATTGTGTTCAATATTGATGCTTTTCTTATTTTGGAATATTACACATTTACATTAGGCTCTATGAATGTGTGAAAAAATTGAAAATCCCTTTGGATGAGATCTTCATCATGGGAAGGAAATTAGGGTGGAATAAGTGAATAAAAAATATAACATTCAATTTTCCCAAATTCAAAATAAATACTTTACTTTACTCTATTTGGTAAAGTAAAAGGAGGAGGATAAGGAACAAAAGGGACATTAGATTTCTACTTTGATATTGTTGGTAATATGTTGCAATATGTTGTCCTTGATGGCAGCCTACTTGATGAAGTTGTTCTTAATGGAAACATACTTTATGAGTTGACTTTTGATAAGAAACGTATGTGTTAAAGATGTAAAAATGATGTTTCTACAGGTCAATTCATATGTGACAGAGAAAGGAATTCCAGTAAGTGCAAGAGAAATGAAATAGGAAATATTTCTGAATGTATATACAGGATTGATGAAGGCAACCCGTGTATGGAGGAAATTTATACGCTACTTTTATGAAAGAAACCCACGCATACATTTAGAATTAGTATATATGCACCTTTTATGAAGAGAAGTTGTGTATACACGAGGATACGAACGATCCAAGTCATGTATGCCTTTTGCGGTCTAAAATTATGATACCAAGGGGTATTACCATGGTATTAACCCACAATATTGAGCCTTGTATTGTCTATTTGATTTTGTCCAACAATACCATCAAAAGGTGTGTGGTTTTGACTGATGGTATTGATAAAGGGTAAATCTATATAAGGAGAAGAAGACCATAGTGCAAAATGTGCATGAGTAAGCGTTATTACTTAATAATTTTCTCTAAGGTATATCTACATGGGATGAAATCTATTTTAATTGATATATTTGAATATATGATGCACCCATGGATACAATGATGGTTCAAGATCTCTAGATATGAAATGACTATCCTCTTGTGTGATCCATTGAAGAGATGATTAGATCTATGACCTGGCGCAAGTTTGCTGAAGTGAAGTGAAGAAATCTAGTTAAGTACTATGGATCTGGTTCATTCTGCAAAGTTTATATTTATAGATCTATACACTATTTCATCTTATTAAATGTGTGTATATACACAGGTTTGATTCAGAAAAGGCGCATATGGTAGTTAGGGTTTTCTTAAGCTTATTGCAGAGGTTTTTCTGTTATTCCTGCTATTTGTCTGTTGTCTGCCATTTAATTCTTCTTGTAGATATGGGATGTTTGAATATTATATATGATGTTAAGTAGATTATGTACAAATATGATCAATGAGAGAATAAACATGGTTTATGGTGACTAACTAATGAAGGGTTTTTCATTTCTAAAGATATCTGACCGAAAGCCTCAGATCTAGATTTAAGAATGATTACATTCCGAAAAAAAATATTCACAGAGCTATATGTAGGTGGGTGTGAAGGAAAGTGTGTATACACGCAGGTTCAGTGAAGCGCAATAGCGTATGCATCTTAAGTTTATGAATGTTCAAGGTTGAGTTTGTATCTGCATATTTATTCTGAAGTTTGGGTTATTTATAAGTTCTGGTTATAGTGGTCTCACTGTTCTGATTGAAGTATTGGATAAAGTTTATAGTTGTTGATGTTTATGAAGATTTGTGCTGATGTTGTTTGATCTAGTAAGAAAATTGATAAAATGTGGTCTATAATGGTTCTGAGGGTTGAAGCCTTCATTATGGAAGTAGAAGCTTCCTGCCAGTTGAAGATAGTGTTTTGATGAAGGGGTTAAATCTCCCTTCCAGTAGTGGTTGGTAAATGAGATTAGGGGGTTGTAGCTCCCTTCCAGTAGTAGCTGGAAAATGAGAGAAGGTTGTAGCCTTCTATAGGTAGATGCCTGCATACTAATATGAGTGTGCATCAGTACAATATTGTAAACATTTTTTCTTATAATAAATATTGAAGACAAAGACGATAACAGTGGTGTTTTTCTCTCGAATTGAGTTTCCACCTTAAATATTGGTTTTCATGTGTGTTTCTCTTGTGTGATGATTTATACTATTGTTACTTCACATATTTAATAATTATATAACAAATGCATGACTGGTAAACTGAGTTAAAGATTGTTCCTAAAAAAAAATTCTAATATGCAAAATTATATCAGTATATGTTAGTTTATTTTATTATATGTGTGTGCATACGCGAGTTGGGTTCATGAAATCCGTGTATGGAATTCTGTAAATAAAAAGGTAAAATATTTTCAGTAAGCTCTAAATACTAATTCACACCCCCCCCCCTCCTCTCAGTATTTTTCCCAACAATTGGTATCAGAGCGGGTCCTTCTGAAGAAGCTTAATTACTAGAAGGAAGATCATCTAAAATGAGGAATCAAGATGGGACAACATCTATCAGGCCTCCTCTCTTCAACGGAAACAATTTAATCTTCTGTAAGACAAGGAAATGATCTTATCTTTAGTCTCTTGGAGCAGATGTATGGGCTATAATTGAAGGAGGTTATCAATATCTAGCATCAGTTCTAACAGATGCATCAAAAAGAAAGAAATAAGAAACCAATGCAAAGGCATTCAATGCATTATGGGAAGTTTGACTGAAGTAGAATTTGTCAAAGTCATGCAATTGAATACATCAAAGGAGATATGGGACAAAATCATTCTAAGCTATCAAGGTTATACCAAGGTAAAAAGTTCTAAACTCCAAACTCTCAGAATTCAATATGAAAATATTAGGATGCATAATGAGGAAAACATTCCCAGTTTATTTTTACGTCTAGATGATATTGTAAATTGTATGAAAAATCTGGGTGACACCATAACTGACATTACTCTGGTAGAAAATGTTTCAATATCTCTAACTCCCAAATTTGAGTCAAAAGTGTCTGCTATTGAAGAGAAGCAGGGTCTACAAACTCTTACTATTGTTCAACTTCATGGTATTTTAACTACTTGTGAAATGAGAAAAGGAGGTCCATCTGAAGTCAAGGAAGTTGTCTTTAGAGCTGTTGCAAAAGGAAAAGAAGTAGAAGAAGAAGAAAGATCAGGGTATGTTTCAGAAGAAGATGAGATAAATTTTGTAAAGAAGCTACAACTTGGCATTGGAAGGTTTAGAGGTAAGCTTCCTTTTAAATGTTTTTCTTGTGGTAGAGTTGGACATTATGCTGCTAAGTGTCCCCATAAAGAAAAACTTGAAAAAGGAAAGGAAGTGGCAAAAGGAAATAAGAATCGGTTTGTCAATAGAAAAAGTTATTATACTCATGAGGATAGTGATGGGCTATCAAATAGTGAAGAAGAAGAATCTGATCAAGATGTTAGACTACTAATGGATTTTTAAAAAGACTCTAGTGAGGCTAAATATACCTTTATGGATGCACTAGAAGAAACGGATTTTCTTGAAGAAATTAATTAGCTCAAAATATGTTTGGACGAAAACAAAAATTCCATAGATACTCTAAATAATCAGCTTATAGAAAAGGAGAGGCACAATGAGAAATTAGAACGTGAAATAGTAAGTCTAAGAAAGGAAATTAAGAAATAAAAAACTTTAAATCTTAGATTTGCTAAAGGAACTGAAACCTAAGATGAAATTATCAAGCTTCAATGCTCTCCTTTTGTAAAGACAGATTTTGGATATATCAGAGAATCCTCTCAATCTTCAGCACCAAGCTATCTAAATGTGGCTAAAGCCAACCTACAACATTCCGTCACTCAGTAAGAGAACAAAGAAAATTCACAAGTAAAGCATGACTACTTCAATACAAAGAACAATAGTAGAAATATCAATCAGAGAAACACCAATCAGCAGGTAAATACAAATAGAAGGTTTCACGATCACATAAATTTCTTCTTTAATGGGAAATTTTTCTCATGTCATAATTTTGGTCATAAATTTGTTCAATGTGTTTCATACAAAACCATCATGACCAGAGAAGCAAGAAATCAAAGAAATGGGACTAGAATAAAGAAGAATACTTATAAAAACTTTTCTCCTCTTCAGAATGAAATTGAATATGCGTATTTGCAATCAATTTGGTCATGGAGAATCTGAATGCAGGAGCAAACTTCAACCAAAATAACATGTACCTTCAAATTCCAAGGTATGGAGAATGAAGGAATTACAGGTTGAGAATTGTGGCATAGCCTTATTTGCAGAAGGGGAAGAAAATCAATGGTACATTGATAATGGATGCTCAAACCACATGAAATGTGACAGAAATAAACTCCTTGCATACAATTCTCTAGAGAGAGAAAAGAGTGTTACCTTTGGAAATGATACTCCTACTATCATCAAAGGAAAAGGTTATGTTTTTCTAAAGGAAAAGGTAAAAGCTAAAAATCTTATGTATGTGGATGGATTAAAACATAACCTGTTAAGTGTGAGTCAAATGTGTGATCAAGGAAATGAAGTTGTCTTTAGTTCAAAAGAATGTGTGGTACATGAACTTGACATAGGAAAAAGAGTAATAAAAGGAACTAGAACACCAAGCAATCTGTATGTATTAAAAGGTTGCAAAGAACAATGTTACTTGGGTAAATCTTCAGAAAATTGGTTATGGCACAAAATATTGGGGCATTTGAGTTTCTCTCAAATCAACAAATCGAGCAGACTCAAAGTGGTTCGTGATATTCCCAGCATCACTCTACCTGAAATTACCATATGCAAATCTTGTCAATTCGGTAAGCAAATCAGAGTACGATTTAATGCCAATGAAGGATAATCAAGTAAGCCTCTTGAACTCATACATATTGACGTCTGTGGACCTATGAGGAAAAATTCAACCCATGGAGAACAATACTATATTCTATTTATTGATGACTTCTCTAGAATGTGCTGGATTGGGTTAATAAAACACAAAGATGAAGCACTTGAAAATTTTCAGATCTTCAAAGCCCTGGTTTAAAACGAATTATATCTAAAAATAAAATGTCTTAGATCTAAAAAAGGAGGGGAATATATATCAGATGAATTCTTTTATTACTGTGAACAACATGGCATAAAAATATAGTTTTCTATAGCTGGAACCCCACAACAAAATGGCATGGCGGAAAGAATGAGTAGAACAACTCAACAAATGGGTCGTGCTATGCTTGATGATTCTGGAACAACTAATAACTTTTGGGGAGAAGTAGCACATACTGCAGTAAATATTCTTAACAAGGCTCATGTTCATGTGAATAGTGATAAAACTTCTTATGAGCTCTGGTATGGTAATCTTCCAACTGTAAATAATTTTATAGTTTTTGGAAGAAAATGCTTTATCAAGAAAAATGACGAAAAACTTGGTAAGTTTGAACCTAGAGCAGATGAAGGAATATTTCTTGGCCATTCTTCTAGAAGTAAAGCATATAAATGCTATAATAAAATACTTTGAAATCTTGTTGAATGCATTGATGTTGTAATTGATGAGTCCCTCTCAGCTCCAAAAACGGAAATACCAACAAAAAATGAAGCTGATAATGATGTATATCCTCCTACATCAAATAGGAACAACATGGAAGGTAAGCCCAATGAAGATATATAAGATCTATCTAAGCAGGCTCCATCCAGGTACGTTCAAAAGAATCATCCAGAATCTCAAATTTTGGGAGAAAAAGGATCAGGTGTCCAAACAAGAAGAACTCTTGTAGGACCCTCTAGCTATCTAGAATTCTTATACACTATTGAACCACAAAATTTAAATCAAGATATTAAATATGAATGTTGGATTCAAGCCATGAATGAAGAACTTGATCAAATTGAAAAGAGTCACACTTGTGAATTAGTTCCAAGGCCTCATGATAAAAATGTTAATGGAACAAAATGGATATTCAAAAACAAGTTAAATGAAAATGGAGATGTTATTAGAAACAAAGCTAGACTTGTTTGTAAAGGGTATTCTCAACAAGAAGGTATAGACTTTGAAGAAACATTTTATCCTATAGCTAGACTTGAAGCCATAAGAATGTTTCTTTCCTTTTCAAGCTTTCAACAATTCAAAGTTTATCAAATGGATATTAAATATGCCTTCCTTCCTCACTGGTGATCTAGAAGAAGAATTTTATATAGAACAACCAGAAGGAATCATTTTGGGAAATGATGAAAAACTTGTTTGAAAACTCAAAAAGGCTTTATATGGTCTCAAACAAGCTCCGACGGCATGGTACTATCATCTTGACAAATATCTTCATCAACAAGGTTTTTTCAAATAGATCTGGTGATAGCAACTTATACACAAAAATTGAAAAAGATAAACTATTGATTGTAGTTGTATATGTTGATGACATCATTTTTGGGAGTAATGAAGAGTCCATGAGTTAGAAATTTGCTTCTGTTATGTAGCAAGAATTTGAAATATATTTACTTGGGGAACTAACATTTTTTCTTGGCTTACAAGTGCAACAAGCAACAGATGGCATATTTTTATCACAAGAAAAATAACTTAAGAAAATTCTGAAGAAGTATGGAATGGAAGACTGCAAACCTGTGAGTATGCCAATGGTAATTGGATGTAACCTCAATTCTCATGATGATTCTCCCATTGTGAATCAACTAGAATATAGATCCATGATTGGAATTCTGCTTTATCTAACCAAGACAAGACTAGACATTATGCATGCAGTTGGGATTCTTGGATGATTCCAACCTAATCCAAAAGGTTCTCACCTTCAGGCTGTAAAAATAATATTCAAATAACTAAAAGGGACTCAAGGCTATGGTCTATGGTATCCAAAGAATGTTGATCTCACTCTTCATGCTTACACAGATGCAGATTGGGTTGGAAATTTTGATGATCAAAAAAGCACTAGTGGTGGTGCATTATTTATGGGACCTCGATTTGTATCTTGGTTAAGCAAGAAACAAATTTCTATTGCCTTATCTACAACAGAAGCCAAATATGTGGCTGCCACATCATGTTGCACACAACTAATTTGGATGATGCAGACTTTATAAGACATTCAAATCAAATGTTCACCTCCCATTTCCATTTTTTTTTATAATAAAAGTGCCTTTAGTATCTCAAAGAATCCTATTATGCATTCCAAGACCAAGCACATTCCTGTCAAGTACCACTGCCTACGTGAACAATTTCTTGAATAAAAGGTTAAATTGGAGTATGTTCCCTCCAAAGAACAAGTTGCTGATATATTTACTAAACATATTCCCTAGGAAGCATTCAAATATCTCAGATAGAAGTTGGGAGTTGTATCTACCTCTCTGATCAAATTTTCTTAATTTCAAAAGATTAAATTCAATACGCGGGTTTCATAAAGGAAAATTGTGTATATACGCGAGCTTCTATGCATAAAACCACATATCAATTTTGCTGAATGAAATTCTCTGGGTTAGCCTTTCAGAAAAGTTGTGGTACTGTTGGGCAATCTCTCTTGTTGTTACAGTATTCATATTTCTTTATCATTCTCTGATATTTATCTCCTTGATGAAGATGCATTGATGATTTGGTTATTGAAGGTGTTCAAGATGCACAAGCTAAGGGGGAGCACTTGTCTTGTGGAAAAGGATGCATTGTTGGCATTCTGATTGGTTGTTGTGTTATGATCTCATGTTTGAGATTATTTGGTTTTGGTCACAAATAGTCATATCTGTAATTTGATGAAAAGGTAATGTTGAGACCTATGATGTAAAATTGTTATATTCATTCATGTAAGGATTTTTTTAAATTTGTAAACCCAATTGGTTGGGAATTTGAGTCAAATTTGTAATTCCACTTGATTGGCTCATTAATGTAAGTATTAATCCTTGGTGATAGGAAAGGTAATGCTCAATTGTTTCATGTACTTCATGTAAAAATCTACTTAAAGATCCAGCATGAACTCAGGAGGAGCATGGTAAATTGAGTACACATCAGATCTTTAGAGCTCATCTTTCTACAAGGGAAGAGAAACCTTGTTTTGATTTTGATCCACCCTTTGCCCTCGATGTCAAAGGGGGAGAGTATTTTGGTGTTTGAATACTGGTTATGATTAATGCATTTATCTATTGTGATGATCAAACACCATCATGGTTGCCATCAAGTCCAAAGGGGGAGATTGTTGGAAATATGTTGCAATATGTTGTCCTTGATGGCAACATAATTGATGACGTTGTTCTTGATGGAAACCTACTTGATGAATTACCTTTTGATAAGCAACCTATGTGTTAAAGATGTAAAAATTATGTTTCTACAGGTCAGTTCAGATGTGACAGAGAGAGGAATTCCAGTAAGAGCAAGAGAAATGAAACAGAAAATATTTATTAATGTATACGTAGGTTTGATGAAGGCAACCCACATATGGGGGTAATGTATACACTACTTCTATGAAGGAAACCTGTTTATACATTCAAGAATAGTATGTACTCAGTTTTTATGAAGAGAAGTTGTGTATACACACAGATACAAATGATCCAAGTCGAGTATGCCTTTTGCGCTCTAAAATTATAATACCATGGGGCATTACCATGGTATTAGCCCACAGTACTGAGCGTTTTATTGTCTATTTGATTTGGTCCAACAATACCATCAACAATTTTGTGGTTTTGACTCATGGTATTGGTAAAGGCTAAATCTATATAAGGAGAAGAAGATCATAGTGCAAAGTGTGCATGAGTAAGGGTTATTATTGAATAATTTTCTCTAAGGTATATATGCATGGGATGAACTTTGTTTTAATTGATAGATCTGAATCTATGATGCACCCATGGATACAATGATGGTTCAAGATCTCTAGATCTGAAATGACTATGCTCTTGTGTGATCCATTGAAGAGATGATTAGATCTATGACCTGGCGCACGTTTGTTGAAGTCAAGTGAAGAAACTCGGGTAAGTACTATGGATCTGGTTCATTTTGAACATTTTATATTTACAGATATATATGCTAGTTCGTCTCAGTAAAAGTGCGTATATACGTGGGTTTGTTTTAGAAATGGCGCATATGAAAGTTAGGGTTTTTTTAAGCTTATTGCAGAATTTTTTATGTTATTCCTGCTATTTCTGTGTTATCTGCCAATGAAGTCTTCTTGTAGATCTGCATTGTTTGAATATTGTATATGTTGGTAAGTTGATTATGTACAAATCTGATCAATGAGAGAATAAACATGGTTGCTGGTGACTAACTGATAAAGGGTTCTGCATTTCTAAAGATATCTAACTGAAGGCCTCAGATCTGGATTTGAGACTAGTTACATTCTGAAAAATAGCATTCACAGAGCTATACGCAGGTGGGTGTGAAGGAAAGCGTGTATACACACGAGTTCAGTGAAGTGAAGTAGCGTATGCATTTTAAGTTGACGAATGTTCAGCGTTGAGTTTGTATATGCATATTTATTCTGAAGTCTGGGTTATTTATGATTTTTGGTTACAGTGGTCTCCTTGTTCTGATTGAAGTATTGGGTAAAGTTTATGGTTGTTGATGTTTATGATTAGTTGTGTTGATGCCATTCGATCCAGTATGAAAATTGAGGAAACGTGGTCTACAGTGGTTCTAAGGGTTGAAGCCTTTATTATGGAAGTAGAATATTCCTTCCAGTAGAAGTTGTTGTTCTGATCAGGGGGTTCAAGCTCCCATCTAGTAGAGGCTGGGAAACGAGATTAGGGGGTTGTAGATCCCTTTTAGTAGAAGCTGGAAAATGAGAGAAGGTTTTAGCCTTCTACAGGTAGATGCATGCGTACCGATATGAGTCTGCATCATTACAGTATTGTAAACAATTTTCGATATAATAAATATTCAAGACAGAGATGACAACAGCGGTGGTTTTCTCCCGAATTGGGTTTCCACCTTAAATATTGGTGATCATGTTCGTTTCTCTTGTGTGATGATTTATACTTCTATTACTACATATATTTACTGATTATCTAACAGATGCATGACTAGTAAACTGAGCTAAATATTATTCCTGAAAACTTTTTCTAATCTACAAAATTATATCAGTATACACTATTTTATCTTATTATATGTGCATGTATATGCAAGTTGGGTTCATGAAATCTGCATATGAAATTATATAAAGGAAAATTTAAAAAAAAAATCAGTAATCTCTAAATACTAATTCATCCTCCCGCCCCTCTCGGTATTTTTCCCAATAGATATTTGAGATGTCGCATGAATAAGATGAGCTTTGAAAACAATATTATCACTCAAAATTTTCACTCATGAAATCCCAATCCACATCTTCCTTAGGAAAATCATAAAAAAAATGAAGAAAATGATCAAGAAAAATATGAAACAATTCATATTATTTCATTCTAAGTCAGTTAACCTTTTTATAAACATATTTATATTTTTACTTGTCAAAAGCTTGATGAAAGTCCTGAGAATGTTGTTTCAATGAATGGAAGAAAAATTTGACAAGGTATGACACCATTTCTTAGCGTGGCCTTAAAAAGTAAGGATGAATAATCTACAAACAAAATCTTCACAATCCACATCATAAAAATTGCAAAACATGAGAAAATGAAGTGTATACTAAGCTATATATGTTCCATCCTCAGCTCTAAACTTCAAATGTGAAAAATAATGAATTATTCAGGTCGGAACTGTAAGATTTTCCCTTGTATAAAAACCTCTTAGGATTATGATTTGGGAATGAACCATTTTAAGATTCAAAATAGACTCAATGGGCTGAAATTTTCATCTAACCCTCCTTCTAGCACCGAATATGTTAACGGTGTAAGATTCTGCCAACAACAATGGGTCTCCCCGGTATGAAGTACCAACAAGACCTTACGTTTTTTGGAGTAGGAACTCGATCTAGATAATAGGAATGGCTACCATAATTTATAGGTTTTTCTTGGTTGCGATAAACAACATAAGAGAGTATGCACATAAACCTTGAAACAAGAAAGTAAGTTGACACTAAGAAGCATACATATGTAATGTATATAATGTAATTCAACTAAAGGAAAAGAAAGAGTGAGCCCCTCGAATAAAAGTAATAATACTATCCTAAAAGCAACACATGAGAGAAATGAAAGCCTCATTAGTTAACTTGTGAAATAGTTCACAATACAATAACAATCATTAAAGAAAATAATAACACACATGAAAAATGATATATTAAAAAGAAAAAAAAGAAGTTCATTTTCATTTGTACCTATAAAAATATAAATATACTGCAAACGTTAAAATAATAGTCTTACAACATCAACGATACATCCATGAAAGTGTGTTAACTTTGAGAGATTCAAATATTAAGGTAAATTTCCAAGATACACAATTAAAATGATGCAAAGCTAGATCGAATAGTGGAACATTAAGTCACAACTTGATCTTCCAAAGAACAATATTCTCTCATATGCCAAGGTAGACAAGACAAGGTGAAAAGGCCTTTGATTGAGTCATGAGGTATTACTTATAAGAAATCAGATGACCATTCACCTCCCTTGTCACTTTTGACTTCCTTCATGACCTAGGTGACCATTCACCTCCCTTGTGACTCTTGACTTCCCTCATGACTGTCGAGCTCCCTTATGACTTTTGATCTTATATGTATCCTTTGAGCTCCCACATGACCCTAGGACTTCCTAGTGACTCTTCATGTTACACGTGTGACACTGAGGATTCCAGAAATTTTACATTTTGTAATTTTTTGGAAATACAAAATTACATTCTATAAATTGTGGCAAAAATACATGGAAAACGTAAGACTTTTGTGATGAGACTTTTAGAATCCATAATTTAGCGACTATGAAGTGAAACTTCATTGTAATGTATCAGTGCCAAATTCTCCTATTTGTTTCTATATCTTCAATTATTAATTATATAATTTGGTGTGTACTTCATCTTCACCCTCCAAAGGGTCTGGATAAGTGTTGGAACCTTTTGAGTCAACCTTAGTTTCCATATCTCTGTCGTGGTTCAAGATTAATTTATTATTGCATGATAGCATCTTTATGTTCCATTTCCACAAGTTTCCTTTTCGTAACTTATTCTTGATTATCTCCTCTATAATCATCTTTCCACGATAGGATTATATCACCTTCAAACAAAGTTCACTCATGAAAAGACAACATCTACCCGAAAATCACCTATTCTATCTTGTGAAAAAGCTATTTGTGATGGGACAAGGTGTAGGGTTTGAGGGAGATTCATTTTTGGATATAGTGATCAAAGTTAAGAGGCAAGGATTCGAAGCATGGTAACTATGATTATACATTTTCCAATGGAAAGGTAGAGGTGAGACATGACTTCTGCATTATGCAAGTCCATGAGGCAATAATAACAAGCTTAGCAACTATTATTGTGCAATGCATAATGCTTGAGGGATAGGATCTATGTATTTCACAGTTGAGAATTGAAAGGGCTAAAATATGGCCCTATTAGCCGATGATACTATGCAATTATCCATAAGGGAAAGACTATCCAAGGAATTGTGCAAAGAGAAAGTGTAGGAGAAAAGAAAGGCATGTTTGGGCATTGGAACTGTGTAGTGCACTGTGGCTAAGGAGGTAGCTATTGGGATTACGAAGTTGATAATTTCAAGGGTTCAAATATCATCCCAATTTCCATTGAGACTACACAATTCATAGTACAATGAAATATGAATCAAGGATTGTGCGGTGGGAAAGTGTAAGCAAAAATGTTGAAGGTTTGTACTTTGAGGTTGCTCAATATGAAGTTCGAGGAGGTTGTCCTCAATATGGGACAATTGCGTAGGTCCGAGAGGTAAGGGCATAATTACTGAGGCTTCAGAGTGTGTAGTGTAATCATCACTTGAATAGAAGGTTGAGCGTGATTTTGACTTATGCAATATGTGAGGACAAATGAGGGATCCAAAATTGACTATGTGTGATATCAATGAGACAAGATAGTAAGAGAATATATCCAGTCTTGAACATGATCACACATACACATAGACATATGTATACCTAAGAACATTATAATAAGACACATAGTAGCCAAAACCAACAAGAATATATTGAAACGACACTGATCTCCTAGTGTGGAACTTAAGATATAGGTTTATGACATAAGTGTCGATTGCAACTAATAGGTGCATTATTCCATAAGGATATGCCAAACACATGTTCTAATGATAAATGGTATCAACTAGTGCAAGAGACTAGATTGGAGCTACCTCTAGAAGGTGTGCCATCATGCTCTTAAGATGTATGAAATCAAGGGAAAGCGACACTTGTAAGAGTCAAAGTGACACATGAAAACACAAATAAAAAAAAGGAAACACATGCAAGAACGAAATTGTGGAAAAGGGGCACTTGAAAAAGATAGGGAAAACAAAAAAAACACATGTAAGAGAAAAATAAATAAAAAGTGACACTTATAAAAGAAAAATTGATAGTTGAGAAGCTCAGCTAGATGATAGAGCATTTGGAACAACGAGTGAAAAAATTATCCCTATACTCAAATAGTGCACAAAGCTTAAAAGTGAAAGATAAATACAAGGATGAGTTCTATATAATACTCTTAATATAGGAAGAGAAAACATGAAATTAGGGTTAATATTATTGAGTTATCTTAGTGCATGTCAGGAAACTAGGAGCCAAGAGTGAATTAATTAACTTGAATAACTACACTCTCACTATAAACAAAGAGTGTGAAATCACTATCTGTAGAGGATTCCATTACATAATCACTTTCAATCAGGATTGCATAATCTATATCTCTAGGAAATGAACAAGTATTGGAATCAAGGAATACACAAGCACTATCCAAAATGATTGTTCAGTCACCATCTCTAAAGACTGCACAATCACTATCACAAGGAGCTATGTAGTCACTATCATCAAGAACTACATACTCACTGCTATTAGGCACTACACAATGATTGTCATCAGGGACTGTGCAATCACTATCTCTCAATAAAACATGTGTTATCTTTCCTGCCTGGAATAAGTGTTCTTTTGAAGACATCAAAATCAGGCCTTTGAAGGAAAATAGATAAACACTTAGGATTCCCAAAGGAATAATTGAGCAACATGATTGATCATGACATGAATGGCTTGAAATTATGGATGACATGATCATAACCAGAACCCAAAATTTGAATGTAGGAAAAATTTGTAGGGTGTTTTTGCAGTGACAACACTTACTTAATGAAGTACTTAAGGGATATATTTAGGCTTAAACATGGAGTAGATGATAAGGAAAGAGATTAGATGATCATTAAAATACTCCTCCCTAGAGGAGTAGATCTCCAATATTCTTTATTTGTTCACCATCTTGAATCCTTTGAGCTTATTCTCTCCCTTTTATAAGTATATGATATAGAAGCAAAACTTGGAATTGATTTGCATGAAATTTAACCCACTGTTTTTATTTTATTTGTTATACATACTTATCCATCCACTTATGTCAATCCTGAAGAGGAAATAAAGATCTATATTAATCATTTAGCTTTTGAAGAGCCTGAAAAGATAGTTCTTGAAGTACGAAAGCTAGTTATTCATCCCAAATTTCTTAAAAATCCCACAGCTCGAGATCAATCATCTTTTTTTTAAATTGTATCTCCTAAACAAGCAGTTTTACCATAGAATCATATGGTCGTATTTAGGAATATTGTGACAGCTCAGTATGCAACATTCGTAATTACACCAGCAAATCAAATTCTTGATGTTCCTTAATGATATTTGAAACATTTTCCTATTTTTAATGCATAAACAAGACCATCTGTACAATATCATTTAGTTGCATTTCTTGACTTTGCAGACAATATGAACATTGAACATCTCTATATGATATTATTTAGCCAATCATTATAGGGAAATTTAATAATATGGTTCATTAAATTACAAGAAAAATACATAATTATATCAATTGAATTAATAAATATCCTCAAAAATAACTGCGGAATTTAAAAATATCCTAGTATTACATAATAAAATTTGAATATTTGAAGGGGAATCCTAGTGAACTTGTTGCTGAATTAAAGAAAAGGTTTAATAATATTTACAAAAAGATGCCACCAGAATGCAAACCCCTATTCACTATAGCTAAAATTATATTTTATAAATATTTTGATGATGATTTTGTTTTAATTATCATAGAAAGAAAACCTGAAACCTTAGAATATATGCAGACCAATGCAATTGAGGTAGAAGCTCACAGGTCAAAATTTGCTAAATTGAAAGCTAAGGCAAAAAATGTTGAAAGGAGAATGAAATCTAAATAAGATACTAGTTCATCATCAAATAATAAGGGAGAGGACCACAAAATTGATCAAATAACTTCATTATTGAGAAATATGTCCACTCAAATCTCAATAATGGAAAATCAGCCTCGAGTACCTTAGCAAAATGTAAATAGACATCAAACCCAATTCATAAGACCCTTCCAACCACAATTTTTGCAAATACCAAATAATAACCAAAAAATGCAACCTCCATTAATTATTTAAGATTAAGACCCCGAAGAAGTAGTCATAGTTGTGACCAATGATATCAATTATTTTGATGAAAAATCATCTGAAAATTCCATTATCCCTATCAATCAAAATAAGCCTTTTTCTCATAATAAAGAACCCTCTCAAATTTCTAAATATCAAGACTTTTCTGAGTTTCTTATTGTTGAATTGAATAGAAGATATCACTTAAGATCGAGACAAGGTTCTGGTAAACCTGTAATTTTTTTTACCTTTGATGTCTCACAATATAAAGATATTGAAAATCCATTTATTTAACCTCAAAATTAGTCACAAGAGACATATACTATAGAAAAATATGTTCCAACTATTTTCAATGATGAAAGAGAATTGGAAAGGTTAAATATTCCAATTCCCTTATCTGAGCTTTCAAGGAATCCAAGTTATAAACAACATGTTTCTAAAGGGATGTAATCATTAAGTGTAGATGTCAAAGGAGATGTGATTAGCCTACAAGATGAGAAGCCTTCAATATTTTTTGGCCTAGTTCAGACATGATAGATGAAAGTGTTCTAAATTATGCAAATTTAATGATTTTCTATTGTACAACTATATGCTAGACTCTGGTGCTTCTCATAATCTGATGCATATATTTATCATGGACCAATTTCAGTTGCAAATTACTAGGACCTATTTGGGTTCCCATGTTTTGGCAAGTTTGGTAATACCAAAAGATGAGAAAACATCAAAACCACTTTCATACCTCAGGATCTAGCCCTCCTGGGTCCAGAGAGGGATCTCTATATATAGACAAAGGTTTTATGTCTTTTAAGCTCTGTGTTAAGATATTAGGCTAGTTATAGGCACAGGTTTGTTTGTTTGATTTTTTGTTTGGTTGTTGGGAATCAAGAAAGAAGGGTTCAATATAAGACAAGGATGAGAAAAGAGGGTTTTAGGCAAAGGAGGGATGATTTAGAAGAATACTCGAGACCATTGGGCAATGGAGTCAGGAAAGCGTTTACTTGTTATTCAATATGCAAGCTTTCAGTTGGGCTAGTAATCTAAAGCATTGGATCTTAAAGATGATAGTGTGGCATGAAATGGAAAGAAGGAAGGTGGAAAGCAAGGAAACCTCCAAGGTGACCCCTCAGGAATTAGATCCAAGGAGAAGACATGCCATTGGACCACCTGTGATCCAGAAACCTAAAAGGTTAACTCTTCAGACAAGGAAACATAAAAGATTTAAGCACAAAGGTGAAAACCTGAGATCAGAGAGAGACTTTGAACTCTCAATGCTTCGACATCCAGCTTAAGGGAACTTAGAAAGGTTTAATTAATTGAAAAGGATCCTAGTGAGACAGAGATAGAGTGCCAGACTCCCAATATCCCAGTTAATTTAATTAAAGCCTAACAAGAACATCTAAGAACAGATTCGTTAATTCATACATCAACTAGCAGTAAATATTAGCCACTACACTGGTTAAATTAACTTGAATCAATGCTCAGATAACACATATAGTAGAAAAAATTAAACACAGGGAGATCAGAAGCTTAGGGTATGATGCAAGGGTATATCCTAAACCATATTTTTGATGCGTGCCAGAAGAAATGAGGTATGATGAACTACAAAGGAAAACAAGGACAAAGATAGAAAAACATCACCGCTTCTTTAAATCAGGATCCAAATAAATGTGCTTGTCATATTAAAGAGCAACACCAGTCATGTACAACATTACCAATAGCTTGATATTCAGTCTGAAAACATCTTCCTCAGCCTATCTTACAACTTTACACAGAGAACTATGTCTCAAGAGAAACAACTTACAGTTCACAGATATCTGATCAACAACCTTTACAATGAGTTTATTCATGAGTTTTATAGTTGAAAGAGAGGTAGAGGAGGTGGATGAAACACTAAATGAACATTAAACCATAGCAGAGAAGGAGGATCAAGGCCCATTCTGCTTTAATTTCTATGCATTAATCCTCGGTACTCTTTGGGTGAAAGAGTGGTCTTCGACAGGCTGCAATTTACTCCAGGTATGTCCTTGATGTGATCTCTGACTGTAGTACTCTGCAGTAGTCTGGTGAATAAACAAAGGGGTGGATAAATGAATTTGAGGTCTACCATACTTCATAAAAAATGCTTCTGGTAGTGTTAGGACTGCCGTTAGGGTGGAAAATCCCTCAGGAACACCATGTAGAACAAGGACAGTATGGGTACTGTGTCCTTTCTCGGGAGGAAACTTCAGCCGATGTAAAACCCTGATGATATCGTTTTCTGTGCGTTAGACCTTATTAGGCCTTCTGTGATAATCTTGGGGTATTCAATCTGGTACCTTGCTTTTCAATCATTGAATTAAGGTTTAGACATCCTCAATTACAGGCCTTAACTCTTTGATCTTTCACTGATACTCTTTGCCGCTCCATTACTGTCTCTGATTGCCAATTTGCAGGGCTTATGGTGCTAGGGGTTTAAGCGGAGTTAATACCCCTGAATTGGATATAATATGTGTTTTGAATCCTTTAGGAGTCTTCCTGCAATCACTGCCTCTGATAAAAAATTCCTCTGCGTTGTTGTGTCACTAATAGTGACTGTGTAGAACAGAACGGTTTTCACCGTCTGTATTCCCTGCAAAACAAACAAAATTGTTAAGAAATATGTGTTGGAGGGGGATGGATGCAGTGGAAGGCTGTGTGAATGGCAACGGAACTGTGGAGGAATGGCGAAAATGTAGTGGAACAGTGAAAATAGGCAAAAACAATGCAAAAATGGTGGAAGACTAGACAGGTGGAGGCTTAGTGGAGAAATGCATGTTGACCGTTCGATCATTGCATGCGGCGACGATCGATGGTGGAGATTGGTTGACGGAGATGTGACATGCAGTTAGGCGGAGAAACAATATTTAAAACAAACCATAAGGTTTGAACCTTCGAATGGAGTGCAAATGGAAATGATCATGAATGGCGGGACCCGGTCATGGGCAAAGGGCGAATCATTCTGGACCGTCGGATCTCAGGAGGGGATCGACATCTGCGATCGCGTCGAAGGGCAATCGATGATGGACCTGGGGTATTGTTTACCTTGTTTTATCCCCCGAGCTTCTTCGGGGTGCGATCGTCATCCGATGAACCAGCCTCCGATCAAACGGCATACGCTCATATCGCGTCGGGCCCGCAGTCGACCTTTAACGCCCGGGGAGAGCGGGTTTTCAAAACAGCTTAAGGCCACATGTCAGTCGGTGGCATTGATTGCTGCCGAATGGGAAAAATAGTCTTCCTTCCAAAAGCGGTGCGATAAAAACCATCGGTTTTGCATAGTGATTGACGCGGGGACCACCGAGACGGCTGATTTGTGGGACGTCGATCTACAGATCAGATCGACGATTAATATGAGATCGAAGGGGTGAACGGGGGAACGCGGGCGCGAGGGGAATTGCGATGGGTGCCTGCCCTCCAATCTGGAGGTAGATTGACAGTTCTGATGAAATCGGAGGAGCGGATGGATAGGGGCGACGGGCGCACTGCGATGGGCGCTGGGCCGTCGGATCTTAAGAGATCAACGGCTCAGATCGCGGCGGGCCATTATAAAAATATTTCAATCACATCGGAAGTTTTTTAAGGACCAAAGGAAACTCCTCCCGACCAATCTTCCAATGCAATTAGTGCTCAAGGGCCTAGCACCTAGTCTTGGCACCTGGGCATATGGGGAAGTGGTTCAAGGGGCTAGCCGAAAGGGGCTTAACCCACATATGTCAAATGGATGTTTTTAAGCCAAAAAGAGGGCTTTTTAAGGCTTAAAAGGAGTTTCGATAGAAGGAATAAAGGGTGTTTAAGGCCGAATAAAGGGGAGTTAGGGTGATTTTAAGGGGTAATGGGGGAAATAGAGAGGAGTAAAAGGGGAAGAAAATAGAGGTTAAGTGGGGATGGAATCAGAGGGAAAAGGCCTTTTTGGGCATTCTTCTTCACAGACAAAGAGGCTTTTAAACTAGGAACAACAGTGAGGATTTATCAAAAGGAAAATGCATAGGAGACTTCAAGGATGATGTGTTTTCAGAGGAAATGCATTCCTTGAAGGCTCAAAAACAATTTAGCCCCCTATTTTCTTGTCAAAAAATTCATAGGGGGCTAACAGTGGCTCCTCATGGGGATGGCTTTTTCTTGAAGGAGTCAAGAATTCAGAGAATGATCTTTGGTGTAGGCCAGATGCCTGCTACTTGACACATCCACTTTCATTCTTAGACCAGCTGCCACAGATCATGAAGTCATTATATCAGCAGTAAAATTCTCCCAAACAACTACCTACCTAGACTATAGTCCTATCATTTTTTCTTCAGGGTGCATTTGGACTAGCAGACCCTTTACAACATCAAATTTTTGCAATCAAGAAAATAAACCTATTCTATTTCTACCCTTATTACTCCATGAGACTAGATTAGACTGTTGGCCTCATATGTTTCTCTACCTAATCTAATGTCTGTCGGGATTAAACTATCCAGCAGATTTCTTCTCTACATTCTACAACAGAAATTTAAAAAAAGTCAAACTAGGATTAGACAGTCTAGTTTGTTGTGGGTTCAAGGCATAAAGACAGTTGCACATGGACTGAAATTACAGAAATTTGAAAAAAAAATCTTGATGGCTTGAAATCCGAAACTTTGAAGCATCCTTCTTTTCTTTGTGACTCAAGTTTTGAGCTTGTTAGAGTCACTTTCTTCTTCATTTCAGCTCTGGTTTTGGGCTTGTTAGAGCTAATTCTTCACTTCTTTTGTCTCAGGTTTTGATCATGTTAGAGCCAATATTTGAACTTTGGAGGTTCATTTTTTGAGCATGTCCGAACCTCTCTTCTCTCTTTTTGAAACATTTTCTCTTTTTCTTGAAAACATAACACAACAATGGTATTTACAATGGAAATGGAAACTGGAAATTGGAAATCAGCAGTAGTAATTTTTGAGCATCCTGCCATTGATAGGACCCCCAAAAAAATTTGTACCATCTAGCTCTTGCAGAAAAAAGGCATTTGGACCAACAGTGGCCTGGATGATGTATGGACCCTGCCACAAATTGCCAAACTTGTTGTGCTTTCCCTTGTCCTCCCTCCTGGAGTCCCACTTCAGAACTTTGTCTCCTATCTTGAAGTCTGAGGCCTTGGTTCTCTTGTCAAATATCTTCTTAATATTTTCCTAAAATTTTAGAGCTCTGTTGTAGACCTCTTCTCTTGTTTATTGGAGATGAATTGTCTAATTTATCCTCCTCACCATACTATCCTCTTCTGTCTGAATCTCTTGGACGATTTTAATCACTGGTACCCCAAGGCTGGTAGGAAACACTGCCTCTGTTCCATAGACAAGCTGGTATGGTGACATGCCAATGGATTTATTTATTGTAAGCCTGTCAACCCACAAAGCATGCACTAACTTGTTATGCCATGACTTCTTATTATTTTAAAGAAGTTTTTTGATAATTTTCACCAAGCTCTTGTTTGATGATTCAGCTAACCCATTACCTTGTGGGTAATAAGAAGTTGAATGACCGAGTGCTATTTGATACCTATGACAAAAATAAATCATTTTCTTGGACCCAAAAGTAGCAGCATTATCAGTGATTATTTTTCTTGGGCAGCCAAACCGAGAGAGGATGTGGTTTTCTAGGAACTTAATGATAACAGAATCTGCGGCTTTCCTAGAAGGTATGGCCTCTATCCACTAAGTGAAGTATTCTATGGCTATAAGGATCCACTTGTGTTGTGCAGAAGAAGCAGGGTGTATTTTTCCTATGAAATCTAGGCCCCGTTGCATAAAGGGGCCTTCAACAGTGATGGATTGTAAGGTAGAGGGAGGAGCTTTCTTTTGCCTTCAAAAATCTGGCATTTATGGCAGGCAATTATCACCTTATGGATGTCATTGAAAAGTGTAGGCCAATAATAGCTAGCTCTGAGTATTTTGTTAGCAGTGGCTTTCCAGTTCAGGTGGCCTCCACACTCTCCTGCATGGAACTCCTGTTTAATCCTCTCTGCTTCAGTTTTAGGCAAACATTTAAGAAATAGGCCATTTGTATTTTTCTAGTATAAACATTCATTCAGTATGCAATAGTTTCTGGCTTTTAGCTTTAGGAATCTAGCCTTAGTCTTTGATAGTTCAGGAGCGGCATTGAGGTTTGTGAGCATATACAGGATATCAAAATACCAAGGAGAGTTTTGAAACTGCCCCTCAACAGTAGGGTCAAGCAATCCTTCCTGCTCATCCAAGGCATCTACCATGTTTATGTCAAGGGCTTGTAAATTTGATTCAGCCATTAGTTGAGCTAAGCCCTGACCTTTGATCAGTTTTGTGGGTTTTATTTCCAGGTCATACTCTAAAATCAAGGCAATTCATTTGCCCCTCTTCCCATTCGGGTCTTGGGACAGGATGTCTTTCACCACTATGTTTGGCACATAGGCTATGGTGTGGCAATGCAGTATGTACACCCTAAAGTCTTTCAAGGCCTTAACTAAGGCATAGGCCTGTTTTTCCATTATGTTATATTTTAAGGGTGCATCCCTCAGAGCCTTGCTGAAGAAAGAAATGGGTTGTTCCATTCCCTCTAGATTTTTCTGCAGCAAAACTGCAACCACTGTATGCTCAGAGGCAAATGAAAAGATCAGGAAATATTTTGAGAAATCTAGGTTGATTAGGACAGGAGCCCGGGTGAGTGCAAGTTTAACTGATTCAAAATATTTTTTAGCCTCAACAGTCCACTTAACCCCCACACCTTTTTTCAGCATATTAGTCATATTCCTGAGGTGTTCAGCTAAGTTGGGAATAAACCTCCTTAGGAAGTTAATTTTCCCAATGAAGGACTGTAACTCTTTAATATTTCTTGGGTGTGTGATTTTTAGTATTCCCTCGACTCTTTGTTGGTCTATCCTAATTCCCTTGTCAGATATAATGTGGCCAAGAAGCTTACCTTCTTGTAGCCCAAATACCGTCTTTTTAGGATTCAATGATAGACTGAACCTTCGACATTTTTCAAACACTCTTCGCAGATGTTTTAGGTGCTCCTCATTAGTCTTGGAGTAGACTTTTATGTCATCCAGATAGATGAAATTGAAGTGCCCAATTTCATCCGAAAAAGCGATATCCATCTCTCGTTGGAAGGTTGCACCAGCGTTTATCAGTCCAAAAGGCATTTTCACGTACATAAAAGTGCCCCATGGAGTGCTAAAAGTTGTCTTGAGTTGGTCTTCTGGGAGTACTAAAACTTGGTTGTAACCTGAAAAACCATCTAACAGGGAGATTCGCCTTGAGCCAACTACCCTCTGCAGGATATGTTCCATCTTTGGTAAGGGGTAATTGTCCTTAAGTGAGGCTCTTTTAAGGTTCCTAAAATCTATGCACAGTCTGATCTCACATGTTTTCTTTCTCACAGCTACAAGGTTTGAGACCCAATCAGAGAACCTCACAGGAACTATTATTCCTTCTTCGTACATCTTCTTTATTTCCTTTTCTCCTACATGCAATTGTTTTGAGTTTATTCTGCGAAGTTTCTGTCTGAAGGGTTTCTGGTTCTCTTTCAAAGGTATTTTTTGTTGTATGATGTTTGTGTCATAGGCCTTCAAGTCCTCGTAGCTCCAAGAAAACACATCAATGAATTCCTTGAACAGGTCAATATATTTCTTTTTCATGTCTGTGGGTAAGGACTTAGCCAATTTAATCATCTTAGGCTTGACTTCAGTGCCTACATTGCATTCCTCAACATCAAATTCTGAGTGTTCTATGGTGGGCCTTTTCGCTACATCATCTAAATCGAAAAGATCTTCTAAAGGTGCCAGACCTCGGGGTATGTTCTTATCTTTTTCCTGTAGCACCTCCATTTCCTCATTATTTGTGTTTTTACATTCTTCGGTTGGATTCCCAATATGTTCGTTAAAAGTGTTTATTTCTATGTTACAGGGTGGTTCTTACTCATCTGAGGGCTCTTCACTTAGGCAGCTATCATTGGATTTAGAGTCTAAATCGGAAAATTCAAACTCGTTCCTACCTATCAGGAAATCCTCAATCTGCTTATCTCCCTCAAAAACCTGCCAATATTTTTCATTATTGGGTACTGCAGGTCTGAACTTCGTTTGGATGATAATTTGTCGATCACTGGGAGTCTTGTGATATGAACTAGCTATACAGGCTAATCCATTTGCAATTACATTCTGACTCCTAGGAATAAACACTAATTCATATTCCACAAAGGTCTTCAATAAATCCATAGCGTCATTCCTGTACACTCTCAGCCTAGGGTGTTTCACTGTGTATTCACCATTCACTTGTTTTATGATTAGCTCAAAGTCTCCATGCACAGCTATCCTACGGGCTCCTAATTTTTTCAACAGATTCAAGCCTAGGATAAGAGCCTCATACTCTGTGATGTTGTTTGTAGATTTGAAGTTCAGATTGAAGGCATGACTCTCTACATAGTCACTCTCTGTGTTATGTACCCACACTCCTGCTCTTGCAGTTTTTCTAGTGCAGGACCCATCGAAATTCATTTCCCACAAAGGTTCTTGCTCGGGTTTATCGTTGATTTCTTTACCAGCATTAGTTTCATGGTTATGCTGCAAAGGAGGGTATGTTTCGAGGTGTGGATGGTTTTGCCCTTCATGATGCGAATGGAATTCAGAGATCTGACTAGTTAGTTGTTTGCATCGTGTTCCTTGTTTCCTCAGAGTTTCATTTTCAGTGCACTGTCCACTGGTTTCATCTTCATTTTCCTTTAAGTCTAGAGCAGCCATTATGTTGAAAACTATGGGCTCTTCCCTATTTTTTGTATCTCTTCTTTCTAGCTCTGGCTCTTCTAAAGATTCATCATTGCATAGGATAAAGGAGTCCAGATCTGTGTGTACAGAGTACAAAGGATAATTTTCAGGCTTTTCAGGGCTGCTGACCAAGAATTTCATTTGTGCCTCTCTATACAGTCTCTTAAGCTAGCTAAAGACAGGGATTGTGGAATATGCCCCATTCATCTACATTGTACCTTGCAGCTTGGCTCCCCATGACCTTGATAGCAACATGCCATACTTATGTGGCGCATCTGCCACTGCCACATCCATAACCATACATTTTTCTGGAATCTGGGTCAAGCTCACACACAGGTCCTTGATTAGGCCAAGGCACTTTACTCTACTAGAGTCGAAAGAATATAAATCTTTGTAGGGTCGAGTTATCTCTAGGCCTAGCCTTTCCATAACAACATTAGGCATTAAGTTGTGTGAGGCCCCAGAGTCATGCATCGCATTGTGAAGGATCTTGTCATGGATATTGAGACTAATATAAAAAGGAGGTACTACCCCTTCCTGAAACTTCCCTTCTATCTTTGGACCAAACAGAAGGGTTGGTTGATCATCACTCAGATTGACAGTGTCACTGTTTTCCCCTAGATTTAAAGCTTTCAAAATTTTGCCTTTATATACATTCTGAGTGGCCAGCTCAAAGAGCGGGAGAGAGATTTTAATTTTTGCAATCTCACTCTCCAAAATGAAGGGAGATTGGGTCTTTGAAATGTTCAACTCTGTCTTGTTAGCCACTACCTTAGTGGCTGAATCAGTGTGCAGATTCTCACTATGTACAGTGTTAGGGACTATTTTATCAGGAGCACTAACTGCAGTGCTAGTGCTACTAGTTGGTTGACTTTGTTTATCAGTGATTTGGTTATCCTTTTCTTTGTTCTTCCCAGAACTCTCTGCTGCCGATTTGTTACTTTCAGTAGTTACTTTAGAAGTTTTCTCAGGCCTTTTCTTAATGGTAACCTCAGAAGCCTTTGGTTTGGAAGCGTCTAGGCTCTTTTTGCTTCTAAGTTCATATTGTTCTCTGACATGCATGATGGCATTTTCAAATCCAAGCCTGTAATCCTCATATTCTAATCTTTCCTCATCCCAATATGAGGGTGAGGGTTGATCTTCTTCTATGGAACAGTTCTGGATTGAGTTATCTGTCTCAAACATATTTATAGTGTTTTCCTCAGACTCTTCTATAATCCCCTCATCTTCATCAAGGAAGTTCTCTTGAAATGGGGGTATGACTTATTGGTCCGAGTCTCTTTGTCTATTTGGAGCAGTATTGTTACTCCTAAAGTTCTGGTTCTAGTTCTGGTTTATGTTCTGATTACTAACAGTGACAACCATTTTTTCCATCATTTGCTATAGCTTTCCATGTTTTTAGATAGACGGTCATAATTGGGGTCATATGGGGAAGCTACAGTGTCATCTCTATATGTTACCCTTTTCTCAGCCCTCATTCTTGCTTTCTTCTCAATCAGGTTAGCCTCAACACTCACTTCTCCTTTTTGCATGTCTTCTAATGTGTTGTAATCTCTCTCCCTAAGCTGGTAGGCCATGTCAGCATCAAAGCCTTTAGGTTATTTCACTAAAGCCATACCTTGGGGGGGTTTCATGTGTGGAGGAAGAGCATTGTAAATGCTATTAAACCTTGTAGAGTATTCATGGACATTCTCTCCTACATTCCTTTTCAGGTTCTTGTATTCTGCTAAGATTTGGAGAGGGTTGGTCTTAACTTCCCATTTGTTTATGAAGGTCTGATATAAGGAGGGTAGATCTTGGATGCTATTAGGAGGTAGGCCCTTAAACCATTTCTTCACATCACCTCCTAAGCTCTGGGCAAAGATTCTCATTTTGACTGTATCATCATCTATCTCCATGTAGTCAAAAGAATCTTCCATCCTGTCTACATGGTCCTGAGCTGTGGTAGACTCTTTTGCAATGAAGTGTGGGATATTTGATTGGTAATCATTGGGTAAGGGCACTAGAGGCTGAGGTAACACCAGAGGTGCATACCAGGCTGCCATGATGATGTTTTTAGGAGGTAAAGGGTTGGCTTGAGCGGCTGGTATATGGATGACAGGGAAACTAGGACCAACAGAAGTCTGTTGAGCTGATTTAGGATGACTGAATCCCAAGTTTTGAATGAATTGGATATCAGGAGTTGTAGATGGGGGGGTCTCTCTGTCTGTGATGTGTTTACCACTTTGAGGTGGTGAACCAGGAGACTCAAGGTCTGGCTGGTCTAGAGTGTTGAATGACCTAGTTCTAGGTAAACTGTTTTGAGAGTCTAGGTCAAAAAGTGGGTCTGATGGAGCTGTAAAGTCTTCTGGTACAGAGTTAGCTCTATGGATGTGGCTGGAAATAGCTGATATTTTAGGTGTACGAGATTTCCTAATGATACCCTCAGGGTTGTCAACTATTTCAGGTGGGTTTGGGTTAGGATAAGCTCTCGTATGAATGGTTCTTGAAGCCATAATGTTGTCTTTAAAAAAAGGAGCTTAATCCTACTTGTCACTTCTATTATGGCTGATGTTTTTGTGGACTTTGGTCTCAGTGGAGTCTTATGTGAACCAAGATAATCAGCAGGCCTACTGATCACCAGTGGAGTCTCTGATCTTTAAGGAACTATGGAGTCACCAGATGGAGGGTTTATGATGTCTCTAGGAGGTACACTGTCCACCACAATGCTTATGTAATGTCCCTTTTCAAGGATTGTTTCGGGGAAATTCTAACTAGAGTTGGAGTGGGAGGGCTTTTACCAGGTATTTCACCTCTGAAAGAGAGTGAGACCTGGAGGCTATCTGGCCCTTTCCAGACTCTATCTAAGAGTGTGGGAGAAACACAACAAGTAGTGCAGAAAGTGAATTGCAAGTGGAAGTGTTTCCCTACCAACCTAACCAGAGATTGTTGGATTTCCGAGGCTCTTGTGATGTAGTACGATGGAAAATACTCGGAAAGTCCCCAGCGGAGTCGCCATTATGTTGGGGTTCCCATGTTTTGGCAAGTTTGACAATACCAAAAGATGAGACAACATCAGAGCCACTTTCAGACCTTAGGATCTATCCCTCCTGGGTCCAGAGAGGGATATCTCTATATAGACAAAGGTTTTATGTCTTTTAAGCTCTGTGTTAAGATATTAGGCTAGTTATAGGCATGGGTTTGTTTGTTTTATTTATTTTTTGGTTGTTGGGAATCAGGAAAGAAGGGTTCAATATAAGACAAGGATGAGAAAAGAGGGTTTTAGGCAAAGGAGGGATGATTTCGAAGAATACTCAAGACCATTGGGGAATGGAATCAGGAACGGGTTTACTTTCTATTCAATATGCAGGCTTTCAGTTGGGCTAGTCATCTAAAGCATTGGATCTTAAAGATGATAGTGTGGCATGAAATGGCAAGAAGGAAGGTGGAAAGCAAGGAAACCTCCAAGGTGACCCCTCAGGAATTAGATCCAGGGACAGGACATGCCATTGGACCACCTGTGATCTAGAAATTGTTGAGCCTCAAGAATGTTCTTTCTTCCACCACATTCCACTCCATTTCTTTTTTCCATTGTTAATCCCAGGCTCAAATGATCAATAGAATTAGTTAAAATTTCTTTGAGAATGAATATCATGATTAACTTGCTATGTTTTTATGATTTTGTCATTGTAGTACTTTTTGAACTAAATCTAGCTACAGAATGCAGACATTATGTAGCTAGTTGCCAATTCTGTAGCCATCTTCATGTCTACATAGGTTCCAGGTGTCATCTCAGAGAAAAGCACATATGGTCGTATTCCACATCATCTCCTTATCATTTTTTGCTCTCCACGAAGTTTGAACGGAATCCTGTAGGTGGTTATGCACGTGGGAACTCAAACTAGGAGATAGACTCCTAATAGGACAAGGACAGTCCAAATGTCCTTAATCATGTTACGAGACAACCTTCAGAGTTCTAGTTCGATTCCAATTAGGAAAGATAATTATTCCTATGTTATCTCAGATACGGTTATGTAATTTTGTTATAAATATGCTTGGGAAACCGAGGGACAAGGTTAGATTTTAATGGTTGATTGCTAGATTTGAGAAGTCCGAAAACACTCTATTTTGAAGTAATTTCTCTTTAATGAAAGAAGTATCATTTCCTTGAAAGCGTTGAAGTCAATAATGAAGTAGATTTCGTGCTACTCTGGTGGTAGAGGGCCCCTGCCTCCTGAGCAGCCTTGTTTATACGGTTTAGATAAGTATTTTAGTCTCATTTTCATTTCTAGTTTAGGCAAGTTTCTGAAGTTTATGTTCATACTTGTTTATGTTAATTATCACAGTTAGACTTACTCTAATAAACTCTTCCAAAATATCATTATGATGAATAAGGCATAGCTGTGGTATTGTAGGTTTTAATTGCATTTCCTTTCGTTTATTATCACAGTTATACGTACTCTAATAAACTCTTCCAAAATATCATCACGATGAATAAGGCATAACTGTGGTATTGTAGGTTTTAGTTTCTTGTTTACACTAAGTGTCACAGCCGGTCTTACTCTTACAAACTCTTCCAAAACATCATGAAAAACAAATAAGAAACAGCTGTGGTGTCTTAGATTCTAGTTGTATTTGCTTTCAGTTTTATGTTTATGTTCAATTGCATTGGATAATACAGTCATACTTGTTTTCACAAACTCTTCCAAAATATCATTCATATTGAACAAGATGGGTTGTAGAATTCCATAGGCTAGTTGCATATTAATTTAGTTACAGCACTCCGGAGGTATAATGCATTTAGTTCAGCTCTGTCACTACATTTCAGTTTGATAATGGAATTTTTAGTTTAACACTATTCACTGTACTCCAAGTAGACTAGTAGCACTCTAGTTTGGTCTTAGCTCACTGTATTAACATTCCAGTTTAGTTACTATCCATTGCATTGTAAATTGCATTAGTTGTTAAATTTAAATACCACGGTCTTCATTATTTACAAAACTTCTTTTGTTCCAAACTCATATTAATACATAATCATCTGGATAGAAGCTAGTATCAGTCTAAGGCCTGGAGTATTTTGCAACCTTTTTACCATTTCACAAACAAGCCTTTTCTCAAAGACTATTCTAAAAAGGAAATCTATAACTTTTGAGTGAGGCCTAGTGGTGTTAAATTAGGTTGCAAAACAGATTAGAAGCTAGTTTAGAGTAGAAATCTTATTGTGCTACAAATGTTCTTTTCCAAATATATTCCAATAAACCTTTAATCATGGATGAGATGTTGTAACATTGTAAGTTGATTTTTTTATTGTTTAATTAGGAGAACTTCATTTATACTTGACTTGTCCATTTCTCAAGCTCTTCCAACACATCTTTAATGAATGAATTGGATAATTTTAAGTTCATGTTGTGATTTATTTTCTTGCACTGAAGTCATTATCAAAATTTGCATTTGTTGTTTGCCATCCATAGTTTAGGCTTTGTTCTGTTTCAATATTTGCATTTGTTATTTGCCCTCCATAGTTTAGGCCAATAGCTTCTTTTCACCAGCATTTAGTTCTTTCCCTTTTCAAACATAAAACCATAAAACCAGAACATCATAAAACAATAAACACAACGTAGTGAGAAACAAATACCTAGGCACATATAGTGCACCAAACTTCAACAGTTTACCAACCCTAGTTGACAATTAATGAACTCAATTTAGGAACACTAGGTTGAGCACAAACATTTTGGCGCCATTGCTGGGGAAGTGTAACTAGGTAGCCTTGTTTCTTAACTCCAAAAAACAATTATATGCATAGAGAGAGAGACTCAAGGGGTAGATTCATAAGAAGTAGAAGCAGAAGCTTGATTCCTAGAACACCACTTGTTTCACCTAGACCAAGAGCCAGCACACCTCCAAATCAGACCCACATTCCATCCCTTACTGATCCTAGACTCCCAGAGGACTTAAGATCAGATATTCCATTAGAAATACCTTCCACTTCATCCACTGAACCTGTCTTATAAGAAGATTCAAGGACCCCTGCTAGAGACACAAACTTTTCCACTTCCACAGAAGAATCAACTATGGCAGAAGAAGGGGAAGGAGGAGTCTTTAATGGAGAACACACATTATTTGGAGGGGGTAGAGGTAGAGGTAGAGGAGAAGGAGGTAGAGGTGCAGAAGGTGAAGGAGGAAGAGGAAGAGGTAGAAGAGAGATGGGAAGCTCTTTTGGGTTTCCTATAGTAGATGAAGAAACCAATACAACTATGAAAAATATTTCACCCTCTGTCCTTCCAAAATTCTATGGACTTAAAACTGAAGATCCTGAAACCTTCCTATTTGAATTTGAAGTCCTGTGTAGAACTTATGACTACTTACAAGATGCTCAAAAACTTAAACTATTCCCTTCAACATTGAAAGGAGCAACATTGAAGTGGTTTATGAGTTTGATCAACAGTTCTATTAGGACATGGGAAGACATGAAACAAGCATTCCTAGAGAGGTATTTGGATTATTGTATGCCAATCAATCATAAGGAGGAAGTGTTTAAGATGTTACAAAAAGAAGATGAAAATTTGGAAGATTTGTTGGAGAGATTTCATTACAACATCAAAAGAGCAAAAATGGAGAACTTAGATCAAGACACTTTAAAAGCTCTCTTGTTGAAGACAATTAGGGATGAATGGTTCGATATCCTTAACATGATGGGAAAAGGGGATATATCTCAGCTCACATTACCTGAAATATATGAGTTGTGTATTAACCTTTCAAGAGGGAAATCCAAAACTATAAAAGGCCCAAGAGACCCTGCTCTTGCAAGGGCAAGTAAGTCTGCTTCTGGGACAGTAAGTAGGGTAGAAATAGGACATATGCTTGATGATTTAAAATCTGATATCTTAGGGAGTCTTAGTGAACAAATAGACACCCTTAAGTTACAAAACAAGAAAAAAGCTGAATCTGATGCCTTAGCAATCTTTTGTCCCAAATGTAGAAAGAAGCATGCCTTGAGAGAGTGTCCTTTGGATGCAAAAGTTGTAGAGACTTGTGTAATTTGTTCAGAAAAACATGAGACCAAGAGTTGTCCTTCACTTCCTGGTCTTAAATTTGTCTTTAAAGAGGAAAATTCTGCAAATTCCACAAAATCTCTTAATTTTGTCTCTAGGAGGCCTTGGCAAGGACCTTAAACACAAGGATTTCATGATCAAATGTATAATCAACCCCCACCAAATTGGAATTCTTGGCAGCAACCTTGGCCCCAATTTCAAAATCAATCTCAAGATTGGGCACAAGGTTCACAAAATCCCTATGGAAGATACTCTCAGTACTATCAGTATCCACCATCCTATCCACCATATCCACATTTTCCTCCTCAACAAAATTTTCAACAAAATTTTCAACAAAATCCTCAAAATCCACAACATCAAAATCAACCACTCCCATTACCATTTCCTCAGAAATCAAATCAGTTGCCTGCTCAACCCATACCAAACCCCAACAATAAAAATCCTCAGAATACATACATGATAGAAGGCCAACATTTTCCAACTTATTTAATTACTCCTCTAGACCTTAGTGATGTTCAACTTAGGTCTGGAAGAATACTTGAAAAGAGGAAACCTTCTATGATTATACAAGAACAAGACAACTCTGAGGAAGACTCTCTACGGGAAAATAAAAGTCTTGAATAAGACACATCTTTTCAGGACCCAAACATTGAAAAATCAAAACAAAAAGAAACAATAATTTAACTCCTGTATTAGAGCAGCCATCAACATCCACTCCTACACCTCCCTTTCCAGAAAGATTACAAATTGATAGGGGTGTAGAAAAACAAATTATGGTGCCTGATTATGATTTCCTAGATGAGCTGAGAAATTTTTGCATTAAGATTCCATTATTACAAGCCATCAAGGAAATTCCAATTTTAGAAAAAACAATAAAGGAGTTGAGTATGAAGAAAACAAGAAAAAGAATAAGAGAGACAAAGAAAATTCAAATAGCAAGAAAAATAGCAGATATCATGATGGGTAAGATTGCTATTCCAAAGTATCTAGACCCAGGAAATCCAGTTGTTAAAATTCACATCAATGGAATTGAGATCCAAAACACACTCATTGATTTAGGAGTAGCAATCAATATCATGAGTAGAAAAATCATGGATAAACTGAAACTTCCTAATCTTCTCTTTACACCCACATTATTACAATTAGCAGACAGATCTGTGATCAAACCTGATGGGGTAATAGAAGACATTCTAGTGTCCCTAGATTCTTGGGAATACCCTGTGGATTTTATGATCCTAACTCCTAAGAATAATCTAGGAGGACATCCTATCATATTAGGGAGACCTTTGTTAGCTACAGCTGATGCTTTCATTAGTTGTAGATCCAGTGATATGGACATCTCTGATGGTAGTTCAACTAATAAATTCACTTTTTATCCTCCAGCAAGGACAATTACAGATTTAGATGATACTCAATGGATAGAGGATGAAGAAGACTTACAACCTCTCTTCACAATTTCAGAAATTAGTGAAGATAGTCAAATTTTGAATACTTTAGAAAAATTTAAATCCTCTTCAGAATGTAAACATGAACAATTTCAAGAAGAATCCAACATTGAGTTTTTATCATCAAGACAGATGTCTCTTCATTCTATGGATAAATTTGGCAGCTCTACAAGTGAGATATTTCCAGGCAAAACTCTAAACATAAACAAGAACCTAGAAAAATCTCAACAAGAAGAGCTAGTCAAGATCTTACAGAGACATTCTTCTGCATATGAATGGGAGTACACTGATATGAAAGGGATAAGCCCCAAGACATGCACTCATCACATCTACATAGAGGAAAATTATAAACCAATCATACAACCTCAAAGACGGATGAATCCAAATCTTAGGGAGATTGTTAAAGAAGAATTGCAGAAATTGTTGAATGTCAACTTTATTTATCCTATTTCAGATAGTCAGTGGGTTTATCCTTTGGTAATTGTGCCAAAGAAAAATGGTAAATGGAGGGTATGTATTGACTACCGAGAATTAAACAAAGCTACTCTTAAAGACCATTTTCCCTTACCTTTCATAGATCAAGTATTAGATACATTAGCTGGCAAAAAGTACTTCTCATTTCTAGATGGGTTTAGTGGTTACAATAAAATTCAAGTAGCACTTGAAGATCAAGACAAAACTACATTTACCTGTCCTTGGGGTACCTATGCTTACCGAGTGTTGCCATTTGGATTATGCAATGCACCTGCAACATTTCAAAGGGCAGTACTAGGAATTTTTTCAGATCTAATACATGATTGTGTAGAGGTATATATGGATGATTTCACAGTTTATGGAAACACATTTGAAGAAGCCTTAGCAAACTTGGAAATTTTTTTAGAGAGATGTAAAGAAGCAAATCTTTCACTTAGTCATGAAAAGTGTTTTATGATGTTTACTGAAGGAATTGTTTTAGGACATCACATTTCAGGAGATGGGATTAGAGTTGATGAGTCAAAAGTTGAAGTCATCTCTAACTTATCTATTCCAAGTTGTCAAAAAGATGTTAGGATTTTTCTAGGATTTACGGGATATTATCGAAGATTTATAGAAAAATTCACCAAGATAGCATCTCCACTCTTCAAATTACTTACCAAAGACTGTGATTTCAAATGGAATTCTGATTGCCAGTTAGCCTTTGAGACCCTGAAAAAAAATTCTGAAGCACCTATTTTAAGGGGACCTACTGGAAGTTACCTTTTCATATTTCAACAGATGCCTCAGATACAGTTCTAGGAGCAGTATTGGGACAAAAAGACCTGATTCCTTATGCCATCTACTATACCAGTAAAAATTTGACTCCTGCAGAGTTAAACTATATTGTAACTGAAAAAGAGTTTTTAGCTGTTGTTCATGCCATAAACAAATTCAGACACTATATAACAGGCTATGAAACTTTTGTTCACCCAGATCATTCTGCAATTAGATATCTAATGAATAAATCAACTACTAATGGCAGAGTCATAAGATCTTTATTGCTTTTACAAGAATTCAACATTGCCATTCTAGATAGGCCTGGAAAACAAAACACAGTAGCTGATTTCCTATCTAGACTCCAAAACATCAAAGATGACACTCTAGTTGAAGATCAATTTCCTGATGAATATCTTTTTGCAATTTCTACTCAGACTCCTTGGTTTGCTGACATTGCTAATTATTTATTTTCAGGGAAATTTCCTTCAATAATGAATGCAAGAGATAAAAGAAAAATAATTTATGACAGTGCAAAATATTCATGGGTTGCTAATGAGTTTTACAGGACAGGTCCAGATTTTATCATTAGGAGATGTGTTCGGGAAGATGAGATGCCTGAGATTCTCAAAGCATGTCATGATGAACCTTGTGGCGGACACTTTGCTGATAAGAGGACAGCCTATAAGATCCTTCATTTAGGATATTATTGGCCATCCTTTTCAAAGATGCTAAAGAGTATGTCAAAAGGTGTGACAGTTGCCAAAGGGTAGGGAAACCTTCTCCTTCAGGTGAGACGCCATTGCAGCCTCAGGTACATATTGAATCTTTTGAAAAATGGGCTTTGGATTTTGTAGGACCTATTAGTCCTCCATCAAGACAAAAGAGATATATATTATTTTGCACTGATTATGTTACCAAATGGGTAGAGGCCAAGCCATTACTTTTTGCTACTGAAGAATCTGTAGTTAATTTTATTTTTGAGGATATTTTTACTCGTTTTGGTGTCCTAGGGGAAATTGTTACAGATCAAGGAGCTCAATTCACATCAAGGCTAGTGGAAAAAATGATGGAGAGGTACAGAATCAGACACAGAAAATCTACTCCTTATCATCCACAAGCAAATGGTCAAGTGGAATCTACTAATAAGGTCATTGAAGGGATCATAACAAAGATTGTTCGTTTACATAGAAGATGTTAGCCATCAGTATTTTTTGCATGTTAGTGATGACTATATCTTCAGCTGAGTTTTCTAGAAACTGATTTCCTTATGTCAATATGTCATCCAGAAAACCCTCCCCAAAACTTTTTTCATCTTTCTACTTATTCAGTCCACCCCTGGCAGCATCAAAAACTTCATATCACATATCCTGCCTAGCTTCAGCTTTATTAACCTGCCCATCAGCCTTAAAAGGCAAATTCACATCTGTTTCAATATTCTCCCCTATGTTAGGAAGTGGCGTTTAGGACATTTCACCTTTGGCAATCATCAAAAAGCCAAAAAAAGCCCCCATCTGCAGCAGACCTACCATGACTGATCCCTTAATTTGCAAATAAAGTTGACAAACAGCCTTCAGTCACGCCACTCATATTCCCTAGGTCTCAGCACTGCATGAAGCCCATTCTCAAGCTGACTAGTAGGTTTTTCACTGTGTTCTATGGTTCTTCAAAGACAGGAAATATGTTTCATCTCATGGAGTAAATGTTTGAGTTTACAGTTAGAGGAACAGTTGCTTCTAAGTGTATTATGAGCCTGAGATGAAGCTGCAAAACAAAGGTCACTCATCAGGACCTTACAGCTCTTTCCAGCATGAAAATCACAGTAATAAAGGGTCGCCACTGTCTCAGCTAAATGGTAAATTGTCAAGGCCCAGAACCTCCTTCATTTACAAGCAGAGGGTTAGGGCGCCTCCTTCATACATAAGCAGAGGGCGCAGGCCAGAGTTGATTCAGAAGGCTGCAAAAGTCCAGGTTTGCCCTTACTGAAACAATGAAACAATATCTTCAGGTTTCATGAATGTAATTGTTGACCATAACAGGATTATAGTGGAGATATGATAAGCTCAAAGGAAAGGGAGTTTGGCCTGATAAAAGAGATCATCTGAAACTTTCAAGTCAGGTGAATGGTTGAAACTCTAGAAGGCCTGTCATCAGTGAACTTTCCAAAGCATAAGGACCCTGTCTATCCACAAGATCAAACAGAACAGATGATAAACAATGCCATTACACATGCAGGAGAAAGTTCTTGGTTTTTCAAGAAAGCACTGACCTTCATAGTCACAAAGAGTTTTGTCAATATAACAGGTCATGAGATGAACAAGCCAAGTGACAAATATCTCAGCAACCTTAGAACAGTGTCACTGTGGCTAGGTTTCCTTCAAAAAACACAGTGATGCTTGCAAATAGTGATGCCTAGATTGATGTTGTCCAAATGATTTACTTACCACCACATTCAGAGAAAGGCTGTGTCTGACATAGTGGTAAAAGGGGGCTTCTGATACTTTACCTGATGAAGGGCCTCCTCCATATATGAGCAGAGGGCCAAAATCGTTGCAGGCTGTTGAAAACTGGTGAGTCCAAAAGTGCAGGGAAAAGACACAAAGAAATTGAATGAAGGAAAGTGTTACTGTCTATGATATAAATGTATTGATCTCCCTCTTCAAAAAAGCTATCTGTCAACAGTCCATCCAGTAGAGAGGAGAAAATATTGAACATATTGTATGCTATGAATGCCAAAGGAGCAGTTGATTTAAAAAGGGTTAAAGGCATTCCATGATCACCTATCCAGAAGTCCAAGGAAATCTTTTCTGAGCAAACAAAGAAGTCTAGGGAAAAAGGATGCAACCTAAAAAGTGTATTTACAGTCCAGAGAAAAACTTGTGAAACACCTAGAAGCAAAAATTTATCACTGGGAAAGTAGAACAGTGACCAAGGTTGAGTCATAAAATGCATGATGACAGGTATGAAATGCTATGAATAGACAAAGAGACAATTTTGAGCATATGTGTGCCACTGATATCAAAAAGAAGATTTCCTCCTTGAGGAAAGGGTCAAGCAGCAAAACAATACCATATGTCAAAAGTCCAAAAGAGGCGCCTTTCAAGAAGGGGTGTTTACAACTTTTCAAATATTTTGGTGCATTATGAAATAGCCCTTCTTTGCTAACAATCACCAAGAGAGGGAGGCAGTGAACATATGTCCAGTCATGAAATGGTGCTATTGACCAAAAAGGGTTTTAATACACTGATCAGAACAAAATAAAGACTGTGTGCTCAAGGGCCCTGTTGTCATATTTTACAAGTTTGTTTTTCTGATGGAGAAGGCGAGTGATATTCAATCTTATAAATAGGCAGAGGAAGTTGGTTATGATGAATCACCACTGTTCATATGTTTTAAAAACAAACACACTTGTTATCATTTCAAAGGGCAGACTTAGCACAAAGACACAGAAATGTTAAATAAAAAATGGCAGAGTTGTGGCATGATGGGGTGTGGCCAGGGGGATTATAGTGAAAAATGCACTATATTTTGGAGAACAATGCGGATCATAAAGAATGCATCCTTGAAATACCTATACCATTAGACAACGTGGCAAAAATAGTCCCGGGTGTGGGTGCCATTTTGAGTCCAAGGACAAAATATTGAAAAATCCACCAAAAGCAGGACTCTCCCCCCACCGTGCTAACATCATAATCTATATGTGATCAAATGAGTGGCAAATCTCAGTAAGTGCGAGCGTGCAAAGTTAAAAATGTCCAGAAAGTTTTGAGCAAAACTCATGAAGAAGCCAAACCACGGTTCTATTCCACCTTTTAAAAATAGAATGACCGTTGATATTGTTTTGTTTTGAAAAGCGATATAAGTTTGAAATATAAGAGTTGGAAATTCACTTTCAAAAAGGCTAGAGTCAAAATCCCATTCACATCCAGCATCAAACAAGCGAGAAAGTTGGGATAAAATTCAGAAATTTGCCTTCAACAGCGGCGCGACGGGCCTGGAAATTGGCGCGACGTGCCTGGGCATCGTTTTGTTAAGGCTTTTAACGTCGGCGCGACGTGCCTGTAGGCGGGCGCGACGTGCCTGTAGGTGCCCGCCCGACCGCACGACAACTCCACCCGACAACCTTTCTCCGGCGCGACGGGTTTTCTCCTGAGGTTGACGCGCCAGTATTGCAGGGTTCCGGTGCACTTCAAATTCCCTCCAAAGGATTTCGCCTTAAAGATTCACAAGGTACTTTGCCTCCTAACTCGAAAAATCTAAAAATTCAAGTTTAAAAACCCTGTGTTCCGTGGTGTGAAGCTGTGCTCGGTTAAAAGGGCTTTATTTGGCCCCGGTAGAAAAGACTGTCCCCCATGATCCCCATGACACGGGTTACTTTTTATTATTAAGTCATTTTCTCCCACGCTGAATTTGTATAAAGATTTTAATTTGACAGCACATTAAAAAGGCAAAATTTGTTGATGATAAGTTAAAAATTGGAGGCAGGGGTATAGAGGTGTTAGTTGATATCAAAGTTGTCAAAAACAGAGGTGCAGACATTTTGTTGGTGTATCTCTCAGCTCTAGTAAGGTCAGGCCATCTGGCTTCTTCTCTGGCATTGATTTCCACTGAACTAATTGTTCTCCACCTTTATACTATATCCTCTTGAAGCTTTGTTGTGGGAGAAATGAGGAGAGCAGGCCTTTCTGCTGGCCCTTACATCATCTTGTTTGAAGTTAATGCGAAAGCAGTACGGTATTGGACAGATTTTTAAACTCGCAGACGAGGAGAGTTTGTTTCACCTTAACTTGTTGCATTTACTTTTTCACCTAAACTAAGTCTGCTTGTTCATTACACTACCTTGTCATTCTGAAGATTTTTGGACAGAATTTTCTGAAGGTGAAACAGGGTATTTTGTTGATAATTGGGCATTTGATTGATGATTGGGCATTTATTGATGATCAAATAAACATCAAGGGTAGAGTTATAAAGACAGTGATTGACTTCTTAAAAAATCACAAGTGAAAGGTTTTTCTCTTAAACACAGTGGGCTATTTTTTCACCTAACCACAAGGTCTCTTTCTTTTCCCACTGTGTGGTCTCCACAGAAGTCTGCTGACAGGAGCCTGTTTCAAGGTAAATGACCTAAAAGAGCAGGGTTATAATTTTTGACGGTTGGTTTCAAAGACAAAAATACAAGTGCAAGCAGGCCTCTAAACAAAATCACAAGAGGGGATTTGTTCAAGACTGTGCACAAAGAACCTACAAAGCAGCTCTTACATATAGTGCCATTGTTAAGAAGGATACATAGCTGAAGTGCATCCAAATTTGAAGAATTGTTGTTAATAAGTGTTGAGGGGGGCTTATTCAAGAAAGCATTGTTACATTTCATCCAAACCACAGTGTCCATATCTGTCCAAGCAGTTTGGTGGCCTGTCTCATATCCAGCAGAGCATTCCTCATACAGTGAAGGCAGTTTACCTCTTCCAAGGTTTATTTCAAAGACAGAATGCCTCCCAAACGAGATCACAAAGGCGGACAACATACGAGATATGAGCCTATCTCCGTAGAAGACATTAATGCTCATCCCTCAGTACTTTTCAATTTCCATGAGGTAGGCTGTCTTGATTTCTGTCAGAGGATAGAGGAAGTCAAGAGTTTCTCGCCACTCACACATTTGTGCGCTTTGAGATTCAAAGACAAACACTTCCAGTTAGCAGGTCTTGACTTCAAAATCTCTCCAAGGTATGTATCCAAAGCTACCAAGATCCCATATCATGGTGAAAAGTGGTTTAAACAAGCGCATCTTGATCTGGAGGATTATAAACCTTTCATCAAGCCAGAACATAGAGAGACCATCACTGCTATTTTTCCTTTCTCCTATCTTCTTGACAGTTATGCTCCATTGATGAAGGCCATAATGAGATATTTCACTTGTGAAGGGAGGTTTAGCCAAATATTTGCCTATCATGTTCGCTTGTTGATGCATTTTACCAGAAGCAGACAATTAAACCTTCCATACTTTTTGTCCAATAGCATAGAAAAAATGGCAGCTACTGTCCAAAAGAAAGCTCCACCTCAGCAAATCCCTTCTCTCTTTCACCATTCCTTGATCAAGATCATTTTCTTACACCAGCTGGAGAAGAAAGGAGTTTCATGGGATTTATTCATTAGCCATGCCGATTTCGCCACTGTCCCTCCTTTTCATGTGTCTCCTACTCAGCCTGTCCATCGCCCAGTGCCTTTATCCAGTAGGCCTACCCCTAAAAAACTCAAGATGACCACTGGGCAGCCAAGTAAACAAGGAGAAGAAGAGGGCAGTGAGGCACAGGGAGAAAAGGAGGTTGATGAGCAGCAGCAGCCAGATTTTGAGGGACAACAGCAGTTGGATATCATTGGACAACAGTTAGAGGTTGATGAACAACATCAAATTCAGGAAGAGGAACAGCAGCAGACAGAGGTTGAAGAGCAGCAGGTTGAGCAAGCAATTGAAACATCTTTTGAACCACAAGCTGGACAGGATGTTGAGGAAGGACAGCAAGCTGAAGCTGCCTCCTTGATGGTGACCAAAATTGTCCCTAAGAAGAGGAAATTGCCCAAAAAGACAACTCCTAGCTTGCCAAGGAGAAAGAGCACTAGATTGGCCTTCAAAGGCAAGAGTACAGTTGGAGGAAGCGCCAAACATGGAGGTAAATCAGCTGTCATCCCTATCCCAAGCGATGACAGTGATAATGAGGCACGCATCCTTGAAAACCTCCTCATTCACAAAGAAGGGAAAATTGAGGTGTTACAAGAAGATCTTCAAAGGGCAAGGAATTTCAACCACTTCTTGGAGGTTGAAAACAAACAAATGAAGTATCATGCAGCCATTCATGAGGCAAGGGCCATCAAGTACAAAAAGGAGGCAGAAAAGGCGCAAGTAAGAATTGAAGAGCTTATTGGCGAATTTGATGATGAACAGGAGGAGGACCAGCCTAGGCAAAAGATGCCTAGAACCATCGGGCTTAGAAGAGCCTTGGAGAAACAGAAAGCTGAAGAACAAGCTCAATTCGAAGCTTTTCCTCTCACTACCCTCCTTGAGCGAGAAATTGAGGAAAACAAGGAAGCTTGGCTTGAGAGGGCTAACCAGCATTTGGAGACAAAGCTTGAGAAGGAAAACAGGGATCTTGAGCTACAGAGAAAGAGAACTCTTCACTTTCAGAAGCTAAACCAATTCGCCAGGCGCAAATTGAAGGTGGCACAAGAAAAATTGAAGAAATTGAAGGAGGGGCGCCTAGCACGGAAAGAGGCAAAAAGCATATCAGCCCTCGATATTTTAGCTTCAGCTTCGGAACATGTCTCTATGGACCCTTGAGGGTCATACATGCCAATTTTGGGCCTGTTTCGAAAACTTTTTGTTTTTTGGCATTTTTGGGGTTTTCGCCAAAAACTCATAAATGCGCCATTTCAGTTTGAAGAGTCATCAAGGGAGAAGGGTGATACCAATGGATTCCATAATTTCATGAGCAGCTCTCCAGCGATTTTCAGGGCATTTGAAGATCATTTGCCCCTCCAAATTGGCGAAAAACAGCCTCATTTTGCACATTCTGCCCGCCCTATCAGCAGCCTGCTATTTTCTGGGTTTTTGCACACAGGTACAGTTTTGAGGGACTTTCAGAGATCAGATTGAGATGATTCCACTTGCATTGGAAAGCAGACACAGAGAGATTTCCAACGAGCCATCATGAGCCTCATTTAGACATTGGGAAGCCTTCCATTTGCATCCAGCAAGTCAGGGGACCTTTTTCAGGCATAAATATGAAGTATTTTTGCAATTTTTGAACTCCAAAAATCTGCTTTTCCCAAATGTGCGTTAGGCTATTTTTATCATGGAAAAATCATGTAAAGTCAATATAATTTCCGTTTTTAGCAGTTTTTTAGATATTTTATGGGATATTTTGTGCCTTGGGCTTTGCAAAGCCTCAGGGACAAGTTTAGATATTTTGACTTGGCCAATGGGATAGCTAGTTGCTCCATGAGGTTTTCCTCCCTCAAGCCTATTTATTCCATGGTTCTCATTGTAAATCAGGAGGCTGAACTTGAGAGAAGAATTAATGCATTGGTCATATGAGCTTTGAAGAATACACTTGAGTTATGATGTTTGGATTGCCTCTTGGATGCTTTTGAGGAATGTTGAAGGCTTGTTGATGGATTCCTTGACATGGTAGAATGGTATAGTGCTTCTTAATGTGTTTTGTCTTCTAGTTTTCACTCATATTTCATCTTTCTTGCTGCTATAGATCAGTAAAGATTGATTTTGAGACATGCCCATGGAGGCACCTCAAAATCCCTGAATCTTCATAGCTTGATGTTTTCTTCTCCTTTAGTTATGCTAAAGAATTCTTAGCTGCTCTTTAGTAACCTAAGGTATTGTTGCTAAGTTTTATTCATCAGTTCCATGTATGTTGAGTAGGATGTATGGTTTGCCCTACCTACCTATCAGCTGCCCATAGTTCTGTCCATAAAGCTTTCTCTTTGACTGATTTGTTGATCATTTTGTTGAACCAAGGAGGCCTAGTCCCGATCTAGCCCTTTGCCTAAAACTATGAAAACTTATTTTTCCAAGTGCCCAATGACTTAGAGACTATGTTTAGGCGTTCCGGCATAGTTTATGAGTTGTTAGTCTGTCTCATGTGTTTTCCCCAAAGTCTGATAGCCATTTCCCGAAGTTAGAGGGTCTTATACCTCTATGTATGGCTGGAATGTTTGATTTCTATGTATTGATTAGCTTATAGTTATTCCTAGCATGATTAATGGTTTTCTATTACATGTTTATGTCTTCTATAAACTAGTTTGCTCTTGAAATCCCTTGTCTTTCACCAACTTATTGTTCATTTAATCCATTTTGCCCAGAGATCCCCTCTACTGTGAATCAAATCGGCCCTACAGCAGCTTTACATCATCGCCTCATTAGCTTCCTTGATATTTTTGACCCCATAGCCCAATTTATCTACATCTTGTTATCCAGTTTATGTATTTGATCAGTTTCATCCCTCACAAACTTAAAAACTAAAAAACCAAAAAACACTTCATAACTAGCTGTCTATCAAAACATAGAAGAGGCTGCATCCTTTGCACATAGAGAGCCCTCTACCGAGTCCGGGAAAATGAGTCCTCTCGGGCTCCAAAGCTTGGTTTGATGTTACATCGTCATTTGGCTAGCCAATCGGCCAAATCACGGGACCACAACATAATGGCGATCCCGGTGGGACTCTGAGTGATAAACAACTTAGTTTCCCTAATTTGTCTAGCAGCCTTAAGAATACTATTTGATTGACTTATCCCACCGCTCACTGACATAGTAACGATCACGGTGGGACCTTCTGAGTTAGTGACAGTCTAAGTGCACCTTAGATTTCTCGAAGTCTCAATCAAACTTAGAAAACGTAAGTGTTGCTTGAAGAGTAGAAGCTAACTCTTTCACCATCTTAGCAAAATGATGATTTAGTTATAAGAAGCTCTACCAAACCTCATAAGCACAAAAAACTCAGAAAAACCCCAAAACATTCCCAGATTGGCTTTTTGTCAGTATTGGTGGTGGACCATACAAATATACCTCAAAACAACTAAAAATCCACCTGGAGACTCCACTAGCCTCTAGTAGGCCTTACAACCTTGCAAGATTTTAGAATTCCATCCGATTTAGCCACCTTATCGCCACACTAACATAATGGCGATCACGGTGGGACTTTGAGTCAAAACATCCTAGGTATCCCTTAGGAACTCTCAAAATCCCAGTCAAACTTAGAAGAGTAGAATCTGGTTGTCTCACCATCCTAGCAAAATGATGAGTCAGTTATAGGAAACTCTTCCAAACCTCAGGACTACATAAAACTCAGAAAATTCAAAAACATTCTCAGATTAGTCTTGGTGGTGGACCATAGCTATCTTCACAACAACAACCCATTTCCACCTGGCGACTCCACTAATCCATCCTTTTACTTTGACCATCCTTCGCCTTAGCGTAACTTTAGAAAATCACTCATCCAAAACATTCACCAATATCACTCTCTCCAAGCTCTGGATCTAAAATCTGGCTTCACGAAGAATCAATACCAGATCCCACCCAAACCCAAATCCCCCTATCATAGTAGATGACCCAGAAAAGATTCTGTGGCAAGCTTCTGAAACTGATCATCTAGCTACCGATAGATCCATCCGTAGAACAAGATCTGTACCTAAAACTCGCAATATCCTTCTAGATCTACCTTCGGAACTAGAGTCATCACAAGCTCTTCCCCTAAGCAAATCATATAGTAGGATAAACTTCGACGATCTTGAACCCCTAAACCCACCACAGAGTCCTATTAGAGAAGCTTCACCCACCACTCCTCCTGATTTCTAGCTTCTCTATCAGTTTGGCTCTTATCACCCCAGATCTGCTCAAAACCAGATCACTAGTCCAAGTTCATCCGCCACACCTGGTCAAACCACCACTGTTCAAACCACTTCATTTCAGCCTACTAGTCCTCATCTTGTACATCATCCATTAGCTCCAGTCATGGCTGCCTGGTACGCACCTTTGGTGTTACCACCACCTTTAGCTCCTCTCCCAAACAAATATCAAGACAAGATCCCACACTTTACTGGAGAAGACACCACCACACCTCAACAGCATATAAGTAGAATGACTGATGCTTATGAATACCTAGAGGTACAAGACGAGACTGTCCGAATGAGAATATTTGCCCAAAGTCTTGGTGATGAACCCAAAGCATGGTTCAAAAGCTTAGCTCCAAACAGTATCCATGATATCCCAGAACTACATCAAATCTTCAGAAATAGGTGGGAAGTCCGAAGAAACCCCATTCAAATCCTGTCAGAATATAACAATCTAAAACGGGAAAATGGGGAAAGTGTCCAAGCTTACTGTACTAGGTTCAACGGTGTATATAACTCCCTTCCACCTCATTTCAAACCTCCACTTGGTTTAGCTTTGGCAAAATTTCCTGAGGGTTTTGATCCGGACATGACATATCATTTGAGAGATAAGGATCCCCCCACCTTGGAAGAAATGCAACAAATAGCCATAAAAGCAGATGCCAACTTAGCTGAAAAAAGAGCTAGAACTAGATCAGAAAGAAAGGTCACTTATAGAGATGAGGTCTCCACTTCGTCACCTTCCCTAGATCCCAGAATAGATGACTTAGTCAAATCCATGGCTAAAATGTGGGAAAAAATCAATGAAAAAGCTCCTGTTAAGGACAACCAGCCAAACCCTCCAATCAGAAACCGAAACCAAAACTTTAGGAGGGAACAGCCCCAAAACAGACCAAGAGATAACGACCAACAGATCAGGCCACCATTCAATGAAAACTATGTAGAAGAAGATGATAGGGACTCAGAACCTCTTGATGAACATCATTTAAACCTCATAGGGTCTGACAATGAAGGTGAGGTGTACCTCACCGAAGAAGAACAAGCTTTCTTTTCGCCTGATCAAAATGAGACCAATTATGAAGATCTTGATGACCCTGCCATAGAATTTCAAAATGCTATTGAAGAAGCCCACAGGCAATATGACCTTAGGAGCAAAAGAAACCAAGATAATGTCAAGAGAGGTAACTCTGATACTGCTAAAGCTCCAGATACCATCCTCAAAAAAGCATCAAGCAGTGACAAAATCAAGGTTGAAAAGGCTGATCAAAGGCAAGCTAAAGTTACCCAAACTAGTCCTATCACATATACTCCTGATACTTCTACAAAGGTCACCAAAACAACTATGGCAAACAAAATCCCTAAACAAGGCCAACAAGCTCAGAACATAGACAAGGTCTCAGCTGAAAGAGCTGAAACAAACATATCTAAACTTCAAGTGCCTTTTAGCTTTGAAGGCGAAATCGCTAAAATCAAAATCACCATGCCTCTTACTGAACTCATTGCCCAAAACTCTTATAAATCCCAAGTACTAAAGGTATTAAATCTAGGAAATGATGCAAACACTGTCAATCTCACTGATGACATTCCTGAAGTATTGTTTGGTCCAAAGGTAGAGGGAAAATTTCAAGAAGGAGCTACTCTTCCATTTTACATTATCTTAAACATTCACGACCAAATCCTCCACAATGCCATGCTAGACTCCGGCGCATCTCATAATCTTATGCCGAAGGTAGTAATGGAAAGATTAGGCTTGGAAATCACAAGACCATACAAAGACTTGTATTCATTTGATTCAAGCAGAGTCCAATGCCTGGGTTTAATCAAAGACCTTTGCTTTAGTCTGGCCCAAATACCCGCGAAACATCTAATCATGGATATAGTAGTGGCAGACATTCCTCCCAAGTATGGGATGCTTCTATCTAGATCTTGGGGAGCCAAACTCCAAGGGAATATTCAACTGGACATGTCATATGCCACCATTCCTGTGTTTGGTCAGAACATGATACTCTACCACGAATCACACATGAAATACATGATTAGCAGCCAAGATAGGCCCGATAACATTCCAATGTGTTCTTTGCGCTCTGACTTAAACTCTTTCATTATGCATATTGATGTAAACTTGGAGGAAGAGTCAGAAGAAGCTGATATAGACTTAGATCCACCACATCAGTTGTCCTTGGTACCTTATGATGATTTGGACGCTCAAAACTACCATGATCATGAACAACTGTGTCTTGAGGAAAGTAAGTTTCCCCTCTCCAAAGTGGGGTTAGAGCAAGAAGCACAAACTCTCATGTACTATCAAGCAAATTGCTCTAACTTTAATCAAACGCCAGCAGTAACTTGTGGAAATTTCTTCCGGGTAAAAGCTTTAGAAGACCTTCACATCATAAACCTATTTGGAACCCGGGAGAAAGGGAGTTTAATGTTTCTACCATACCTCAAGGATTTACCATCGTGTTACCCTCCTACTGCAAATAAAACTTTGACTATAACCTCAGTAGCTCAACATCTTGAGAAAATGCCAAATAAACTTTTTATGAGCAAGGATGACAGTTATAATCCCGTCATACCTGAACTACTGAAATTGGCTCATATTTTGTCTTTTCATGAAGAACTTAGAAAGGCTAAAATCAGGAATCTCATGAAAAATACTAGTTTCTACAGGAAAAGCAAGGGAAAACATTGTATCACTACCTTTTCCCCAAAGAACAACTTTAACAGAAACAAACACAGCAAACTGAAACAAACTGAGATGATCAAGGAGAAAAATAATGGCCATAGAATCTACTTTGATTTTAGAAATAATACTGCATCTCCATATAAAAAAAATCATGTTTGTTCTACTCAAGATCATGATTCACCAATTGAAAATGTTTCTAATGATGTATTCTTGAAAGATCATTTTTCAGATCATAATCATCAAATTCCTTTACAAAGTAGACAACTTAAAGACTTTTTCCAGTTTGCGGGAGGTAAATCTGATTTCAAGTTCAAAATTGCTAAACCACCCAATATCAGAAATCTGTTCATGAAAGCCATGTTCCCAGCGTTAAATTTCTGTGTTGTTGCATACCTTGATGATATCACTATCTATTTCAAGAGTTATCAAGAGTACATACATTACCTGAAAAAAGCATACAGTAAGGAAAGGAGTGGGAATCAGATATTCAGAGAGGTACAGAGGGAGGATACTGGGTTGTTTAGAGATTCTTGCATGAATCCCTATGTCATGTTAGAGAGAGAAAATTTCCCAAACTTTTCTTTTCAAGAGTTAAGTGGGCCAAGGGTGAGAGGAGATCTTTACGAGGATAAGATGCTGAAATTCCGTCATTTCCAAGATTTTTGAGTTTGAAACACTTTCAGTCATTGTACATACCATTGTTTGAAATATTGAAAGAATAGAAAAAGTCAAAAACAGTAAAAGATAGGAAAGTCAAAAACAGTAAAAAGCAGAAAAGAGGGCAAGTGAAGATAGAACCAAGGCCCCATGTTACAAAAAATAGTCTTTCGGAAAGCGAGCAAGTCTAAATGCCGCTACTAGTGCTTCAATGTCTTGTTCAGCTATCTAGCCTAATCATAGCTGAGCATGTTTAAATTTATTTGCTGATAAGTTAGTGAGTGTCAAGATAGTCAACATTGTGTAAGATTGACTTATCACAGAGCTTAGATTAGGGAGAGATTATGGTTCCACATGCCTAAAACAGAACCAAAGAGAGAAGCGAGGGATGAAAAACACATTGAACATCTTAGCCCCGCTTGTCTAGTTTCCTTTTATTGCAAAATAACATTTGTGTGCAGCTTGTCTTTTATGCCGCAAATGCATGACAAATCAGACTGCTTAATCCTGATTTGATCATTTTTCAATTTCATGTTGTAGATTAGAGAATGAAATCTTGTCAAACTGCTTAATCTTGACAGTCGATCTAGTTTTAGGTAGAGAAATGAAGGAGTTCATCAGCTTAATCTGAACTCCCGGCAGATATAAGAGTAGAAGTAGATAGTTTCATTTTGCAAAAAGAAAAATATGCATTGTCAAAAGGCTGCTAGTTCAAATGCGCCAAACAGAAGAAAAAATGCTAGGAAAGATAGTGGGTAGGTAGAAGTATCATTGATGTTAAACATGCTGACACTTTTCAGAAATAACATCAAGAGAAGGGTAAATTTTGCGCCAATGGATAAGGCACTGGTCTTCATAATCCAAAAATCTGAGTTCTGGACACCTCCTGACGAGGAGCTGCCCTCCCCAAATGGATCCACTGTTAGCCATCAGTATTTTTTGCATGTTAGTGATGACTATATCTTCAGCTGAGTTTTCTAGAAACTGATTTCCTTATGTCAATATGTCATCCAGAAAACCCTCCCAAAATTTTTTTCGCCTTTTTACCTATTCAGTCCACCCCTGGCAAAACCACAACCTCCTTGTCAACAATCCTATCTAACCTCAGCCTTATTAGTCTGCCCATCAGCTTTAAAAGGCAAATCCACATCTGTTTCAAAGGTCTCCCCTATGTTAGGAAGTGGCGGTTAGGACATTTCACCTTTGGCAATCATCAAAAAGCCAAAAAGGTCCTCATCTGCAGCAGACCTACCATGACTAATCCCTTAATTTGCAAATGAAGCTGACAAACAGCCTTAAGTCGCGCCACTCATATTCCCTAGGTCTCAGCACTGCATGAAGCCCATTCTCAAGCTGACTAGTAGGTTTTTCACTGTGTTCTATGGTTCTACAAAGACAGGAAATATATTTCATCTCATGGAGTAAATGTTTGAGTTCACAGTTAGAAGAACAGCTGCTTCTAAATGTATTATGAGCCTGAGATGAAGCTGCAAAACAAAGGTCACTCATCAGGACCTTACAGCTCTTTCCAGCATGAAAATCACAGTAAGAAAGGGTCGCCACTGTCTCAGCTAAATGGTAAATTGTCAAGGCCCAGAACCTCCTTCATTTACAAGCAGAGGGTTAGGGCGCCTCCTTCATACATAAGCAGAGGGCGCAGGCCAAAGTTGACTCAGAAGGCTGCAAAAGTCCAGGTTTGCCCTGACTGAAACAATGACACAATATCTTCAGGTTTCATGAATGTAATTGCTGACCATAACAGGATTATAGTGGAAATATGATAAGCTCAAAGGAAAGGGGAGTTTGGCCTGATAAAAGAGATCATCTGAAACTTTCAAGTCAGGTGGATGGTTGAAACTCTAGAAGGCCCGTCATCAGTGAACTTTCCAAAGCATAAGGACCCTGTCTATCCACAAGATCAAACAGAACAGATGATAAACAATGCCATTACACAGGCAGGAGAAAGTTCTTGGTTTTTCAAGAAAGCAATGACCTTCATAGTCACAAAGAGCTTTGTCAATATAACAGGTCATGAGATGAACAAGCCAAGTGACAAATATCTCAGCAACCTTGGAACAGTGTCACTGTGGCTAGGTTTCCTTCAAAAAACACAGTGATGCTTGCAAATAGTGATGCCTAGATTGATGTTGTTCAAATGATTTACTTACCACCACATTCAGAGAAAGGCTGTGTCTGACATAGTGGTAAAAGGGGGCTTCTGATACTTTACCTGATGAAGAGCCTCCTCCATATATGAGCAGAGGGCCAAAAATCATTACAGGCTGTTGAAAACTGGTAAGTCCAAAAGTACAGGGAAAAGACACAAAGAAATTGAATGAAGGATAGTGTTACTGTCTATGATATAAATGTATTGATCTCCCTCTTCAAAAAGCTATCTGTCTGACTATACCTACAGTAGGAAAGAGGCAAATATTGAACATGTCGTATGCTATTAATGCCAAAGGAGCAGTTGACTTAAAAAGGGGTTAAAGACCTTTCATGATCACCTATACAGAAATCAAAGGAAATCCTTCTGAGCAAACATAGAAGTCTAGGATGAAAGGATGCAACCTAAAAAGTGTATTTACAGTCCATAGAAAAACTTGTGAAACACTCAGAAGTAGAAATTTATCACTAGGAAAGTGAAACAGTGACCAAGGTTGAGTCATAAAATGCAGGATGACAGGTATGCAATGCTATGAATAGACAAAGAGACAATTTTAAGCATATGTGTGCCAACGATGTCAAAAGAGATTTTCTCACCAAGGAAAGGGTCAATGACAAAACAATACCATATGTCCAAAAGTCCAAAAGAGGCGTATTTCAAGAAGAAATTATTTACAACTTTTCAAATATTTTTGGTGCATTATGAAATAGTCCTTCTTTGCTAAACAATCACCAAGAGAGGGAGGCAGTGAACATATGTCCAGTCATGAAATGGTGCTATTAACCAAAAGGGTTTTAATACACTGATCAGAACAAAATAAAGACTGTGTGCTCAAAGGCCCTGTTTTCATATTTTACAAGTTTGTTTTTCTGATGGAGAAGGCGAGTGATATTCAATCTTATAAGTAGGCAGAGGAAGTGGGTTATGATGAATCACCACTGTTCATATGTTTTAAAAACAAACACACTTGTTATCATTTCAAAGGGCAGACTTAGCACAAAGACACAGTATTAAATAAACAATGGCAGAGTTGTGGCATGATGAGTTGTCAAGCAGGGGATTATAGTGAAAAATGCCTCTCTTTGGAGAACATTGCAGATCATAAAGAATGCATCCACTGATACCTATACCATTAGACACTGTGGCAAAAATAGTCCCAAGATTGTGAAATTTTGTTTTAGGGTCTAAAGGTTAGTAATTGAAAAATCCACCAAAGAAAAAGCCGGAGGCTCTCCACCCCACACCTGTGCTAACATCCGCAATCTATATGTGATCAAATGAGTGGCAAATCTCCAAGCAAGTCTGAGCGTACCAAAGTTAAAAAATCCGAAGGTTTTTCAAACACAAAAACTCCGCAGAAGAAGCCAAAACACGGTTCTATTCCACCTTTTAAAAATAGAATGACCGTTGATATTGTTTTGTTTTGAAAAACGATATAAGTTTGAAATATAAGAGTGGGAAATTCACTTTCAAAAAGGCTAGAGTCAAAATCCCATTCACATCCAGCATCAAACAAGCGAGAAAGTTGGGAGAAAATTCAGAAACTTGCCTTCAACAGCGGCGCGACGGGCCTGGAAATTGGCGCGACGTGCCTGGGCATCGTTTTGTTAAGGTTTTTAACATCGGCGTGACGTGCCTGTAGGCGGGCGCGACGTGCCTGTAGGTGCCCGCCCGACCGCACGACAACTCCACCCGACAACCTTTCTCCGGCGCGACGGGTTTTCTCCTGAGGTTGCCGCGCCAGTATTGCAGGGTTCCGGTGCACTTCAAATTCCCTCCAAAGGATTTCGCCTTAAAGATTCACAAGGTACTTTGCCTCCTAGCTCGAAAAATCTAAAAATTCAAGTTTAAAAACCCTGTGTTCCGTGGTGTGAAGTTGTGCTCGGTTAAAAGGGCTTTGACTGACTTTTGAAAAGGAGAAACTGTCCCCACAGTCCCCCACAACATCACAGGTTGCCTATTATTCGTCATTTTCTCCCACTGTGAATTTGTTAACAAAGATTTTACCGAGGTGACAGCACTTTAAAAAGACAAAATTTGTTGATAAGAAGTTGGAGGCATAGGTATAAAGGTGTTAGTTGATATCAAAGTTGTCAAAAACAGAGGTGCAGATATTTTGTTGGTTATCTCTCAAACTCACAAGCAAAGGGTGCATTGTCTAAAACACTGTCTGCGTTGATTTCCACCTGAACTAAGTCTGTTTTCTCCCTGCACTATACTATATCACTCTGAAGCTTTGTTGACAGAGGAATTCTGAGGGAGGAACAGGGCCTTTTTTCTGAAAAACAGAATGGTTAGTGTTTGAAGTTAATACTAAAAACAGAGGTACAGGTATTTGGATAGATTTTTTAAACTCGCAGAACAGAGAGTTTGTTTCCTGAAACCACTGTTGCATTTACTTTTTCACCTAAACTAAGTCTGCTTGTTCATTACACTACCTTGTCATTCTGAAGATTGTTGGACAGAATTTTCTGAAGGTGAAACAGGGTATTTTGTTGATAATTGGGCATTTGATTGATGATTGGGCATTTATTGATGATCAAATAAACATCAAGTGATTATAAAAGCAGTGATTAGCTTCTTAAAAAATCACAAGTGAAAGGTTTTTCTCTTAAACACAGTGGGCTATTTTTTCACCTAACCACAAGGTCTCTTTCTTTTCCCACTGTGTGATCTCCACAGAAGTCTGCTGACAGGAGCCTGTTTCAAGGTAAATGACCTAAAAGAGCAGGGTTATAATTTTTGAAGGTTGGTTTCAAAGACAAAAATACAAGTGCAAGCAGGCCTCTAAGCAAAATCACAAGAGGGGATTTGTTCCATTGTGCTGAGAACCTCTGGCGGCTCTTACATATGGTACAGCTGATAAGAAAGGTCTCTTTCTAGGTATCCAAATTTAATTGTTGTTAATAAGTGTTGAGGGGGGCTTATTCAAGGAAGCATTGTTACATTTCATCCAAACCACAGTGTCCATATCTGTCCAAGCAGTTTGGTGGCATGTCTCAATCCAGCAGAGCATTCCTCATATAGTGAAGGCAGTTTACCTCTTCCAAGGTTTATTTCAAAGACAGAATGCCTCCCAAATGAGATCACAAAGGCAGACAACATAAGAGATATGAGCCTATCTCCATAGAAGACATCAATGCTCATCCCTCAGTACTTTTCAATTTCCATGAGGTAGGCTGTCTTGATTTCTGTCAAAGGATAGAGGAAGTCAAGAGTTTCTCGCCTCCTGACTATAAAAGCTTTGAGATTCAAGGACAAACACTTCCAATTGGCGGGTCTTGATTTCAAAATCTCCCCAAGGTATGTATCCAAGGCTACCAAGATCCCATATCATGGTGAAAAATGGTTTAAACAAGCTCATCTTGATCTAGAGGATTATAAACCTTTCATCAAGCCTGAACATAGGGAAACTATCACTGCTATTTTCCTTTCTCTGTCTTCTGACGATTCTGCTCCTTGATAGAGAATATAAATAGGATATTTCACTTGTGAAGGGAGGTTTAATCGAATTTATGCCTATCATGTCCGCTTGTTGATGCATTTTACCAGAAGTAGGCAACTAAACCTTCCATACTTTTTGTCCAAGAGCATAGAGAAAATGGCATCTACTGTCCAAAAGAAGGCTCCACCTCAGCAAATCCCTTCTCTCTTTCATCATTCCTTGATCAAGATCATCTTCTTACAGTGGAAAAGAGTTTTATGGTTAATACAAACATACATCACAGATTTCTCCCACTTGTCCCTCCTGAATTCATGTGTCTCCTACTCGGTATCCATCGCGGTGCCTTTATCCGATAGGCCTACCCCTAAAAAACTCAAGATGACCACTGGGCAGCCAAGTAAACAAGGAGAAGAAGAGGGCATTGAGCCACATGGAGAACAGGAGGTTGATGAGCAGCAGTAGCCAGATTTTGAGGGACAGCAGCAGTTGGATATCATTGGACAACAGCTAGAGGTTGATGAACAGCATCAAATTCAAGAAGAGGGGCAGCAGACAGAGGTTGAGGAACAGCAGCAAGTACAGGAAAAGGAACAGCAGCAGACAGAGTTTGAAGAGCAGCAGGTTGAGCAAGCAATTGAAACATCTTTTGAGCCACAAGCTGGACAGGATGTTGAGGAAGGACAGCAAGCTGAAGCTGCCTCCTTGATGGTGACCAAAACTGTCCCTAAGAAGAGGAAATTGCCCAAAAAGACAACTTCTAGCTTGCCAAGGAGAAAGAGCGCTAGATTGGCCTTCAAAGGCAAAAGTACAGTTGGAGAAAGCGCCAAGCATGGAGGTAAATCAGCTGTCATCCCTATCCCAAGCGATGACAGTGACAATGAGGCACGCATCCTTGAAAACCTCCTCATTCACAAAGAAGGGCAAATTGAGGTGTTACAGGAAGATCTCCAAAGGGCAAGGAATTTCAATCATTTCTTGGAGGTTGAGAACAAACAAATGAAGTTTCATGCAACCATTCATGAGGCAAGGGCCATCAAGTACAAAAAGGAGGCAGAAAGGGCGCAAGTAAGAATTGAAGAGCTTATTGGCGAATTTGATGGTGAAGAGGAGGAGGACCAGCCTAAGCAAAAGAGGCCTAGAACCATTGGGCTTAGGAGAGCCTTGGAGAAACAGAAGGCTGAAGAACAAGCTCAATTCGAAGCTTTTCCTCTCACTTCCCTCCTTGAGCGAGAAATTGAGGAAAACAAGGAAGCTTGGCTTGAGAGGGCTAACTAGCAGTTGGAGACAAAGCTTGAGAAGGCAAACAGGGATCTTGAGCTACAAAGGAAGAACTCTGCCCCAAAATAAACAGATTATTGATTTAATTCTGAAGGTGGCACATGAAAAATTGAAGAGAACAGAGGAGGCTTTAACACGGAGAAGAGCAAAGCATAATTTTTACTCTATATTTTAGCTTCAACAGAGAAAATATCTATATGATTATGAAGTGTGTACCAATTTTGAACATTTCGAAAACTTTTTGTTTTTTGGCATTTTTTGGGGTTTTTCGCCAAAAACTCATAAATGCGCCATTTCAGTTCGATGAGTTTTCAAGGGAGGAGGAAGATCCCAATGGGTTCCATAATTCCATGAGCAGGTCTCCATCGATTTTCAGGGCATTTGAAGATCATTCGCCCCTCCAAATTGGCGAAAAACAGCTTCATTTTGCACATTCTGCCCGCCATATCAGCAGCCTACTATTTTCTGGGGTTTTGCACACAGGTACAGTTTTGAGGGACTTTTAGAGATCCGATTGAGATGATTCCACTTGCATTGGAAAGCCTGGAACCTGGAAGAGCTTTCCAAAAAGCCGTCTGTGACCTCATTTCGACACCGGGAAGGCTGCCAATTGCCTCCAGCAAGTCAGGGGACCTTTTTCAGGCATAAATATGAAGTATTTTTGTAATTTTTGAACCTCCAAAATCTGCTTTTCCCAAATGTGCGTTTAGCTATTTTTACACTTGGGAAATGATGTAAAGTCAATATAATTTCTGTTTTTAGCAGTTTTTAGATATTTTATGGGATATTTTGTGCCTTGGGCTTTGCAAAGCCTCAAGGACAAGTTTAGATATTTTGACTTGGCCAATGGGATAGCTAGTTGCTCCATGAGGTTTTCCTCCTTCTGGCCTATTTATCCCATGGTTCTCATTGTAAATCAGAGGCTGAACTTGAGAGAAGAATTAATGCATTGGTCATATGAGCTTTGAAGAATACACTTGAGTTATGATGTTTTGATTGCCTCTTGGATGCTTTTGAGGAATGTTGAAGGCTTGTTGATGGATTCCTTGACATGGTAGAATGGTATAGTGCTTCTTAATGTTGTTTTGTCTTCTAGTTTTCACTCATATTTCATTTTTCTTGCTGCTATAGATCAGTAAAGATTGATTTTGAGGCATGCCCATGGAGGCACCTCAAAATCCCTGAATCTTCATAGCTTGATGTTTTCTTCTCCCTTAGTTATGCTAAAGAATTCTTAGCTGCTCTTTAGTAACCTAAGGTGTTGTTGCTAGGTTTTATTCATCAGTTCCATGTATGTTGAGTAGGATGTATGGTTTGCCCTACCTACCTATCAGCTGCCCATAGTTCTGTCCATAAAAATTTCTCTTTGACTGATTTGTTGATCATTTTGTTGAACCAAGGAGGCCTAGTCCCGATCTAGCCCTTTTCCTAAAACTATGAAAACTTATTTGTCCAAGTGCCCAATGACTTAGAGACTATGTTTAGGCGTTCCGGCATAGTTTATGAGTTGTTAGTTTGTCTCATGTGTTTTCCCCAAAATCTGATAGCCTTTTCCCGAAGTTAGAGGGTCTTATACCTCTACGTATGGCTGGAATGTTCGATTTCTATGTATTGATTAGCTTATAGTTATTCCTAGCATGATTAATGGTTTTCTATTACATGTTTATGTCTGCTATAAACTAGTTTGCACTTGAAATCCCTTGTCTTTCACCAACTTATTGTTCATTTAATCCATTTTGCCCAGAGATCCCTTCTACTGTGAATCAAATCGGCCCTACAGCAGCTTTACATCATCACTTCATAGCTTCCTTGATCTTTTTGACCCCATAGCCCAATTTATCTACATCTTGTCATCCAGTTTATGTATTTGATCAGTTTCATCCCTCACAAACTTAAAAACTAAAAAAACCAAAAACACACTTCATAACTAGCCTAATATCAAAACATCGCAAGTAAACACACCGACATCCTTTGCACTTATAGAGAGAGCCCTCTCTAAGTCCAGGAAGGCTAGGTCCTCGGGCTCCAAAGCTTGGTTTGATGTTACATCGTCATTTGGCTAGCCAATCGGCCAAATCACGGGACCCTAACAGAAGAGATTGGGTAGATAGGCTTCCTGAAGCCTTGTGGGCCTATAGAACTATATGGAGAAGCACAACAGGCCATACTCCTTATGAACTTGTTTATGGAAAGCAAGTTTTGTTTTCCATAGAGTTCCAGATTCAAACTTTCAAAATGGCAGTTCAGCTAGGACTTGATCTATCAGAGACACAAAAGCACAGATTGGAACAGATTAATGAATTGGATGAGATCAGACAAGATGCAGTTCAGAAAACAAGTATAGTCCAACAACAAAGGACTAGATGGCATGACAAGTACATCAAGGAGAAGAAGTTCAAAGAAGGTGACTGGGCTCTCTTGTTTGATTCAAAGTTCAAGGATTTTCAAGGTAAATTTCAAACACATTCGCTTGGGCCATATGAAATTATAAGAATTTTTGACAATGGAGCAATAAAAATCAGGACAATAGATGAAGAAGAGGTTACTTTTCTTGTGAATGGTCATAGATTGAAGCTGTATCACAAACCACTCTCAAGAGAAGAATTTGTCAAGAAGTTCCAGGAAAACAATGATGTGAAGTTAATGAAGAAGAATATTTCTTCTTCATCAACTTAATTGAATTTTCTGAAGTCTGATATCTTGAAAATAATAATAATAAAAGTATTAACATGAAAACCAATCACTGATTGGCATGTTTATACAGAAAAGATAGAGTGAAAATCAGAATTTTTCTGACACTCTAACTTTTCCATTTTGTTTTTTTTCTACAAGCAGCTGTTACAAAATCATAAGTGCAAATCCATTTCACTTATGGTCCATCTCATTTCATCCATTCATATTCCATTTCATTCATTCATCCATACTCAATTTCACTTCATTCATTCATACTTCACTTCATTCCATATTTCATTCATTTCATTCCATACTTCATCCACCTCATTTCAATCCCAGATTTTTAAAGTTTGATGTTTTTCTGCAATTAAATAATACATATCATGAATTGCAGGCCACTTCTCATACTTCACTCCATTTCATAAGTTGTGATCCATTCCACTCCATTATTCACTTCATTCATATTCCATCTTACCATATTTCATTATTCATTTCATATAACCTTTCATCATTCCAAGCTTCAAACCATATTTCAAGTTCTCTATAGGTACATTCTGCAATCAATCAGACATTCTGTAGCTAGTCGGACATTATGCAGCCAGACAGACATTCTGCAGCCAGAGAGCCTGAAAGAACTATCTAGTAATCATTTGATCTGCAAAAAAATGATCCTGCATATCCAAGAACAAGAAAAATCAAGAAGGTTATGAAGACTAAAAAATTAATGATTTTCAGGGGAGAACAAAGCATATGAAGATCACAAGAAAATCAAAGCAAAGGCAAAGGTATGAAATTATTATGGTGACATATCATGAAAATTTTTAGCATAGTTCAGTTATATATTATTCAAAAATTTGTTTTAATTAATTTTTTTGATCATGCCTAACAAACCTCCCGCAAAAACTTTGGATAAAACTCCTTCTATTCCGCCATTTCAAAACCCATATCCGATCATCATTTAAAAATCTAAACGGTTAAAGTGTTGAAGTGATTGGATTAGTCACATCACTGAGCATTTAATGATGATTTTTGAATTTGTTACAAAATATCTCCGCGGTCATCCTCTCATATACATCATCCTCACCTCATTATACATCATCCTCACCTCATTATATTCATTCCGTAACCACTCCATATCACTCTTTCCCGTAGCCAAATTTTAACCATTTCGGTCTGTGAGACAGAGGCATCTCTGTAACAACCATTGTCACCGTGAACAGAGGAAATATTTGTGGGGCAAAAACAACTTGTTAACGGCCATTCTCACCGTGAGCAGAAGACTAGTGAATTGAAGATTGAAGAAGAAGTTATGGGCCTCATCGTGAGAACTGAACTAGTTGGCACTAAGTATTTGGAAGGCTATCCCCAAATTAGAGAAATCTTACAACAAGCAGGATGGTTGCAATTCCTTGAAAAATTTAGTGGCTTCCACAAAGAGGTTACTAAAACTTTTGCAAGATCCTTTAATGGAGCCGAGGTTGAAGTTGGAGATATTAAATTCACTGTCACAGAGGCTTTTATTGCAGAAGCAACAAGATTTCCTAGACAAGGAAAAAGGTGGTTTAAGAACAGAGAATTTCATAACGAAGCATGGAAGCAGATACTCAAGTCACCAGGTATGGATGTCACCATTTTTAAAAAGGGTATCCCTAGCTCTGCATTAAAGAACAAATGGAGGAACATGTTTCTTATCCTGCAAAAATTCATCACTTGTGAAGGTAGATATGGTACTTTCTATGTTTACCATATTAGGTTGATAATTCATTTTCTAAAAGAAGAACTCAACTTGCCCTTTTTATTTCTTCATAGTTTAAATAAAATGGCTTCAAGTGTTCAAAAGAGAATTCAATTTCTGGAGACAACCTTATACCATCATGGTTTAGTCAAGATTTTAATTGAACATCATTTAGCAAAAATGGGAGATACTTGGGATGACTTCTTGGTGAGAAATAACTTTGAGGAACCAAAGGAACCTCCACCTGAAGACAAACCTACAAAAAGAAGCAGAAAATGGAAATCCTCCAAAACTGAAACTGGTAAAACAATACAAGAAAGAAGTGAAGAAATGATTTCTAAAAAATTAGTTTAGATTAAGAAGCAGCTTAAGAAAGAGAGGATCATAAGAAAATTTTCCAGAGAAAAGGAGAAGGACCATCTCAACCGAGAAGGAGCCACAGACTTAGGGGGATACTAAAGAAAACAAAAGTTAAAAAAAATGGAGTCATACACATAGAAGACGAAGAAACACCTACTGAGCAGGATTTTGATGAAGAAACTCCTGAAATAGACCCTGCACAGCAAGAAATTTACAACTATGTTGAGTCATTGGAGAGAAGAGCTTCAGAAAGTAAAGACAGAACCCCTAGTCCACCAGAGTCTGAAATAGATGTGCTAAGAAGAGATAAGTACGAGCTAGAAGTACTTAATAGGCATATCAGGACTGAAAATGATATTTTGAAGGAGCAAGTTAAACTAAAAACCAATATGAATTCAACCCTGTCTCTACAAATGGACAAAGTGGAAAAGGCCAATGAAAAATTGAAAAAGAGAAACAAAAAGTTAATCATGGCACTTACCAATTTAAGGTTCAAGTTAGTCATCAGGAAGCCCAGAAGGCCTTTAACTACCAGGAAAAGTAGAAGAAGAGGGTTGGATGTTCTTGCAAAGGTCTCAGAGTTCATGGAATAGTTGCATGAGGACATGCAAGAATCTAGCAGTGGGGGTATGTTGAGCTCCAAGAATGTTCTTTCTTCCACCACATTCCACTCCATTTCTTTTGTCCATTGTTAATCTCAGGCTCAAATGATCAATATAATTAGTTAAAATTGCTTTGAGAATGAATATCATGACTAACATGCTATGTTTTTATGATTTTGTCATTGTAGTACTTTTTGAACTAAATCTAGCTACAGAATGCAGACATTCTGTAGCTAGTTGCCAATTCTGCAGCCGGCTTCATGTCTACACAGGTTCCAGGTGTCATCTCAGAGAAAATCACATATGGTCATATTCCACATCATCTCCTTATCATTTTTTTCTCTCCACGAAGTTTGAACGGAATCCTGTAGGCGGTTATGCACGTGGGAACTCAAATTAGGAGGTAGACTCCTAACAGGATAAGGACAGTCCAGATGTCCTTAATCATATTATGAGACCACCTTCAGAGTTCTAGTTTGATTCTAATTAGGAAATACAATTATTCCTATGTTATCTCAGATACGGTTATGTAATTTTGTTATAAATATGCTCGGGAAACCGAGGGACAAGGTTAGATTTTATGGTTGATTGCTAGATTTCAGAAGTCCAAAAACACTCTGTTTTGAAGTAATTTCTCTTTAATGAAAGAAGCATCATTTCCTTGAAAGCGTTGAATCAATATTGAAGTAGATTTCATGCTACTCTGGTGGTAGAGGGCCCCTGCTACCTGAGCAGCCTTGTTTATACGGTTTAGATAAGTATTTTAGTCTCGTTTTCATTTCTAGCTTAGGAAAGTTTCTGAAGTTTATGTTCATACTTGTTTACATTAATTATCACAGCTAGACTTACTCTAATAAGCTCTTCCAAAATATCATTACGATGAATAAGGCATAGCTGTGGTATTGTAGGTTTTAATTGCATTTTCTTTCGTTAATTATCATAGTTGGACTTACTCTAATAAGCTCTTCCAAAATATCATTATGATGAATAAGGCATAACTGTGGTATTGTAGGTTTTAGTTGCTTGTTTACACTAAGTGTCACAGCCGGTCTTACTCTTACAAACTCTTCCAAAACATCATGAACAACGAATAAGAAACAACTGTGGTGTCTTAGATTCTAGTTGTATTTGCTTTCAGTTTTATGTTTATGTTCAATTGCATTGAATAATACAACCATACTTGTTTTCACAAACTCTTCCAAAATATCATTCATATTGAACGAGATGGGCTGTATAATTCCTTAGGTTAGTGCATATTAATTTAGTTACAGCACTCCGGAGGTAGAATGAATTTAGTTCAGCTCTGTCACTACATTTCAGTTTGATAATGGCATTTTTAGTTTAACATTTTTCACTGTACTCCAAGTAGACTAGTAGCACTCTAGTTTAGTCTTAGCTCACTGTATTAACATTCTAATTTAGTTGTTATCCATTGCGTTTTAAATTTTATTAGTTGTTAAATTTAAATACCACGGTCTTCATTATTTACAAAACTTCTTTTGTTCCAAACTCATATTAATACATAATCATCTGGACAGAAGCTAGTATCAGTCTAAGGCCTGGAGTATTTTGCAACCTTTTTACCATTTCACAAACAAACCTTTTCTCAAAGACTATTCTAAAAAGGAAATATATAACTTTTGAGTGAGGCCTAGTGGTGTTAAATTGAGTTGCAGAACAGAATTATAAGCTAGTTTAGAGTAGAAATCTTATTGTGCTACAATTGTTCTTTTCCAAATATATTCCAATAAACCTTTAATCATGGATGAGATGTTGTAACATTGTAAGTTGATTGTTTGATTGTTTAATTAGGAGAACTTCATTTATACTTGACTTGTCCATTTCTCAAGCTCTTCCAACACATCTTTAATGAATGAATTGGATAAGTTTAAGTTCATGTTGTTATTTATTTTCTTGCACTGAAGTCATTATCAAACTTTGCATTTGTTGTTTGCCATCCATAGTTTAGGCTTTGTTCTTTTTCAGTATTTGCATTTGTTATTTTCCCTCCATAGTTTAGGCCAATAGCTTCTTTTCACCAACATTTAGTTCTTTCCCTTTTCAAACATAAAACCATAAAACCAGAACATCATAAAACACTAAACACAACGTAGTGAGAAACAAATACCTAGGCACATATAGTGCACCACACTTCATCAGTTTACCAACCCTGGTTGACAATTAATGAACTCAATTTAGGAACACTAGGTTGAGCACAAATAGAAACCTAAAAGGTTAACTCTTCAGACAAGGAAACATAAAATATTTAAGCACAAAGTTGAAAACCTGAGATCAGAGAGAGACTTTGAACTCTCAATGCTTCGGCATCTAGCTTAAGGGAACTTAGAAAGGTTCAATTAATTGAAAAGGATCCTAGTGAGACAAAGACAGAGTGATAGACTCCCAGTATCCCGATTCATTCAATTAAAGCCTAACAAGAACATCTAAGAACAGATTCGTTAATTCACATATCAGCTAGAAGTAAATATTAGCCACTACACTGGTTAAATTAACTTGAATCAGTGCTCAGATAACACATATAGTAGAAAACATTAAAAGCAGGGAGAGCAGAAGCTTAGGGTACCATGCGAGGGTATATCCTAAACCAGATTTTTGATGCGTGCCAGAAGAAATGAAGTATGATGAACTACAAAGGAAAACAAGGAAAAAGATAGAAAAACATCACCGCTGCTTTAAATCGGGATCCAAAGAAATGTGCTTGTCATATTAAAGAGCAACACCAGTCATGTAAAACATTACCAACAGCTTGATATTCAGTCTGAAAACATCTTCCTCAGCCTATCATGAATGGCGGGACCTGGTCATGGGTAGAGGGAGAATCATTCTGGACCATCGGATCTCAGGAGGGGATCGACGGCTGTGATCATGTCGGAGGGCGATCGATGGTGGACTCGGGGTCTTGTTTACCTTGGTTTATCCCCCGAGCTTCTTTGGGGCACGATCGTCGTCCGATGAACCAGCCTCTGATTAGACGGCGTACACTCATATCGCGTCGGGCCCGCAGTCGACCTTTAATGCCCAGGGAGAGCGAATTTTCAAAACAGCTTGAGGCCACGTGTCGGCCGGTGGAATTGATCACTTTCGAACGGGAAAAACAACCTTCCTTCCAAAAGCAGTGCAATCAAAACCACCAGTTTTGCACAGTGATTGATGCAGGGACCACCGGGAAGGCTAATTTGTGGGACGTCGATCTGCATATCAGATCGACGGTTGATATGAGATCGGAGGGGTGAACGGGGGAACGCAGGTGCAAGGGGTCTTTATATGGGCACCTGCCATCCGATCTGGAGGCAGATTGATCGCTCTGATGAAATCGTAGGAGCGGATGGATAGGGGCGACGAGCGCACTGTGATGGGCGATGGGCCGTTTGATCTCAAGATATCAACGGCTCAGATCGCGGCGGGCCATTATAACAATATTTCAATTGCATCGGAAGTTTTTTAAGGACCAAAGGAAACTCCTCCCGACCAATCTTCCGATGCGATTAGCGCTCAAGGGCCTACCGCCTGGTCTTGGCACCCGGGCATATGGGGAAGTGGTTTGAGGGGGCTAGCCAAAAGGGGCTTAACCCGCATATGTCAAATGGATGTTTTTAAGCCAAAAAGAGGGCTTTTTAGGGCTTAAAAGGAGTTTCGATAGAAGGAATAAAGGGTGTTTAAGGCCGAATAAATATGTTATAAGTCTTAAAAGGGGAGTTAGGGTGATTTTAAGGGGTAATGGGGGAAATAGAGAGGAGTAAAAGGGGAAGAAAATAGAGGTTAAGTGGGGATGGAATTAGAGGGAAAAGTCCTTTTTGGGCATTCTTCTTCATAGACAGAGAGGCTTTTAAACTAGGAACAACAGTGAGGATTTATCAAAAGGTAAAGGCACAGGAGACTTCAAAAATGATGTTTTTTTAGAGGAAATGCATTCCTTGAAGGCTCAAATCCCCCTGTTTGCTTGTCAAAAAATTCATAGGGGGCTAACAACTTGGATACTACAAATGGAGCAATAATTTGAACTCCATAATACGCAAAACACACAAAAGGTACGCATTGCAACTTTATATTTAGAACAAAATTTGTTTGTATGGTATCGAATTCTTTGTTCTCGTAAAAAAATGGTCACTTGGTCAATTTTTACGGAGGAAATCATAGCATATTATGAGGATACAAAGAAAAACATATTCTTTATCCAATTGATAAATCTCAAACAAAAGGGTTCAATGATGGAGCACATTGAGGACTTCCAAAAATTGAATATAGGGGTAAATAATTTTCCAGAGGAACATAATATTGATGTCTTCCTAGGGACTCTAAAGGATAACATCCAACATGAGGTTCGCCTTTGGGAACCTGATACATTGGAGAAGGCATTCAGGTTGGAAAGAAAAATTGAAAGAAAAATTACGGCGACAAGGAAGCCTACTAATCACAACTATAAAGATAGAAGTGTTGCTACTCCTAGACTTCCACAACCTACAAGGTTGACACCACAACAATTGGAAGAAAAAATAGCAAAAGGGATTTTCTATAGTTGTGATATAAAATACACTAAAGGTCATAAGTGTGGTGATAATAAATTATTTTAAATAGATTGTGAAGAGGAGGAAGAAAGGGAACAAGAAACTTCAAAAGAAGAGGATATACACCAAGAACCAACCCTAGAGGAAGAAGAAATGAATCCGACCATATCTTGTAATACAATGGAAGGAATTACCACTCCTCAAACTCTCAATATAGAAGCACATATCAAGAAGAAAAATATAATATTGATTATTGATTCAGGTAGTACCCATAATTTTATTCATTGTAAGGTAGCCAAGAAATTGAATTTCTTCCTATACCTAGCGCCAGAGTGTCAAGTGATGGTGGAAAATGGAGGAACTATAAATTTCTCTAGAAAGTGCCATAATATCAAGCTAACCATGGGGGAATATGTATTGAATATTCCAATTATTTCCATTCCAATGGGTGGTGTTGATGTTGTACTAGGAGTACAATGGTTACAATATTTGGGGACGGTATCTTTTAATTTTCAAGAAATTTTCTTGAAATTTTTTTTTTGGAAGGAAAGGAAGTTGATTTACGGGGTATCGCAGGAAATTTGGGAAATATAACAAGATATTATGTCATTACAAAGCTTCTGAAGAAATAATAATGAGGTGTCATTGCACAATTATGCTCTCTAGAAGTTCCAACATCAAAATCATATATTTCTACAGATCTCCAAAAAGTTTTAGACAATCATTCCAAGGTGTTTGAAACTTTCAAAGGAATCCCACATATTCATGATCATGATCATGCTATTCATTTAATTCTAGGAATTTTTCCTCCAAACATCAGTCCTTACAAATATCTTTATGTCCAAAAGAGCGAAATTGAATGTATAATTGTAAAAATGCTAAAGGTTGGTATAATTCAACCTAGTCAAAATTATTTCTCTGCTCCAAGAGTGCTGGTGCACAAGAAGGATGGATCATGGTGCATGTGTCCGGATTATAGGGAGCTCAATAAGCTCAGTATTAAAGTTGAATTTCCCATTTCTGTGATTGATGAATTATTGGATGAATTATATGAGCAATTTATTTCACCAAGTTGGATATCCATTCAAGATATCATCAAATAAGAATGAAGACCGAAGACATTCCAAAAACAACATTTCGAACTCATGAGGGTCATTATGAATTTTTGGTCATGCCTTTTTGCCTTACCAATGCACCTTATACATTCCAAGGGTTGACGAATTCCATTTTCAAACCCTTCCTTAGAAAATTTGTGTTAATATTTTTTGATGATATACTAATCTGCAGCAGGTCTTGGAAGGATCATGTTCAACATGTTGACAGTGTGCTCAAACTACTGGAGGAGAAACAATTATATGCAAAAACCTCCAAATGTTTCTTTGGAGTATAAAAGGTGGAATATCAGGGTCATATTGTATCTCAGGAGGGTGTTAAGGTAGACCCTAACAAAATTAAATCCATTAAGGAATGGAAAGTCCCCACAACCATAAAGCAGGTGTGAGGATTTCTTAGGTTAACAAGGTATTATCACAAGTTTGTTAAGAATTATGGGAAAATAGCATCACCTCTAACAACATTATTGAATAAAGATGCATTTTCATGGACTCCTGAAGCAACTAAGGCCTTTGAACATCTTAAAGAGGCAATTTTCCAAGCACCAGTCTTAGCTATGTCGTAATTCACAAAAACCTTTATTGTGGAATGTGATGCCTCGAGAAATGGAATTGGCGTTGTTTTAATGCAAGAAGTGTTGGAACAGGGTCCCCTAAAGCTGCGAATTTTGTACAATTTTGTATGTTTTGTATTAATTAGTCTAACTGTAATGTTTCTAATTTAGCTTCAGCTAATAGGAAAATTAAATTTTGCTTTTGGAATCTAGATACATGAATAATTGAGCAAGGAGGCTCATAATTTGCTCAAGTATGAATAAGAATCCCTCCTAGTGTGAAAGGGGATCATGTAATAACTAGTTCAAACATCCACATGTGTGAACAAGGTCTAAACTATGTGGGCAAGGTCAAGTTTGACCAAGTCAACATAAATTACTCTCAGAGAAGTGGATTCTAAATAAAGCCAGTTCAATGTGAATAGGGATCAAATACAACTAGATAAAATGAAGGAACCTTGAGTGTGAAAAGGGATAAGGCATGAAGAATCACTCAAATTTGACCAAGTCAACAAATTTTCTAGATGCATTGAACCATCTTGTTGGACAACGCAGTTTTTGTGGAGGAGCATTTGCACGGAAGCAACCTCATAGTGGGTGGGACCCTTGGTGAAGAAGCCCATCAATTATATAATGAAGGATATTGCAAGCATATGGACATATTGGAGATTATATTTTCATGATGTCTTCTTAGAATTCCTGCATACTTAGTTGTTTAGCTAAGTTGCTGCACTGCTTAGTGAAAGGGTTTGCCTGGGTGGGAATTCCCTACTCTTCCTTGGAGATCTTGTTCAAGAAATCTAAGAGGAGGCTTCTGATCTAAATTTTCCACTACCTGGTGTTGGTCCAAGCATCTACCTTCATAAAAAATGCATTCCCTTCATAAAACTGCGTTATTTCTTAAGGTGTGCAGTGGAAGGGGTTGAAACCCCATTTTAAGGAGCTAGTTTCCCAAGAGGAGGATCAGCCTTTCTTTAGGAAAGATAGAGGAAGCATATACAACCATTTATTTGAATTTTAAACCATATTTTGTAGAGATTCAGCCATATAGCATTATTCAGCCACAAATTTTGCAGCAACTTTCTCTTGTATATCTTTTTTGTCAAGAAACCCTTGCCGGGTCTTCTTGGATTTGTGTAAAAGAGATTAGATCTCTGATTTTGTACATCATTGAGTATTCTAATAAAATTATCAGTCATATTTCTCTATTTTCTAATTTAACCTCTCTTTATACTGCGCATTCACTTGTGCAGCTGCTCCGGCATTTTGGTAGTCTCGGGGTTTTGGCAATTTTAAGCTGTCTTGAGCATGGGAGGCCTGTTTAACTAAGCGAAAGGAATTTTTTTCTGGAAATATTTTGCATGCATGTCCTATATTGTCCATTCTAAGGGATGCAACCATTATATTCCACTGTTTTAACTCAATATTCATAAAATAGTGTTCTTGAGGCAAAAATAGTTGTTTTTCCCCACTTGGTGAATTGTATAAATGAATATTTTGTTGTTTTGATTGTTATTATGATGGATATGTGTTCAAAAAAATTACATGAGTTGATTACTTTCTGTTATCCAACTTTGGAATACCTTAAGGTATTCTTATTTTTGTAGAAAATTCCAATTTTGGAACATTACAGTGGTATCAGAGCAACAATCTTGGCTCAGCCTGTGAGCCCAAGAATTATGGAGTCTTCTCATAGGGAAGAAGAGATTTGCATAAGAAAATAGAGAAAACCCTTGTTTTCTAGAGAAAGGAGGTTCTCCAAACTTCTTTTTCCAAATCTGCAAGGTGGAAGCAAGGGCATCAAAGAAGTGAGGAGGGAGAAATCTAAAAATCCCTTAGCAAGATCTATAAAAGAGGAAGGTTCTAAATCCTTATCTTATGGATATGATCACTCAGCCATATCATAATATCTACCACGTTCTATCAGCCATTTCTTCATGAAGAGGAATAAATGAGAGGTGCCAAAGAAAGATATTCTTGGTGATTATTTGCAGGAATATGAAGATCAATCCGAGGAGTTCAAAGATCACTTGAACTTCCAAGGGTTTTGCCAAATTAAGGAGGAAAAGAGCACAAGGAGAAAGAATTAGGGTGAGGGTATATTCTTTCTATCGACTTTTGATGGATCACCTTGATGTCCAGCTAGGGCTTGGGTGAAGGAGCTAGACACCTTTGTGCAGCAAGATCAAGTTTCATAATTTGAGGCCATCAAAGTAGCCGCGTTGCATTTTGAGGGTAAGGCCTATGCTTGGTGGTTGTTTGAATCATTTTGATTAAAGAATGCAAATACATCTAATTATGAAAATTTCATTGAAAGATTAGTAGAGAGGTTTGATGATACTTCATGTGAAACATCTTCTATTGCAACTATCAAACCACATCAAACAAAACTTTTGCATGAGTTGGGAGGGTCTATCTATCCCACTCCATTTCTAAAAACCAATGAAGAGGAGGTGAGCTTTTTTGATGCTTTTCCAAGGGTAATATCTCCTTTGGATGAAGGGCTTTCTTCTCAAAGGAAAGACATGAAGATTCCTTCTTCAAAAGAAGACCAAGATTTGGGGTCTCTTGTTGAAGATAAGGCAGCTTCAATTATTGAAGAAGAGAAAGGGAAGGCAGGGGAGAATAACGTAGTCATGAAAAGAGCACCTCAAGCACCTCATGGAGAAGAGGATGGAGCACTTGCTCCAATAAAAGAAACTCTTGCACTTTTGCAAGGAGTTCCAAAAGGTCTCACACATAGAGCTCTTGGCATAACACATGAGCAGCATGCACTTTCATTGCCAAGTGATGGGATCTTGAAGATAGGAGGAGGAAAAGAGGAGGAATGACATCATAAGATGAAGAGCATGAACCATTCTCTATTTCAGAGTTTGGAAGAACAAAGAAGGCAAGAGGACTCATGCAACAAAGGTAGGGGCAAATATGTCCACCTACATTCACATCCTACTCTATGCCTTGATGCCTCTTTGCAAGGAGGCATTTCAGCAGGAAGACCTCCTGATTGGAGGGAAACTAAAGTGTTCTCTCAACTATATGTAGCAGCAACATATTTTTTTAAATAGGGAACCTTGGAAGGAGCCACTACAGTGCTGAAAATCATTGATGGGAGGCTAGGCAAATTTCTGAAATTGACCTTGCTTTCTTCCATTCATCTATTTGCGTTGGAGGGAATAGATTCATAAATTTGTGCTGATATGAGCATAGTATCTAGAGGCTACTCCATAGCTTTGGGGAAGAAAAGGATACTCCAATATATAATGAAGATTTCTGAACATAACAAAAAGACAATTTCAATTTTGTATGCAGGAGCAAAATTGTGGAAGTTTTTGAGAAAGAGAACCTTTCAAGGGGAGGGTGACTTTCCTAAACTTAATCTTGTCTTGAGCAAGATAAGCTGCAATAAAGGCAGCAAAATAAAGTTGGGAATACCCCAACATGTGACTTTAACATCAAGGATGTCAAGAAGGAGAGCCATCATGTGACAAATGCATCATTTCAAAATTCTACAGCGCTGTCAATGTTGGGAAGCCTAGACCCTTATTGTGAGTCCCAACTCTTGATGGAATATTCTAAGGACCTATTCACATGTAAGGTTCTTGATGGGCAAGCAATGGATGAAGAGTATGAGGTAGTTAATGGAATCATTTATGTTCATAATCAAATCAACTTAACCAAATATTCCAAGCTCAAGGATAAACTACTTGTTACAACTTATGAGGTCTTGCTTTCAAATCCCACCAGTTTCATTAAAACATGTCATACTATCTTAGATGGATTCATGTGGGAAGATTTCGAAGAGGAGATGCACTCTCATATGAGTAAGTGAATGAATCATTTGTTGGTTGAGGAGGAACATAGCTCTTGGGAAGAGTTATCATTATCACCTCCTTATTTATTGAGTGTGAGAGGGAGCTCATCCATGAGCTACCTTGTTTATTTTAAACAAGTGTATGATAAACATTGTATTTTTGAATCTCATGATGTATTTATTACATACTTGCATTTTCTTAACACACATGTGCAGGTATTGGCTCCAAGAGGGGGCACTTTTTCTGATGAGCTTCATGAGCCACCTTGGGCCATGAACAATGGTGATGTTGGCCACTCTTTGGGAGGTCTTGGAGAGATGATGTACTCTTCATGGTGTGATTCATTAACACCAACCATCATACACCTTATCCAAGCATGCAAGAAGGATGGGACAGCAAACAAGTGTTGGGGAGAATGCTTGTCATATTATTTTTCAAGGTAGTTAGGAGTAAAACTGCGCTGGTTGCAATTGAGGGACCATTTTCATTCTCCCTTATTATATATGGAAGCTAGCATGATCTTAATTGTGATCCCACATGCTAAAGATGTTCTTATTTTTGTTGGGAACATGGTTGGAGGAGAGACACATTTGTTGGGTGTGTATTTGGGGGAAGAGAGCCCCTACTTTTTCTGCACTACATGTTCCAAGGGGAGCATGAGAAACTATATGGCCACCATTGCATATTACTTGTTTCTTTATGATGTGGAACATATGGTTGGTTGTAGCACTTGGGGCATGCCTCTCATGAGCAAGTGGGAGGAGCTTTTCTATGAATTACCAAGCTAGAGGGTGATTCATTTTATTTGGATAATAGCATGGAGGGGGGAGACCTCCATTGATGATGAAATTCCCCATGATTGTCATCATTTATTTCTTGAAAATGACATGGATCAGCAAGAAGGTTTCCATAGCAACCTTCCTTTCTTTCATGATGAGAGCCATTGGGTTTATTCACCAAAGGCCAACTTGTACACTTGAGAGGAGCCATTGGGAGATGGAATCTTTGCAGAAATTTTGAAGCAATGGAGGAGACTATGTGATGAGAGGGCCACAAGAGGAAGAGGGGAGATTTTGCAGCACCCTTGCAGTTTCTTGAGGACAAGCAAAATTTGGGAGGGGGAGACTGCAATGTCCTAATTTAGCTTCAGCTAATAGGAATATTAAAATTTTCTTTTGGAATCTAGATGCATGAATAATTGAGCAAGGAGGCTCATAATTTGCTCAAGTATGAATAAAAATCCCTCCTAGTGTGAAAGGGGATCATGTAATAACTAGTTCAAACATCCACATGTGTGAACAAGGTCTAAAATATGTGGGCAAGGTCAAGTTTGACCAAGTCAACATAAATTACTCTCAAAGAAGTGGATTCTAAATAAAGTCAGCTCAATGTGAATAGGGATCAAATACAGCTAGATAAAATGAAGGAACCTAGAGTGTGAAAAGGGACAAGGCATGAAGAATCATTCAAGGTTGACCAAGTCAAAAAATTGTCTAGATGCATTGAACCATCTTGTTGGACAACGCAGTTTTTGTGGAGGAGCCTTTGCATGGAAGCAACCTCATAGTGGGTGGGACCCTTGGTGAGGAAGCTCATCAATTATATAATGAAGGAGATGGAAATTATATGGAAATATTTGAGATTATATTTTCATGAGGTCTGATTAGACTTTCTACTTAGACTTCCTGCATACTTAGCTATTTAGCTAAGTTGCTGCACTTCTTAGTGCAAGGGTTTTCTCGGGTGGGAATTCCCTACTCTTCCTTGGAGATCTTGTTCAAGAAATCTAAGAGGAGGTTTCTGATCTAAATTTTCCACTACCTAGTGTTGGGCCAAGCATCTACCTTCAGCAAAAATGTATTCCCTTCAGAAAACTGAGTTATTTCTTAAGGTGTGCAATGGAAGGGGTTGAAACCCCATTTTGAGGAGCTAGTTTCCCAAGAGGAGGGTCAACCTTTCTTTGGGAAAGATAGAGGAAGTATCTATGGCCATTTATTTTCATTTTCAACCATCTATTATATAGCTTCAGCCATACAGTGTTATTCGACCAAAGATTTTGCAGCAGCTTTCTCTTGTTTATCTTTTCTGCTAAGAAACCCTTGCCGAGTCTTCTTGGATTTGTGTAAAAGAGATTAGATCTTTGATTTTGTACATAATTGAGTATTCTAATAAAATTATCAGTCATATTTCTCTATTTTCTGATTTAACCTCTCTTTAGACTACACAGTCACTTGTGCAGCTGCTCCGGCATTTTGGCAGTCTTGGGGTTTTGGCAATTTTAAGCTGTCTTGAGCATGGGACGCATGTTTAACTAATATAAAGGCATTTGTTTCTGGAAATATTTTGCATGAATGTCATATATTGTCCATTATAAGGGACACAACTGTTATCTTCCACCTTTTTAACTCAATACTCAGAAAATAGCGTTTTTGAGGCAAAAATAGCTTCTTTTCCCCACTTGGTGAATTGTATAAATGCATAGTTTGTTGTTGTGATTGTTATTATGATGGATATGTGTTCAAAAAAATTACATGATTTGATTAATTTCAGTTCTCCAAATTTGGAATACCTTAAGGTATTCTTATTGTTGTAGAAAATTCCAATTTTGCAACATTACACTAACACAGGGGTTTTGGGGTGGGTCAAAGCCTTGAACACATTTTAATAGGTCAAGGGTAGACCTAGAGTTCAAAAACCATGGTTTTTGGACCATAGGAAAGCATAGGCTAAGTCGTTATAAATAGATGAACATTTTGAGTCTAGAGGTAGGCAAGAATTGAGTCTGATGCTACGTGCGAATTGTTAAATCCATTTTGGGTTGGTTTGGGTAAGGACTCCTGTTGGTTGTGTGCATGGAGATCCTCAATCCTGCTGTGTGTGGACCCTTTTGGCTGTGTGTGCAGGCTGTGTTTCAGATTATAATTGGGTTTTGGATGCTAATATATGCAGATATAGTTGAATTATCTTTTTGTTACCTGGATCTGTTGTGTTATTGTTAATGCGAACCTTTGAAATTTGTTCGGAGCTACGAATAAATCAGTGATATATTTTTATTTTGAAAATATATCTGTGTTATGGCATAAAGTATATCTATGATCTGTAAGTGCTAGTAAATTGTTGATACACACGTGGATGCGAAGGTACTGACTAGATCTGTGCATAGTAATAACTCTGTTAGGATTAATTACGAATTATACTGTTAACAAATATGTGAATAGACCTGTTTTGTGCAAACCCAATAAGTTGTGAACACATATCTGCTTGACTTACTCTCTCTCTCTCAGGGTGCAAGAACCTAGTTCCAACACCCTCCCATACTGCTTTGAGTGACACTTTTTCCTGCACAAGTAGGTCACTGCCGAAAGGGCTAATAGTATAGGGGTTTGTTGGCAAACCTTAACCTATGAACCTAGGTTAGGACTCCTCAAGCCAAAAAATGGTTCCGTTGCCAGGACCGAGAGAATTTTGAGAGAAATATCAGGTAATTCCAAGGGAAAATTGGAGACCTGAGAGGGTGGAAATTATAGAGTGGTTTGAAAGATAGGTTGAGGAATTTTTTGTGAAGGAGAATCACAACACGAAGTTGACGGCTGAAAAGTGGAAAAATAAGTGCATCTTCACTGAAGTCTACAAAATTTTCTTTGTAACATTTGCGAATGAGCTTCAGGAGTGATTGGCGAGGCTCGTAGATTTCTAGATGTGTTAGAAGGACAAGAGGGTCATGCAGTGGACTCCAGAGTTGATCCAGCAGTTAGAAAGAATAGATAATACCATCACTCGTATGGTAGATCACTGGGTGGATAGCATGCTGGGAGGATTTGTGACAAAGTTCGCAGTCGAACAGCTCATGTCCTATTCTGAGGCAGAGCGAAGGTTCTTCAAGGGTTTCTAGGGTAAGTTTCTGAAAACACTTCCATTATTAATCAAAATTTTGTTGTGCGAAAAAGGCATTCTATGCAGCCACACCGAGTGAATGACCTCCAATCTGGGTGAAATCACAACATGAAGTGGTAAGTACTACCATACTCATCAAGAAGGAGATAGATCTGTCTACAGTCCAATAAGAGAATCAGCTACACAGAGCCCTCCAGCTACACCATCGTCAAGTTAGCATAGGGGTAAAAACTCACCCATACCTCCACCGCCACCAGAAGACAATATAGCCTCGCACATGGGCTATGGGCTACACAGAATGTGGCTAGTGACGTTGTAAAGAGAATGCAGCTATCGCTTGCCTTTGAAGGAAGGGCATTGAATTGGTATATGGGATACGTAGGATAGCACGCAGATCCATCTATCCCAGAGATCAAGACAGCGTTAAAACAATAGTTTTGAAAGCCTAATTCCTACTCACAAATAGTGGTCAACTTAAAATACTTTAGACAAGGACCCACTGAATCATTATAGGAGGCTGATCAGCAGTTGAAAAAATTTATCAGAGATGGGTAATTTCAGTATGATGATAGGAAGCACAAAGAATGGTTTGTCGCTATGTTGCTACCTCACCTGCGTGGACCTATGGGCAGCAATCGATCACAACGCAGGAGAAGGCTTTGGAGATTTCTATGAAACTAGGGGCTGCACTAAGGATGATGCTTAGTTTGGGATATTGCAGATTCAGGGAAAATTGGAGGCAATGCAAATTGAAATACAAAACTTGCGAAAGGAATGGGGAAAAGAGGCTAGTCCAGACATATGGTGCATAAGATGCAGGATGTCTGGTCATACCAAGGATCGGTGTCCCTTGCTGGCAGATTATATGCAGGCTAGAGGACCTAGCCCATTATGTCCTAAGGAGGCTGCGAGACCGAGTAGTCCAATATTGTGGTGCATTGATTGTCGTGTGATGGGGCTACATGATACTAACTACTATCCCCGCTTGGGTGCTTATGTTCCATAATTGAAGCAGCAATGGTGTGGATTCCGCTCCTATGTAGGGCATAACGAGCATAATTGCAGGACCTATGATTTTATTATAGATCAAGGAAACCTATACATGGTGCAGGATGACCCTTCTTCACCACTATCTCCCTCAAGTAGAGGAGGCTCCCCAGCTAGGGGCAGGGGAGGGGGAAGGGGTGGAAGCGCAGGTCGGGGAAGAGGACAATTAATTTGTTATAACTGTGGGGAGATAGGGCACTTTGCGAGGGATTTTCCAAACCCTACATAACAACCTTGTCATTATTGCAGAAAACTGGACCACATGATTAAAGATTATCCAATTATGATAGCAAAAATGCAGGAAAAGCAGCAGACACCTATGCAGAATGTACAAAGGGTTAAAGCAGAACTAGGTGATGAAGGACCAAGTATTAATTTTTTAACGTGCAACGGTATGGCTATGGGAGGGGCTGAAGAGAAAACTGAAGTTGAACCTCTTATCCGGAAAGTAGCTGCCAAAAAGGAAAACTTGGACCTACAAAAAGAAAAGGAAACCTTTATCACAGCCCACAAAGATTTCAGTAAGGATGAAGCACCTATTTCAAAATCTCCAGCAAGCCTAAAAACTGATGACAAAGTTAAACCATTTCTATAGGAATATATGAAGTTAATGCGCAACTAGAAGGCAGTAGAGAATCTGCAGGTATTGATAGACAGCTACGCAGAAAGAACTAATCCACCCCTGGAAGTTAAGGATGTGCACAAATTGTATAAGAATAATAAATGCACTGGTATGGAAATGTGACTAACAGCGTATATTGGTGATTATGAAATGGATCAGGGTATTTTAGACCTGGGATCATATGATAATGTATTGCCCAATAAAACTTGGCAACGAATGGGAGAACCTAATTTGGAATGGTCCACTATGCAGCTGTGCATGGTCAACCAGCAAAAGATCATACCATTGGGGAGGCTATCAAATATTATGATAGATATCGCAGGAGTTAACGTTTGGGCCAAATTTGAGGTAATTCATATTGTGGAAAATGCGGACCCCTATCCTGCACTCCTAGGGTTGCATTGGGCCACAGATATGGGAGGCATCATAAACCTAAAGAAACGAAGCATGGTGTTTGAGAATGAAGGTACGAGGGTGATAGTCCCGCTAGACCCTATGGAAGGAGAACGATATATAGAACCAGTGCGCGAAGAAGAGGATGTGGATCACATCTAAAAGTTGATTGCTCGGGATGAAGATTAGATAAATCCTACGGCTGATGATATGATTTGCTGGGAAAAGGATAGTGAATGTTTCTCTGACTCCAACGGGGAGATGGAAAATTGGCAGAATCGGCTACATGATGTATTTGTGCTATGATGTCTTAGAATCACAAAGAACTTCTGATGCATCTCCTCAGAGGTAAGAGAACTACCCTAATTTTATGGTTCTGGTAGTATTAGAGAATTTTTGCAACCATTTGAAGCTGAGGTCCCAAGAGAGCGAAGGTCATGGGCTCTTAATCTAGCCATTCATGCAACACCTGCGAGGTGGTGGGACACGCATAAAGGGACGTTCTAGGATTGGGAAGAATGTCAAGATATGATGGTCCTGTGATTTGAACCTCTAGTTCACCTGCACGTAAAAATTTTCCTTGGCCCAGGGGACCCGCGTGAGCACTTGTTTGCTTGGATGGAGAAATGGTGCGAACGAACTATGGAAGAGTGGGTTCACCTGTTTATTCATGCCTTGGGGCCAATCCCCAGTGCATGGTATTTAGATGCGAAGCTACACCAGTGCACCCGCCACTGGGAAACATTGAAGGATGAGTTTGTAGGGACATTTGGGTTGGTAGGTGGAACAGAGGTGCTCGATGAAGCTCTAAGGGATATAGATGCCTTAGTATTTAATGAATCACGTCCTTACGCAGCACTTGGGGCACCAACATGGGAAACGCAGATGTAGGATATTTTCAACTGCCGCAATCTAGCAATAGAAGAGTGTGATGAAGATTCACGAAATGTCTCTATCCTAGAATCGGAGGGAAAGCATGTAGTTGCTGGACCCCCACTGCAAACTGTTAATGTTACTAAGCCTCTGAAGCTGCAAGAAGTCAAAATTGGAACGGAGGAGAAACCTAAGCTGGCCAAAATTTGGGACTACTGGGATGATGATACAGTAGGAAAATTTCACAGAATACCAGGACTTATTCCCAACGAATTTCTCGGAACTCAAGGGGATTACAGGGGACCTAGGGGTCATGCGCATCACTTTAAAACCAGATGTGCACCTTGTGAAGAAACTCCCTTATCGGCTGAACCCTAAGTATAAGCAAAAGGTTAAGGAAGAAATCGACAAAATGCTCACCACAGGTATCATCAAATCCGTCGAACAGTCAGACTAGGTAAGTCTGATGGTGGTTCAGGAGAAAAATACAAAGGGAGAAATACAAATCTATGTTGACTTGCGCAAATTGAATGATGGCTGCGTACATTATCCCTTCCCTATGCCATTCTCAGATCAAATCCTGGACAACGTGGGAGGGCAGGAAGCATACTCATTTACAGACGGGTTCTTGGGCTACCATCAGATCAGGATCCCACCTGAAGATCGCAGCAAAACTTTGTTCACTACTGAATGGGGATCCTTTCAATATACTGTCATGCCATTCGGGCTCAAAAATGCCTTTTCCATCATTTCGTGGGTGGTGGTCGTAGTGTTCAAAGAGTAGTGTTCAAAGAGTTCATCCACAAGCTTTTGGAGGTATATTTTGATGACTAGGCTATCATTGGATTGGTGAAGAAGAACATCTCGAACCTGCGCATGATGTTGGATGTGTGTAAGAAGCACCAGATTTCCCTAAATATCAAGAATTGCATATTCTGCATACCCTTCGGAATCTTGATCGGGCACATAGTTTGTCGTCAAGGACTGATGTTTGATCCTGCCAAAGTCGTAGTTATCATAAACCTTACCTACAACTTAGAAACAGCTGCACTCATCCTCGAACACACAGGGTACTACAGGAAGTTCATTCAAGGGTACGTGTTGATCACAACACCCATGGAAAAATTTCTTAAGAAGGATGTTTCATTTTTTTTGGATGACGAGTGTTAGAAGATCTTCGAGCTACTCAAGGACAATATGGTCTCTACACCTATTCTCATCTTTCCTGACTAGGCGAAAGTATTCCATATTCACGTAGATGCATCAGGGATTGCCCTGGGAGCTGTCCTTACATAGCTTGGAGATGGAGACATTGATCATCCTATTGCATTCGCTAGTAGGAAACTCTTTGGTGGGGAGCGCAACTACTCCACTACAGAACGGGAGGGATTGGTCATGGTCTATGCATTGCAAAAATATCAGCATTATCTATTAGGAGGACACTTCAAAATTTTTACAGATCACTCGGCTTTGAAATACCTGGTGAATAAGTCAGTGTTGGGGGGGGAAGATCTGTTGATGGCTACTACTATTTTAGGAATATTATTTTGAGATCATTGTCAAGCTGGGGAAGTTGAATGTTGGGACAGACCACTTGTACCGAATCTAAAGTGGCGAAGAACCAACCAACTTAGAAGAGGTATTTCCTGATGCATAGTTGTTCAGTGTTAAGGTAGTTTATGTGCACTTCGCCGAAATCATTCAATTCCTAACTACGGGGATGGCACCTGCGGAATATTCGATACAACAAAGGAAAGAATTGGTAACCCGCGGAGCAGATTTTACCATCATCGTAGGTCATCTATATAATACGGGAGCTGACGAAGTGCTGCGAAGATACATTTTAGAGCATGAAACGTACGCTATCTTAGCAGAAGCTCACGAGGGTGTACCAGGAGGTCACTATGCAGGGAAGGCCACGGCACAAAATATCTTGAGAGTTGGACTATGGTGGCCTACCTTGCATAGTGACTCACACGATTATGCAAAGCCTGTGATACTTGCCAATGAATAGGAAGGTCATCACGCAGAGATGAAATGCCCCTGCAACCACAAATGGCCCTACAAGCATTTGACAAGTGGGCCATCAACTTCATGGGGCCTATCAACCCACTCGGAAAGAATACGGGTGCACGCTACGTCATAACGGCCACTGATTATGTAACCAAATGGACCAAAGCACAAGTTGTGAAGGATTTCACTGTAGATATCATTGCACACTTCATTTCTTATCAGATTCTGACCAGGTTTGGATGTCCGAAGATCCTAATGAGTAATAGAGGTACGCACTTTGTTAATGAAACCATACAGGCCTTGATGGAAGAATTTCACATCCACCATGCGAAGAGCACTCTGTATCATCCACAGGAAAACAGAGCGGTAGAAGATTTTAATAAAATATTGGAGCAAGCACTGACTAAGGTCTGTAATGTCGATCGCAGCGACTAGGACATGCGCATCCCGTCTGTTATATGGACCTATTGAAGCACCTGCAAGAATTTGACTGGGAAGACACCGTTTAGGATGGTCTATGGTAAGGAGGCTATTATGCCCATGGAGTATATTGTTCCTAGCCTGCGCATCACAACATTTACGAACATGGCAGAGCCTGATATCATGGAGGAGCGTTTAGCACAAATTGTGGCTTTGGATGAAGATCGTTTCATTACTAATTTCCATCAATAGGTTCAGAAGGCTCGGGATAAGGCGTGGCATGATCGACATATTAGGCAAAAGACATTTGCAAAGGGTGAATTGGTCCTGTTGTATGATAGCTAGTTTTTGAAACACCCAGAAAAGTTCCGATAGCACTGGCTAGGTCCCTACATGGTAAAATAAATCACTGATGGAGGAGTTGTTCGGCTATGTAATATCCCAAAATCAGGACTGCTAGCAAGGCATTCCTGAAAAACGCATTTTTTAGGAATGTATGCTAAAGGATTGGAAACTAGCCTTTGGATCCCTTAGATCTGAGTATATAAGACCTAAATCCAAGAGGGGATTAGAAACAAATCCTCCTAGGTGGGTTAAACAGGTCTCCCCACACCTAGTGTAGCTAGAAAATGCCCAAAGAAGGGGAATGCAGCAATACAAAAACAAACTGCTGGAAAATAATGTAGTTCAGCCCAATAATTGTAGGAGATTAGTATGGGAACTCATTTCACAGCTATACATCAGAAAAATAACTTTATACAACAGCTTATACAAAGTATAACAGAAAGGAGAAGCATTTACAAGAAGAAAACCTCAGAAATGAGGTGCTACAACCATGAGAAATGACAGAATAAGCTTGACAGTGTTATTTCTATTAGCTAAAGTAGAAGTATGTTACAACTTATATCTAGAGAAAATATGTACATAAAAAGATAGATCTAATTCATATCTATGTATAATAAAGGCTCATCAATACATTCCCCTTGGGGATCTCAGCAAATCATGAAAATACAAGAGTAGATCTGAGATCTAAGTTACAGATCTATAGTAATATTCAGAAAATTCTGAAGCATATAATGTACATCAGATCAGATCTAAAACAAACATGGATTGGATGGCCAATCCATGGATCACCACAGTGAAAGGAAGGATCCAATCACTAGAGATCTCTCCTCCAAGCTAATGCCAAAACACCCTGCAACTATGCTACTACAAATAACGTAGATCTGCAAAAGGGACTAAACTGTAGACTCTGAGCATACTTTGGCCTGATGCCAAGATCTGGATCTTAAGCTCCCAAGGTCTAGAACAATCTTGTAAAAGGGATAGATGACTTTACCAGTGAAAAGGGGTGCTAGAGTTACATAGATATGCAGAGATCTATCCTCCACTTGGTGCAGTTCACAAGGACAACCCAATCCTAAATAGGACAATGCTGTAGGTGTAAGATGAAGCTTGGCCAAATGCTAGATAGTGGACAAGACAAACAAGGCTCCTCCAAGAGATGCTCTAGGAAGGAGATGGGATTCCCAGCCAGGGACACCCAATGCTAAACAACATTATTCTCAGTTAAACAGCTAGAGAATGATATATGTCTGATCAAAAAATATATTCAGAAAAATGATAAACATTAACAACCCTCTCATGCTTCCCTCCTCTTCCTTTTATAAGATAAAATCCTTGTCAAACCCTAAACCACTTCAATGAGTTAGCTCCTTTCACATTTGGAGCCTCCATCTAGAACTGCGTTGTGTATCCATGAGGTACATTGAATCTAGACTGCGTTTTGGATTTGGTCAAGGTTGACCTAGTCTCATAGTTCAAACCCATTTACACCTACAAGTGTTTATTTTAGATGGCCCAGATTTGTCTCTGTTCACATAGGCATGGATTTATTCATTGTTTTCAAAAGTTTGACATGTCCTCCTTGGTTCATTTATTCAATCAACAGAAAATGAAACAAAATTGAATATTCCTCTTAGCTTGGGCTAAGTAGGAATATTACAGTCCTCCCCTCCCAAATGTTTCTTGTCCTCAAGAAACTGCAAGGACAGAACTGAAATGGATTGGGAAAGCATCTTTTCCCCAGAAATCATCCATAAAAATGAGTAACCTCCCAACATGGTAACTCTGAAACATTCTCCTCCACCTTAGGTTCCTGCAAAGAAGGTGGGCTAAAAAACTGAATATGGTAGACATAGGTGCCTACCCCACGTTGTCCTCCTCTCCACTTAAGATAAGTGTGGGGTGTTTTTTGATCCTGGGCTGCAATGATGTTGCCTTCAAGAGGCAAGATGAAGAATAGATCTCTAAATATCTTCTTCCCAACATTGTGAATCAAACTGGCCCAAACCATTCCATATGAGATGGATGGGAAATCATCACCATATGGTATCTCATCAAACTCATGGCCCACCTCATAAAGAAACAAGTGTTTGGCTGTGGTGGCCATATATCCTCTCATGTTCCCATTAGAACATGCAATGTAGAAAATGTGGGAATCCTCTTCCCCAAGGAATACATCTAGCCAATGTGTTTCCTCTCCAATCATGATCCTCACAAAAGCAAGGCCAACATCAGAAATTGGAACCATGATTAGCATCAAGGAAAATAACATACTGAAGGCTTCATATGATGCAAGAAGGTACCAACAATCTCCCATGAAGTTACAACGTAGTTTTTCCAACTGCAGCTTTATAAAATTACAAGGCAAGTGGTTGTTGGATACATGGTGGTCTATGTATGTTATTTCATTTACTAATGAATAGGAGATGGTTGCATACAAAAAATGAACATACATGAATTAATATAACACTTTCCCATGGCCATATAAGAGATGGTTGTCTGCATCATACAATTTGGCCCAATGTTGACCATGGAGCTCAATGGAAAGCTTGCCCTCTTGTGGAGCAATGCACTGCATAAAAATGGTAAGAGTATGCAGATCACTAAATGCAACAACAAGATCCTTACCATGTGCTAAGAGCAAGATCATGATAGGGTCCATAAACAAATACTCCATAAGGATATGAAATACTCTCATGGAGAGAAATGAATCATGTGCTGCATGAAGATCCTTCCTCATGTGCTTGGAAATCCAAGTCAAGAGGAACATAACACAGCAATAGATGTCTCCATCCATTACTCCATCTTTCTCGCCTCCTCCTTATCCATCAAGTGCACCAAGAGTGGAATGATCCTGGGAACACTTCATCCAAAAGTTCATGCTCCAAAGTGACAGCGTTGTTGGCCTATGCAAATAGGCTCCTGCCAATACATAGCTCCTTTCTTTGAGATTTTCATTGTCAAAGGCATTTTCCATAATGTTGCTACAAACAAGAAGTTCCTTCTGGAGTGGAAGTACTTCCAGATTATCCAAGGCTAAGGAGATAATGCCATCTCCTTCTCCTGCAACATCATGTAATGTGTGAGAGCAACTTTGCTCTTTCTCTCCAGAGAACATCTAAAGCAACAAAATATTTTGCTGCTTCCCCATACCTCCATCATGTAAATCATGTAGTGAAAACATGGTCATTGATATGAAGAAAGTCATATCAACACAATGTGCCCATACTCCCTGCTGCTCAATGATGCAAGTATCCTGCCACACATCTTTCCTCCACATACCCTCAGAAAGAGGATGATGGCCAAACTCTTTCAAAAGTAACCAGCGCAACCAAGCCTCCTGCTACCCGGTGTTGTGGTGGATTCGACACACGGGTGTACGAAATCACACGAGTTTAGAGAGTGTGGTCTACCCTCTAAACTATAGGTAACAAGAAGTATATGGGAGGAGCTCAGAAGTATAAAACTTAAATGAGGTAATACACTAAAGTATGCTCTGTTAAAAAACTAAAACTAAAAACACAAAAAGAAGCTATATATAGAGAGTTCCAAACAGTAACAAGGTAAACAACGGCTCGATGGCCTCTCCTTATTAAATGCTTGCAATGAAAACAAATCTTACCCACTTGCCAAAGGGCCTAGGCAGTGGCTCTAGGACCCGATGAACGGATGTTTGTCCTTCAATTTATACCTTTTGACGCAGTCTAACTCTCTCTTTGTTGCAATGGGCTAATATTGTTGGGTGGCCAACAATCGAGTCCTCTTCTTCAGCTCTTGCTTCTTGGGTCACACAAGACACTGGTGTTGCTTGGGAAACTTTGGCCAACATAAATTTGTGATCACCCATTGTTCATCTCTTTGTGGATTTTTATATGTGAGCTTTCAAACCTCCTTCCCTCCCTTGGTACATGATGGATGGTGACCCAAGGGAGGGGCATGATTCCATTGTGTGCTGAAATATGCTTTTGTGTGCTCACACAATGTCTAAGGGGGCGTTGGTGTTGTCCTTAGGCGGATTTCACATAAGGAGAAATTGTCCTTTTCTTGCTTGTGGTCCCGGAAAGAGACTTTTTCCGCTTCCAGGAATGCATGTTTATCAGGCTCCAGTGCGCACAAAAGGCACTCTTTTCAAAGGAAAAAGCGCGCATTTGAGCATTTATGACTAGTTCAAATTTGATGTTCTCAAAACCTTAAAGATTTTAAATACTTTTTGATTCCATAATGTATCCCTGTCCTGTAAATCCTTAGGCTCGACTTTAACTGATGTCATTTTCTGCTATATGATTTTCCAGTGTTAACAGATGCCCCCTAATGTGTGAGGTCTAGGAAGAACTGTATAGCCGAATACATTATAGTTTCTTTTCTGTATCGTACAGAGAGAGAGAGAGAGAGAGAGAGAGAGAGAGAGAGAGAGAGGCCAGTGAATAGATAAAACCTTGCACCAGTTTGAGATAACCATGGCCTAAGAGCCCCCTACAAGCAAACAAAATATACAACATATTTGAAAAATTTCAACGAGGCGGTCAGGTCCCATGCTCGTGATGTTATGGCTAGTTAAACAAAATTGACAGATACATGTGTTGTTTGTGTCACTACTGTGGTAGTGATGTTGGTGATTGTTGACGATGACTGCTGATGCCCTCAGGGGCGTTTTTCTTTGATGATAGGTGGAATGTAGTGCCCATATGCGTAATCTTGGTATGGCATATCACTGCACAATGTACGCATATGTACTGGTTGGGACCTTCCTGTGTAAGCATTGTTGTTAGAGACACTTATAAAGGCACGGGTCTTCGATGGATCTTGATCAAAGTGCAATGGTTGTAAGGTACGATACCATCGTGATATGAAAGCTTTTAGTGTAGTCGAATGTCAAGAGGACCGATGAAATCTATGGACAATGATGTCTCCCATAGTGCCACCTGAGGATACCCCTTTGCATGGGGAGGGGTCATCCAAGGTACCACTTCCTTTTTGGAAAAGATGTGTTGATGTCGACAAAAAGGAAGCCTTAACCGAACCATAATGGGTTTAGCATAGGCATGTTGGTGAGCGGTAGCTGCAAATGGATGATGGGGATACAGTGGCCCAAGGTCGAAGTATATTTGAGTAGCTTGGCAGAAGTCATAGGTATTTCTGAAGGGAAAAATCCCTGGAGTCTATAGGAATTCCAGGGCGGGTATGAACTAGCTATGATTGTCGTAATGGTGCGTGCATGGGGGGTATGAAATACTTCGACCAAGGGAGATGGGGGACTGTTACCATGGGAGGGAAAAGTGTAATATGAGGGCAAAGAGGCGAAGGGAGTTGTTTTTGATCTTTGTACACTTACCAAAAGAATAAAATAATGGGGTTTGGTTTGTACAAAACACAGAGACAGGTACCCAAAAACATGAAAGAGGGTCACTCACTTGATGGTGTGAGGACGGTGTTTTGCTGGGAGTAGGGGTCCCATTGGTTGGTCTCATGTGCGGGGTTGATGAAGCGATAGATGTCATAGATGGCTTAATGTTGATGGAGGTATGGTGGGCCAAATGCGGTGTGCAGAGGTGCGCTTTCATTTTTCTTGTACAACCCGATCGTCCAGGAAGGGGGTTGGTTTAAATGGTGAACTTGACCTTATGCATGGTATATGGATGGGCATGAGGTGCTTCCCAGACTAAAAATGGTATGGCCATGACATCACATGTGGGGTGATGTATGGTCTACCTGGGATGACGATCTCCATGGAAGGGAGGCTCTACCAACCATCACGGACGTTTATCATATGCAGGGTGCGGTGATGATAAATGTGGTCGGGTATGAGGACCCTATGGTTTATTTCTGATGGAGAAATGATGTCAGGATATGCAAAGTTTTCTGGGACTCTATCATGCTCAGTGTAGAATGATACCTACTCCAGAACTTTCGGTGGTGGGTGTTGTGAATGGTTTGCAGGTTCTTCCTGCAAAAACCACTACCTCAAGTGAAAGCATCTTCTTTTCATTCAATATTATTGAAAAACATGAATCTTGGAAAGGAAGATGGGAGGGTGCATACCTGCCGGCGCTTGAAAAAATATTTCTTCGAAAATCGAATGTAGGGTATTGCTTTCGTTCGTCATGGTATACTGATTATGGTGCAACTTACGATTTTCAGAATGGACCTTCTGATCTCCTATTATGGACCTCCGAAGTTCTGGAAAAGGGCAATAAATAAGGGATTATGGCCCTAATCCTATTCATTTGTACTTGCTGAGTTTTGGGAGATCAGAGGTGATAGCAGAGCCTTTCTTTCCGTTGCGGTCAGCCTGTGTACTGGGGATTAGTGATACTATGCCGAGGTAACTCTCATGACGTCCTGCATTTTAATTTTTCCAGTTTGGTGACGCCGGGGGTCGTACAAATTAGGTTTGTACGGCCTCAAAGGAACTTTTTTCCCTAGATTGCACGGGCGATCTAGGAAAATAGGCACCCCCCCTTGCACTCATTTCTCAGGTACAGCCGTGCTAGGGTGCGCTGTTCCTACCTCTTTGCATGCGAGGGCATGCCTGTGAATGAAACAGGGGTGCAAGGGTGCGCCTATCTAAGATACAGGTGCGCAAGGGCAGTGTTTTTGAAAAAACTTGGGTTTTTTGCTGTCCCTTATGATTTTTCTCCTTTGTACTGATGGGTGCCTGTTGGTTGGCAGGTTGGTGTGGAGAGAACGAGATTGGCCTGAGATCCATACCACTCTGGCTACTGATGCTAGGGCGCACCATTAGTTGGCTGCATGGGGCCTCCTGAAGTTTTCCGAAAACGAGTTCCTTCAGTAACAGGACTGTTTGTTACGTTATATCATACAGCATTGGCGCAGGAGGCGCAACATGTTTTTCCTGAGGGGGACGAACCTAATTATCCATCCGGAGATGGATATTTACTTTGTGACTAGATTACTGCCTCGGAGAGAGATGCTGAGGTATCCATTTCTTGCTGGGTGAGTGAACATGGATAGGTTCCAGAGGAGGCATTGCGATGGTGAGCCTCTTACTAAGGGGTGCATAAATATCACCTTAGTGATAGATGTGGCCAAGTGGTGTGCTCTGGCCGTTATTGTGCGACTGGCGGGGTCGTTTGCGCCTCATCGGGCATTGGGCCCACAGTTGGCGGTTTTACGCCATTCGAGGAATGGGCATTTCTTTTATTTTTCTCACTTCTACTTTGATGGTATGGTGTCACAACTAAACCAGGTCTAACGTGGATCCAAATTATTTTTGTATGCTGGCATTTTGTGCAGCATCATGTACGAGAGGGTCGTGCTACTAAGGCCCGTGGTGGTTGTGCCTATTAGGGGGCCGAGGGAGACACGTATGAGGAGGTGGGCTCTGGTGATGCCACACAGCAGTGGTGGCAGTGTGGGTCATTATTGGAATGACACAAAGGAGGCCTGTTTTGAGGCCAATCCGTAGATTTTCTTTCCATACCCTTATGCGAGGATGGACTTTCAGGGTGATCCAAATATTGGTCTCCCTTTTGGTTATGTTTGGGGTCCTGCAGGTATGTGTTATATTTCTACATTTACTCAAGTTTTTTGTGTACCTGAGTGTTTTTCATTGATACTAACATTCTTTTGGTTACTCGTGTAGATGTTGGCGAGGTGGGACGCCCAGTGGCCCGACTGGTGGGTCACAACCCTCTACCATGACCGCCTAGTGGTCGGGGGGGTGGTGTCGTAGGTGAACTGGGCGAGGGTGTCGATAGACCTGGAGGGGATGGTGCTGGTCCTTCTGGTGAGGGTAGCAGCATGGGTGCAACTGAGGTAGCGGCTGAGAGAGCTCGTGTAGATGCGGCTGAGGCACGCATTGCAGCACTTACAGTTCAGGCAGAGGCTCTAGAGGACTTCTAGGGTCGAGTGGACTATTTGACCCATGGGATGCCTGCTCGAGGTCTTATGGATGACTTCGAGGAGATATGGCTAGAGACAGTGATGGCTCGTGAGAGGGACTACCAGTCTACTCTACGATGGGTAGCTATCGCAGTGGCGACAACAGCTCTAGTGGTGGTACCAGGAGCAGTGGTGGGCCCAGGTGCTCCTCCTGAGGGGCAACCCCCCTAGGGTAGATTTGTACATAGGGAAAGCACCCATTATGAGGATGCTTCCCTTATTTTTGATGACCTCTATATTTTTGGGCTGGCCAATGGGCCAGTGATACTATTTTTGTACTCTAATACACATATTTTTTTATTTATATATGAGAGATCTTTTTTGCAGCTCTACATGGTGTGATGTCTATTTCGGTTTATGCATTTGTGTTATGCTGATGGATATACATGTTTTTGGTTTTTGTGTATGGTGGTCTTCACACGATGCATTCCAGTATAGGATATTGTTAGCTATGCGATCAACTATTTGGTTTTGATTCCTTGATACATGTGAGAATGTAATATAATCAAATTGTCTGCTTAACCTTCTGGCACACAAATATTTTCTAAATAGGTTTGCATCTCTGGTTTCAAATTTTTGGTTTAACTGTGAGACTACTAACTGGGAATCTAGGTAGACATGCATATGGCGGATGCCCTGGTGGAGGGACTCACACATAAGTACAATAATGGCATCATATTCTGCCTAATTTTTGGTTGTTGAACCGATACACACGCCGTTTGAACATAGTGGTGATCAGTTAGGGTAGTAGATGACCCAGGCTGCTGCAGCTAATTTTTGAGACCATCACGATGCTCCATCATCAAATCTGAAATAAGGTTCAAGTTGGTGATCCATGGTGATATTTTGAGCGTGCTTAGGTTTTTTGGGTCAAAAATATTTTGGTGTCGGGGTTTTTGTGTACATTAGCTCTAGGGGATAAGGGCTATAGGTGCCCTTACGGGTAGAATTTCTTGAGGTAAAGGTTGTTGACGGGGTTAGTGAGGTAGGTCTCGTCCGGTTCCATCAAGATGTATGCCCCCTGCCTGAGGCAATTTTTGACAATATAGGGCCCTTTCCATAGGGTTTCAAACTTTCCTGGCCCTAAGGCTTCTTTTGCGACATCATAGCAAAGGACTAGCTCTCCTTCAGTAAATGAGCGAGGGGTGATGTGGCAGTCGAATGATGCTTTTACCCTTTTATTATGGGCCTCATTATGTTGCGACGATTGGCGCCTATTTTAATCAATTAGCTCTAGTTGTACTAGGCGTTGTTCTAGAGGCTGGGTGTCATCAAGGAGTTCGATGGTTGTATGCAAGTTTGGGATCTCGCGGAAATAGATACAAGGGCATAAGGTGCCTTTGTTTTTTGTGACAGGAATAAAGCCGAATTCCTGTAACGGAGGGGTTGTTGAAATATTGTTTTGGGTGTGCGATGATACAATTCATATGTGATGAGTTGTGTCGCTGGCATGCGGCGGGGGAAGGATCTCCGCAATGGAGTCCTGAGTGAGTTGATAGTTGGCCTTTCCACTAGGATAGTGAATTCCTGGTAGATGGAAGTTGATTCTATCACAGAGATGTTTGAACGTTTGTAGCAACGGACATCCCTCTAGCGCGTGATTATGACTGGTGCAAATGGTGCAAGGTATCACTGTGCTGATAGAGTAGATAGTGTGAGAATATACACTACTCGATGTTCCAGATGTGGATGCTTGGAAAGGGTCTATTGCAGAACAAGTCGTCTTTTTTTTCCATTTTTACGTCGTAGGTTGAAACTTGCCTCCCTTTTTGGTGGGTGGATGACTTAATGCTTCTCTAGCTGCTCTCAACTTGGGGAGATGTGAGCACTTAAATGTATGATGAAAGTGTGAGAAAATTCGGCAGTAAGTGCGTGTGATCTTCTCTTGATTAGAGAGAAGCTTTTGGGGGAGAGATGAGATTATGCGGAGACTATTTGCAAGGGGTTTGAGTTCTCTACATTGGTTAATTAGGTGATCATTTAGATCACATAGACCACATGTTATCCTAGGCTTGGCCTAGGATTTACGTGGTTGGTGTGCGGCTTTATCCAGCCTGATGCACCACCCTGGTGGCTAGGTTGTTGGGTCAATGATGTATCTTTTATGCCATTCTTAGAGGTCGCTCGTCCTCTTTTCTATGGTATTAATCATGTCGATAGTGGGACGGAGCCGTGAGACATAAGCACAATGTTGGTCATAATGATTACCTTGACATATCAGGCAAAATATCTATGATATGGGTCTCCCATCATGCGTGGTCTGAGTCCGGGAAGGGTACCTCATTGGTATGCTGCTAAGTCGGGGCAGTGGACTATTATATGGTCCGTCTTCTTGCATAACGTGCATGCGGGTGGGTTTTGTGAAGTGCCTGCAGGGGTAACTATCGGTTTCCCACTAGGTCATTCTTCAGCTATCAAGAACATGATAGACCTACTCATCTCCTCTTCTTGGGTCATGGACCTGCCAATGGATTCAGCATCCATATCATCTTCTTGGTAGAGACGAACTATGGTTGAGCGGAGGCTATCCAGGGCTAGTCGGAAGCGAGGTATGTAGTGACAATCCTCCAAAATAAGTGATTGTTGGTGCATAATGGGCATGTGAATTGTGTTGCTCGTAGTCCCACGTAGTAGACCCTTTCAATTGGATACCATCTGTGAATGAGTTCCAATGCGACACACTCTTTGAGGTAGAGGCCATGTTCATCACATAGCGTGCAACATATAATGGCCATTACTGGGGGGCGCTCTACGTATTGGTGCTCCTCTTGTAAGTACAATATGGTGTGTGGTTCATCATTAATGGCCTAGATGGAGGGATCCTCTTGATAGGATCGCTCGATCGCGTTTAAGGCATCTCGATACCATGGTATTTATGGAAAATGGTGGGTATAATGCCCATAGGTGTCACAGAGGGCGCATGCGTGATTGGTACGTAGTGGTTTGCCTGTACTTTTTTTAGCAAGTCCCTTTTTATGGGAATGTCGTTTTGAGGTGCCTACCTCGTAGCCAAGGAGTGGTTTTAACTCGTCCAACTCCAGGCATATGTGAGTAGGGTGTCCTATGACATCACATATAGCATAGGTTGATGACTCCCTCTGTATGGTGGGGGTCACCACTTTCTTTCCTTTCTTGGAAATTTTCTTTACTGTGGTTGTCGGTTTCACAGCGGAGATTTCCCTTGCTGGGGTGGTTTCGGCTGCTACTTGGGTAGGTTGGGGCTCCTCAAGATCGGGGGGTTGTAACCCAAATGCAGTAACGTTGGTAGATGGCGTTCCTGGAGGGGGGACGAGATACCACACTGGGAATGCCAATTATATGTTAGGTAGGACCAATGTTGCCAAGACCTGTTGGGAGGTGAAGCCAGGAGGTGGGTATAGGAAAGGAGTTTGGGAGGCGGCATAGACTATGGAGGCTATAGTAGCTGATGCCTCGGTGTCGTTACTACTTGAGTCCATGTCCTGATTAACCTCGGTGCTTGATGTGGACATCACGCACACTGGGGCGCCTGTGGCATCAGGCAATACCTCAGGGATAATAGGAGGATCTCCTAGGAATGAGCTTAGGTCGGACGATGGTTTGAACTGGCCAGGGCCATATTCTTGATACCGTATAAGACCATCAGTGGCTATGTCTACATAGAGTGTTGGTCAAAGGACACTTTTTAGTGTGCATCAGCTGGTCTATTGTAATGATTTGATCCTCGTGGGGGAACATCATGATGCAAAAAATGGAGGATGCTATGGCAGACATGGTGTACATGTAACTCCGCCCAAGGATTATATTGTAATCCAAGTGAGCATCCAAGACTTCGATGTCTATGTGGACTGTTTTCTCAGCTAAGCAGACTGGTACATTTTGGAAGAGACCGACGGGGGTCGAGGGACGACCATCGTATGCTCTAAGAGTGATGAAGGAAGGTTTGAGTTCTGGGACTCCTGAATTTTTCCATACATTCTTTGACATGATGCACATGGATGCACTCTCGTCAATGACACATCGGTGAATAGTGATATTCTGTACCGATACTGGAGGGAAGCCTGGGGATGGCTTTGTCTAATTCAAAATCCATCATGCGCGTGTCGGTAGGGTCGACGGCGCCTAAGGCAGAAAGTAGGGCTTTCCACTGCTTCAGGCATGACTGCAATACCTCCAAAGTGGACATAGCAGCAGGTGATTAGGCTAAATTGTCTACGATGCTGTAATTTTGGGATGCTTTAGAGTATTTACCTACTTGCCTATTAGGCCCTTTAACCATTTTTGGCAATGGTTCCAAAGGAATCTTTGGAATGGTCAAAGGTGCAGTTGGCGTGCTCATAATATCCCTTACGTACCGGTGTATAGTGGGGTGTCATAGCTGTGATTCCGGGTTTGGAAAAACATTTCTTCCCCAGCCATGTAAATTTCATGGCTATTTTTCTCAGAATCATTGGGGTTTTGTTGCTGAGTGCTAACCGTTCCTTGATGGGGGAAGGGTTATTGCATAACTACAATTGTCTGGGAAGATCCTCCTTGTCCTCAGTTACTCTAAATCTTTCTAAGCTCAGGGAGTTTGGGACAGTGGTGAGTATAGTGCCCGTACTCTCCACATATCTAACAAGAATGGTTTGTTTGTAGAGGTGGCCGCTTTCCTTGCTTTTGGGCATTACTTGGCTCCTCGTTCTAGTTCCGGTTAGAGTTATTTCCTGACTGGGGCCGCGGTGGGTGCTTTTGGTTGTTGTCCCCCTATCCAGGGTTCCCTTTGAGTTTGTTTTTTACCTTTCTTTTGACCACGTTAGGAGGGTAATTCTCCTGATCATATTGATGTGGTTAATTTTTGGACGGCTGCACAAAGTTCACCTGTGCATGCTTTTTTGTTGGTGGGTTATGTGCTTGGGACTGAGCATATTGTTGTCCCATGTTTGCACGTGGCCGTTGGGGGGGAGTTCTTCCGTCAGTTTCTCTTCCTGCGTACTGGGTCCCCCCGGCCAGAGGATAAGGTCCTCCTTGGTGATACGCTAGCGCCCTATTAGTCAAATTTTGTTGCTGCATATGATGACTTTGAAATCTGGGTTGAGACATGTTCTGGGTAGACCCATGTGTGTAACCAGGATTCTGATTGTTGCTGCCTAGGTACCCTTGGGTCATTGACCTAATAAGTCCGTCTGTAGAGTTCGACGCACCTAGAAATTCTTGATAATATTACAGGTGCGGGGTGTTACGCAGGATATTGTATATGTATCCTGATTGTGTATAGATCAATTCAAGTTGTTGGGCTTTACTGATTGCGTCCTCTTCAGATGTGGGGTTACATTGCGCCACATCCTTTGAAATCTATGATGTCAGAGTTTTCAAGAATAGATCTAAAATGACTCGGTCGTCGAGTTGTGCTTTACATAAGCTACGACACCATCTCCACTCATGGAGATGTTCAGAAATGTGGGTAGAGGGGGATTGTCTAAAATGAGTCAGTAACTCCATTCCCGAATTGTGGTGAATGGGTAGCTGAAATTATGTGAGGAACGTAGTAGCGAGGGTGCTAAAGGTTCCATGTGAAGCATGGAGTTTCTCAACGTACCATTTCACGGCCACTCCCATGAGAGTGCATTGAAACAACCTTAATTGAATAGTATCGTCAATGATGCTATTTGATGAGCGCCACAGGTGAAAGGTCATTATATGATTCCCTGGGTCTTCCACTTTCTTGCCCTCAAACTTTGGTATGTCTGAAGGGAGCTTCGTGGGCATGGGAGGCCAATTAGGGTCGTGTGCAATGGGTTCAATGGTGAGCTTGGTTAAATCTAGTAGGTTTAACGCTACTAAGAAGGGTGACTAAGAGGTTGATGCCATGGCAACGTGTGAAGACACGAAGTTCTGGTTAGAACGAGGGTTAGTCTATGACGTACCCGGTTGTGAATTTAGTTGGCTTCCCGTATGGGATGCACTCTTCTACGACCTAAGGGATGAGGGGGGAGTGATGTGTGGTGTGGTGTCGGGAGACCGGCTATGGTTCCCAACTAAATTTTCTCCAAGAAAGGAGGAACCAACCACTTTGGCAACGTTCTGTCTTTGACGCCTAAACGACGAAAGACCTAGAACCCCTTCCGATAATGAGGGGAGGTTCAAAAGATGCCTGGAACAACGAGGTTACATTGGAACCATTTGAGGGTCGTCCAGGTTAGGTTTTGGAAAAAAATTTTGAGGGGATCGAGTCTGTGATCACAACAATTTTATGGCCACATACATAAGACAAAGCGAAAATGAAATGAATTTTCCTTTAACTTAATATATGTGAGAAATCAAGCGAAAAAATGGTTTTGTTTGTTTGCGTGTGATACTCAGAAAAATCCTAGAAGACATAATAACTTCCTCAAACACTCAAAAGTAATTGGGCCTTAAGAGTATCTCTTGCAAGTGCTGGCACAATGTCCCGAAAGAACTAGCGATGCCCCCAGTCAACCGAAGAGAATCAACCAAGATAAGGGTAGAGGGTCTGGCACTTTCCTGCACTGTCACCTATAGGGTAAAGGATGCCCTAGTTTTGACACTAAGAACCACCATCCCACATGAGCATTCGAGTCTTGGGCTTCTTGGTAGTCATCTAACAGTACCGAGTATCAGCTGGGTCAGGTAGCCCCAACTCATACCGCACGCACTACGCCTAAGCTTAACCCCCTCTGAATCGGGTCTCTTCCGAGCTCAGGTTTTATTTTCCCTGGGCTGATAAGTGGATTTTGAAGCTCCCTAAAAACTAAACTTCTATTTTTCAGATGTGAAGTGTGATCAAGGCGGCTTATTGGATGCCTACCCCCTTGATCCTAACTTAAACTATAATTTCTCTTGTGGCCCCTGTGGGGAGAGTTTAGTGAGTTGGTTTAAGTTATTTTTAGGTGGCTTTATTTTCTTAGTGGGTGAATGTGTGTGAGCGTATGGTGAACAATCTCATAATTTGAACATGTATATATTAGTGATCCTTTACAAAAGTCCCCTCGTTAAACTATGTGACGTTGTTCCTTGCTCAAATAAAAATCATTTGCGGATAATGGGCCGCTTCCAAAACCTCCTAATTAGTCTATGTGAGCGACTAAAAGGAGATGGAAAATCACAAATGTAGAGTGTTCATATGCTTTTCTAGGGTCACCCAATGGCACAAAGACAACAGAGATTACTTGCTCTAACTTGCGATTCAATCCTAGTTCCACAATTTCCTAAATGCAAAAATTGAAATTTAGACTAAACAATTTCTACACTAACTTATGCATGTGTGGTCATGAGATACTTACTTGGACTAGTTAAACTTAAGTGTGCATACCAGAGTTTGCAAAAAACATAAATTGTTCGGAAAGAAATGGTTAATTTCCCCCCTACTTAAACTATGTGAACACTTTTTGCAAAAAACCAACTTAAATGAAAACTAACTAAATGCCTACAAAAAGCAGCAAAAATCAGTTCTCACAAGCTGTGGGGTATCAACACAGGTGTTGGAAGATACATTAGGGGCTTCCCAACACACTTACAAGTAGAAAAAATGTAGAAGATAGGGAGAAAAAATATCTCTGCAAATTGGCGCAAAAACCTCTGACAGGTGCGCTTTCCTGCACACAGGTCACCTCTGAACGCGCGCTCTGTGCATCTATGTGAAAAAACAACGCGCAAAATTCCTGCAAGTAAAAAAAATTTAGGAGTTTCCTTCTTCAGTCTGTCACCTCAATGAGTCTAGGGACTACAATATGGGTCATAGGACTGTCAACTCCACTCCAGCATAGGCTAAGGGTCTCGTGCAAAAGATGGCACAACCACATAAACTTGAAACATGTCAGTGGAGTCGCCAATCCTGTTGTGGTGGATTTGACACATGAGTGTACGGAATCACACGAGTTTAGAGAGTGTGGTCTACCCTATAAACTATAGGTAACAGGCAGTATCTGGAGGGAGCTCAGAAGTATAAAACTTAAATGAAGTAATACACTAAAGTATGCTCTGTTAAAAACTTAAACTAAAAACACAAAAAGAAGCTATATATAGAGAGTTCCAAAGAGTAACAAGGTAAACAACGGCTCAATGGCCTCTTCTTATTGAATGTTTGGAATGAAAAAAAATCTTACCCACTTGCGAAAGGGCCTAGGCAATGGCTCTAGGACCCGATGCAAGGATGTTTTTCCTTCAAGTTCTACCTTCTGACGCAGTCTAACTCTCTCTCTCTGCTGCAATGGGCTAATATTGTTGGGTGGCCAACAATCGAGTCCTCTTCTTCAGCTCCTGCTTCTTGGGTCACACAAGACACTTTTGCATGTCTCACATGGTGGAAACACCAATTTCTTGCTTCACCCTTCAAGTGCAGCACTGAAATCTCCACTGCTTTTCTCTCTACCACTAGATGTAGTAGAAAAAATGCAATGAGTCTTCTTGCCCAAGCTTTGGCTGCAGATGTCCCATCAAAAGTAGACAATAGAAATCTATTGCCCTTGATTTCTCCCTTGCTGTAGGGTCTCCTCTCTTCCTTCGGTTGAATGAACTGTGGAAAGGCTAGAGTCTCTTTGAAGGTTCTAGGTTGAGACTTGTACTCAACAAGGTACTTACTTAGGATCTGATGATCCAAGTATCCTCCATGCTTCTTGTCTTTTGCTTTGTGAGAGTAGGAAGTGCATGGTCCTTCCTCTTCTCTTTCTTCTATCTCTTTAACCTTCTTGGAGAGGTCCTTTCTGGATCTGAAAACTGATGAGAGAAGTCTCATTATTTTCATCATCTTTATCTCTATCTTGAGACTCACAGGCTGAGCCAAGAAAGATGCTTTGATACCACTGTAATATCCCAAAATCGGGACTGCTAGCAAGGCATGCCTGACAAATTCATTTTTTAGGAATGTATGCTACAGGATTGCAAATAAACCCTTGGATCCCTTATATTTGAGTATCTAAGACCTAAATCCAAGAGGGGATCAGAAAAAAATCCTCCTAGGTTGGTTAAACAGGTCTCCCCACACCTAGTGCAGCTATAAAATGCCTAAAGAAGGGGATTGCAGCAATACAAAAACAAACTACTGGAAAATAACAGAGTTCAGCCCAATAATTGCAGGAGATTAGTATGGGAACTCATGTTACAGCTATACATCAGAAAAATAACTTTATACAATAGCTTATACAAAGTATAACAGAAAGGATAAGGATTTACAAGAAGAAACCCTAAAAAATGAGGTGCTACAACCATGAGAAATGAAAAAATAAGCTTGACAACATTATTTCTATTGGTTGAAGTAGCAGTATATTACAACTTAGATCTAGAGAAATTCTGTACATAAAAAGATAGATCTAATTCAGATCTGTGTACAACAAAGGCTCATCAATACATTCCCCTTGGGGATCTCAGCAAATCATGAAAATACAAGAGTAGATCTGAGATATAAGTTACATATCTGCAGTAATATTCATAAAATGTTGAAGCATACAATGTACAGCAGATCAGATCTGAAACAAACATGGATTGGATGGCCAATCCATGGATCACCACAGTGAAAGGAAGGATCCAATCACTAGAGATCTCTCCTCCAAGCTTATGCCAAAACACCCTGTAACTCTGCTACTACAAATAACGCAGATCTACAAAAGGGACTGCACTATAGACTCTAAGCATACTTTGGCCTAATTCCAAGATCTGGCTCTGAAGCTCCCAAGGTCTAGAACACTCTCGTCAAATGGATAGATGACTTTCCCAGTGAAAATGGGTGCTAGAGCTGCATAGATCTACAGAGATATATCATCCACTTGCTGCAGTTCACAAGGAAAACCCAATCCTAAACAGGGCAACGTTGTAGGTGTAAGATGAAGCTTGGCCAAATGCCAGATAATGGACAGGACAAACAAGGCTCCTCCAAGAGCTACTCTAGGAAGGAGATGGGATTCCCGACCAGGAACACCCAATGCTAAACAACATTATTCTGAGCTAAATAGCTAGAGAATGATATATGTCTAATCAAACAATATATTTAGAAAAATGCTAAACATCAACAACCCTCTCATGTTGCCCTCCTCTTCCTTTTATAAGATAAAAGCCTTGTCAAACCCTAAACCACTTCAATGAGTTAGCTCCTTTCACATTTGGAGCCTCCATCTAGAACTATGTTGTGTATCCATGAGGTACATTGAATCTGGACTGCGCTGTGGATTTGGTCAAGATTGACCCAGTCTCATAGTTCAAACCCATTCACACCTGCAAGTGTTTATTTTAGATGGCCCAGATTTGTCTCTGTTCACATAGGCATGGATTTATTCATTGTTTTCAGGAGTTTGACATGCCCTCCTTGGTTCATTTATTCAATCTACAGAAAATGAAACAAAATTGAATATTCCCCTTAGCTTGGGCTAAGTAGGAATATTACAGGCTAGCTACCTTATGCAGTGATATGCTCCCAAGATATTTCAATGGAAACCAGCTCAAACCATATCGGATCAAATGACTATATAGCCGAAGTAGCTGTATTGGGCAGAATAAGCACACAAAGGAAGGTTATGGTAGGTAGGACTGAGGTACGCGCAAGGATAGATAGTAGGTTTGGAGGCCCAGGGAGATGCGTTGGGGGCACAGGAATGTGTTCAGAGCACAGAAGGTGCACTGGAAACACAGAGGTGCACTAGGAGTGCAAGAGGTACGCTGGGAGCGCAGGAGTGAGCTGGGCGCACAGGAGGTGCGAAAACTAGCCATTGGAACAGAAAAACTAGGTAAAAAGTAAATTTTACCGTTGGAAGGAGTGGGTGGCCATCAATTAATGAGGAGATTTCCGAATATTTTTTACCGGTTACTTGATGGTAAGTTTCGGATAAGGTTCACCTACCCATTGGTTCATCTCCAAGGCTATAAAAGTAGATGGATAGCTCAGAAGAGGGTTCCGTGTATCTTAAGCAGTTTTTTTTTTGTACGATTTTGTGCCTATTGTGCCTTGTTGATGTCTGAGCATGCTTCCCTCTTAGATAGTAGCCACCCTGAGTTCATTTTTCGTGCCAGAATGACTGCAACCAATCCCGCCATATCGTCCTAGCCCATGACCTCAACGGAGTAAGAATCCAAAGAAGTAGTGGAAGTCAAACCAGAAGCCGAAGAGGTTATATCCACGCCGAGTCAAGAAAAAAAGAAGGGGAAAGAAAAGGCGCAAGGATCGGGCAAGCCTGCAAAATGGGCTAGGGTAAATCCCTACACATTCCCTTGAAATGTGAAGTCCTGGCGGGAAGCTACCCAAGCAAGCTTGCCTAAACCTGTAAGGAGACTGATGTCTGCTCAAGAAAAGTCCCAGGTAGCTAAACCAATTCGGCCTCGCAAGCCCTCGACATGCACGTTGAAGAATCATGATGGCTTGCGCACCTATCTGCAGATGCCGCTGACTCTGGGGGAGGATCCTATCAATGGAGAAACCACGACCGCAGTGACTTAGGACAAGTCACAGGATTGTGTTGGGGGACTGTTGGAATAGGGTCCCCTAAAGCTGCCAATTTTGTACAATTTTGTATATTTTTGGTATTAATTAGTCTAACGTAGGGGTTTTGGGGTGGGTCAAAGCCTCGAACGCATTGTAATGGGTCAAGGGTAGACCTAGAGTCTGCAAACAGGAAAGTGTAGGCTAGTTCGTTAAAAATAGATGAAAATTTTGAGTCTAGAGTTAGGAAAGAATTGAGTTTGATGCTACATGTGAATTGTTAAATATTTTTTGGGTTGGTTTGGGTAAGGACTCCTGCTAGCTATGTGTGTAGAGATCCTCAGTCCTGCTGTGTGCGGACCCTGCTAGCTATGTGCACAGGCTGTGTTTCGGATTGTAACTGGGTTTTGGATGCTAATAAATGCAGATATAGTTGAATTATCTCTGTTTTACCTGAATCTATTGTGTTATTGTTAATGCGAACCTTTGAAATCTATTCGGAGCTGCGAATACATCTATGTTATATGTTTATGTTGCAAATATATCTGTGTTATGATATAAAGTATATTTTTCATCTGTAAGTGCTGGTAAATTGCTGATATGCATGTGGATGCGAAGGTACTGACTAGATCTGTGCATGGTAATAACTCTGTTAGTATTAATTACGGATTATACTATTAACAAACCTGCGAATAGACTTGTTTTTTGCAAACCCGATAAGTTGTGAACACATATCTTCTTGACGTACCTACTCTTTCTCTCAGGGTGCGGAAACCTAGTTCCATAACCTTCCCATACTGCTTCGGGTGAGACTTTGGCCTGCGCAAGTAGGTCACTGCCGAAAGGGCCAGTATTATAGGGGTTTGTTGGCAAACCTTAACCTCTGAACCTGGGTCAAGACCCCTCGAGCCAAAGGGAAGGAAGACCCATTACTTTTGAAAGTCGTACCATCAAAGGAAAGTATTTACAGAAAGATATTTATGAGAAGGAAATGTTGGCAATACTACATGCACTAAAGAAAGGGCGACCTTACCTAATGGGAATACACTTCAAGGTAAAAATTTATCATGATAGCCTTAAATACTTTTTGGAACAAATACTATCTTCAGAAGAGCAGCAAAACTGGGTCACAAATATTTTCGATTATGACTTTGAAATCATCTACAATAAATGGAAGTTAAATGTTGTTGCAAATGCACTCTCAAGAAAGGATGAGGATGTGGAAGCATTTCTTTGTGCAATTTCTATTATCTAACTATATTGGATAACCGAAGAAAGGGAGGAATGGAAGAATGACGAAGAATTATAGCCACTCATTCAAAATTTGCAGCAAGATCCCAGTACATCTAATACATTTAGTTGGAAAAATGATTCCTTATGGTACAAATATTGCTTATATCTTTGTAAGAATTCCAAACTAAAACAAAATATTCTTTTGGAATTTCACACCTCTCCCATAGGAGGACACTTGGGATTTATAAAAACTTACCACAGGGTGAAGAAAGAATTTTTTTGGGATGGCCTTATATCTTATATTCAAAATTTTGTGGCAAAATGTTCTGTTTTCCAACAAAATAAAGTTGAGACAATTAAGACCCCAGTTCTGCTACAAACTTTTTCCATTCCAAATCAACGTTGGGAGGAGGTTTCAATGGATTTTATCACAGGTTTACCTAAGTCCGAAGGAAAGAGTGTCATCATGGTGGTAGTTGATAGGCTTACCAAGTATGGACACTTTTGTGCATTATCTCATCCATTTAAAGCAAGTACAATTGCTACTGCATTTATGGAAACAATTCAAAATCTACATGGAAACCCAAAGATTATTGTAAGTGATAGAGATCCCATTTTCACTGGAAATTTTTGAACAGAATTATTTTCTTGTTTTCGTACTCAAATATCTCATAGCTCATCTTATCATCCTCAATCCGATGGGAAAATTGAGATAGTGAACACATGTTTGGAAGGATATCTTCGTTGCTTTGTATCTGATAAAAAAACACAATGGGTCAATTGGTTACCTCTAGCTGAATGGTGGTATAACACTTCCTTCCACACTACAGCAAAATTGACCCCATTTATGGAACTTTATGGATATCATCCATCATATATCACATCATATTAACATAAATTTCTAAGGTTCAATCAATGGAAGATCACATTGAGAATCAACAAGAAGTTCTCCAACTATTAAAGGATAACCTAAATTTGGCACCGAATCGAATGAAACAATAGGTAGATCAACATCGCAACGAGAGAATTTTTGATGTAGGTGACTAGTTATTTTTATGGCTACAACCATACGAACAAGTGTCCCTCAAGAAATCTAAGAAGGATAATAAAATATCGCCAAAGTACTATGTTCCTTATAAGGTGTTGCAAAATATTAGTACTATGGCATACAAATTGGGGCTTCCTGCATCTTCCCGAGTGCACCCAGTTTTCCATGTTTCATGCTTAAATAATGTTATAAGTGACAAAATTTTGGTTCAAACAATATTTCCAAAACTTGATGAGGAAGGAAAAATTATATTGGAACCTAAAGCAATCATGGAAACAATAACTCAACATCTACGAAAACAATCAATTTCAGAGTATCTCATAAAGTGGAAGAACTTACCCACTGGAGATTCCACATGGAAGGATGAGAATTTTATACAGAAGCATCCAGAACTACTCAAGCGTTGAGGACAACATTTTTTTGAAGGAGAGGGGCATGTTAGGGCCCTATATTACTACTGTGATCCCTTATTTTTGTTAGTGTAGCCCTCTTATTGTTATTTTTGTACCCTGTAGTCCCCATATTGTTATTATTGTGCCCTTACATTATTAATGTTAGGTCGGCTAGGATTATATTGTGACCCCATGGACTCTTATATATAGAAAGGAAGTTTTATCATTTGTGTCATCCAATAATTTTTCATTTATGTAATGTAAAGGAGGTTTCCCCCTCGAAGATGTTTATTTCTAAGGCATTGATCTATCGTTTCTTCTATTTCGTGAGCTAGTTTCATAACAGGTGTACTCTCTTCAGCGATCAAATCAGATTACAAGGAGTGGTGTGTATCATAATTATTCAAAAATGAGACTTAAATAGGAAAGATAGTGATTATAGGTGAATCATGGAAGGAAACCCTAACCTAACCTATTTTATGGATCTCATCAATATTGTGAGAAGTTGACATAACCATCAGCAGAAGTTGAAGTGCCTCAACTTCTTAACAAGTCCCTAATCTTTCAGAAGATTGATCATCAAATTTTGGTGGCTTAGTGAAAAAAACAAGTGAATATAAATAATTATCATCAATAGTATCAATGAAGACATTATTGAGAGGATGATAGGCATAAAATCCTATAATTTGATCGGATTTGGAATTTGACATGTGATATTCTTCAAGGATTAAGAATGATGATGAATCGACCAAAGGGATTCCTTGAACTTTTAGGGATGTAGAATCTTCCTCTTCACCTATTAAATATTGCAGATTGAAAAGTTCATGCACAAGGTATTCGATATCTTCATATTTTGATTGTGAGACAGGCTATTAAGTGCCTGATCACAACCTAAACTAGCAAGATGAAGATCTAAAGGGTTTGAATAAACCATTGATGTAGAAGATTCATCAAATAAATTAGGGTACAATAGATGAAACGAATCAGTAAAAGAGACATCACTTCCAACCAAGTCTAGTTCATGACTTAAATCCTGCACATTAGTGATAACCTAAGGAATAAAGGGATCAACGTGAATGATATAAAAGGTGGAGTTGATTGTGGATTTATTATTATTTGAGAGAGATCTAGGTCATTTCAAATAGGTGAATAAGGGAGAATAATATGAGGATATTCAAGAATAGTTTTTGGTAGATGTTTCATGAGATCAAGTTGGATCTCATCAATAGGGAGAGGTGTTTTATCAACTTGATTCTCAATTCTTAATCATGAAATGTAGTGGAGAAAATTCTAAATTTAGCTTCTATCTTGCAGTGCCAAGAGGCATGTAGTTTTACCACAAGATTCCTACTTTTCGAATATGCTTTTGGATAACCATATTGTTCATCAAGAAGAGGATCCCCCTCCTCTCCATCATCATCATTTTGTTTTTCAACAATTTTAAAGTATTTTTTCTTAGCAATTTCACGTTATTTTGTAGTGAATACACCCTGATTTATTTCAATAATAATAATCAATCATTTTCCTTTTGATGCAAAATGAACTCTCTTGAGTGTATCCAAGAGGAAATTTTTTTATTGAATATGCCTCCCAACCTACATCCATGTCTTTAGCACACTGACTGGAAGAACATGATCATGCATATCCAACTCAAAACCAATGTTGGAAGCACAACCCTAAAACTAATTAATTTTTTTGTTCATACATATTTTTCTGCTTAAATCTCTAAATAGTTGTATAATCCATCCTATTACATATAGCCTATGCTACCAGAATACATCCTTCAAAAATTGTCATGTTGCTTTTTCAAAATCCCTATCTTTTAGGGCATTCTTTGGATCAAGAAAGAGAAATGTTTTCCATTGATTTGGGTGAGTGTTGTAGCTTCTACAACCACCCTTCAAAATTTTTCCCATGCTTTGATTTTGGAGCCTCCCTTCTGTCCATGTGAGCTAATCCTTCATTTTTTTCAAGTATTATTTCATGCAGAGCTTGTCATGCCTTGTTTTTATCCTGATCTCAACCTTTTCAGTCAAACGTCATCTTTTTCCTTGACCTTGCAGTTGGTATGGTCTTCCCTTTAGATATTGCACAATATTAGAAGGCATGCCAGCCTTGAGGAAATGCTTTGAATAGATATAAAAGGAAATCCATCCTTGAGCTTAGAAACTGTACAATCCTGAGGGGCAGGTGTTGGATGGATGAGTCATTCTTGCGGACAAGACAGACCTCCCAAGTGTCCCACGGACAGCTAGCAACAAATGGACAAACAAAACTATCTTTCTCTAGATATATTGTGATTCATAATTAAATGCTATAAAGGTTTAACGATCTTACCTTTGATCCAACGCTTGTTTGTAATAGTAGTCCTTCAGTCGCTCGAAAGATTTGCCTTCGAAGATCTGCAATCACAAACAAACAAACATTAAATAGCACCTGCAGAGCATGTATTCATAAATCATATCTATTATGGTGATCAAGGAATCCATAAAATAAACCAATCAATTGATAGCTTATTTAGAAAAACGGATTTATTTGTATTAACTTAAATAAGGAAGAGCCTTACAACCGTGTCTGCCTTGATGTCATACAGGCCTTCCTGGGGTCTGGAACAGGTGTTTCCTTTACTCTGACCAGCCTTGCACTCTTCCAATTGAGATACATATAGGTATGTAATCTTTCCCACATGAAATCTCAGCTAAAAGGGTCTAAGTTTCAACAGCACTTCGCCTCCAACAATACTAAAACTTCAACTCATCAATTGTAACCCCTTGAGGCTGCCCTATGCCTCTTTTAGAGAGGAAAAGAGGAGGTTACAACTCCATACAAGAAGGGATAGAATCTTCCTTCAAAGGTATTAGTTCCTTACATCAAGGGGTTAGCTCCTTTTTGGATGGGATGCATGAACATGAAAGGATCGTACTTTCCACCACAGGAATGTTTCTAGAAGCTTCCAAAAATGACTTTAACTGTGCTTCTAGATTTTAATTATGCATTTTCGAATCTTTTACAGGGGTCTGCACTTTTAATAAACAGAAAGTACACTTGGCTACGCATGATTTATAGCCAAAAAGTGAGGGACCGCAGGCAAAACTAGGAGAAAGTGCGGTACCAGAGTTTTAAGGCTTTTATGAGATTTTCTCTTAGTTTCAAGGCTTGAATTTAGGAAATTTGATATTGTATACTTCCAAGGGAGTACCAAAATGGCATGGTGACAAATTTTAGTGTAACAGCAGGCCTTCCTTGAGCTCAGAAATTGCGCAGAAGCTTCCCTGCCCTCAAAAACTCTACAATGCACTGAGCCAAGAAGTTTCCCCGTTCCTTGTGATTGGAAATTGTGCAATCCTCCCTAGTGATGTGAGAAGCCAATTTCTTGGAAAATTAAAAATCCCAAAAAATAAAAAAAATCCTAGAAAGTAGGGACTGGATTAAGTAGCTTCCTAAAGTATTACACGTTATTTTTTACCGTTTTGCCAAGTGTTGCTTTTTCCTTGATTTTAGGCATGTGTGTCATAAACCCTAATCTACCTAGATCTATATAATGGATGCCCCTGGAATTCATTTTCACATTCAATATTGGAGCTCTAGCATTCCCAAATATATCAAGGATATTTTGGTGGAGTTTGCGGCACTTTTCTCGGTAAGTTTTGTTTTTGTCATTTTTTGTCGTTTTTTTTCTCAATTTTTGTCATTTCACTTTTGCAAGTGTTGTTTCACTTGTTTATTTTCATATTTTTTGTATTTTTACCTTATATTAGCTTGTATAAGTGTTGTTTCAATCCATCATTTTCATTTCACAAGTGTCGCATCAACTTTCTTTTTTTTTCCCACCGGTGATCATTGTTTCAGTGACTCGCTATGCATGTTTTTTTTTCCTTTTTAATGTTGATATTATACACTTGATTTGCATTTATTTATCTTTACTTAGTTATATATGCACTATAAATTACACATTCACTCAAGACCTACCACTATTCACCCTCTTCTCGGGTAGATCTTCCCATCAATTTTTTAGTAGATGTCATTCTCAACTAGGCATTGCGCAAGCCCAAGGCTCAAGCTTCATGATTGGCCTATGATATTATTCTATGTGTAGTACATTTCTGACCCAACTATGCATTTCACAGTTCCAGGGCTCAATCCTAACCCCTTGGCCATTGAGACTGCGCAATGCTTAGTCTCTCCCTCAATCTGTCGAGGATGATACTACACATTGTGTAGTCTCAAGCCTCAAGCCTCCCCCTTGATTACTGATACTACACAATGAAAATTTCATGAATGTTGTCTCTTCCCTCAACCCAGAGATTACGCAATTTTTCCCCTCATTCTGATGGTTGTTTACCTGATCTTGCTTAATGAGTAAATTTTTTGAAGTTAATGTATGTTTTCCATGAGTGCATTTCTCTCTTGTAGGTACTGCAGTTGTTGAGGACTTCTCTTTTTCAGTTACTGTCATCATGGCTTCCAAGAGAATTGTCTCCAAGGAAACTACAGTAAGCAGCACCAGAGAGGAAGTTAAGATTACTCCAGTTAAACTTTCCATTTTACTCAGACACTCATTTGTTCATAAAGAAAGAGTCAAACATCACATGGGATAAGGTGCATGAAGTATTCTCAGCAAATACCTTCAAAGAATATCATGAAGACCGACAGGTGTATGTCAATTTCCAAATATCAGGGCTACAAAAGGTTGCATGTAGGTACCCCTTTTTCCCATGTGTAGACATCATCAGCTGGCTACTGTCGCATATAGATAACAAGACTATGAATCTCACCAGCGTCAATGGAAAAATTCTTGATTTGATTATGGCACATGATTACCACTTGATATGTCATCTACCAATTTCAGAGTCATACATGGATTCACACTTTCATGCAGTCACCAACTATCTGAGTACAAGGGATGTTATCAAACGATGGGTGAAATAGCCTTCAAAATTCCGCCAGAAAACTAAAAATACTTACAAGACCAAATCTCTCAAGAAGGCCTATCGGTACTTGATCATTTTATGTTATCTAATCTATGGTCAGAGCAATACGGAGACCTTCCTAGAAGGTTGGGAATTCTTACTAAATAAAGTTATGAACAAAGGGAAACCATTCAATTGGTCAGACTTGTTGACTCAATAGTTGAGAATCCATGTAACCAATGCAAAAATCCTCCCAAAGGTGAGAAAGCCATCTTCTACATGTTTTCCTATTTACTGGATGAAATCTAAGCTCATAATTCATTCCCTAGCATGCGTTGGACCTGGTCACCACGAGAAAAGGTTATGCATATCTACACCAAGTTTCTTTCGAATTTAATCTTCAAGGGACAAATGTAAAATATAACTAATCACTTCCTCATTCCACTTTACAAGATAATCATTGAGGAATATCCAACTTTCATGTCTCATGAAGCAATGAAAGCAGTATCAGAAATAGCAGATTGATTTGCTTCACCATATGGCACCTACCTCAGAGTGTTTGGTGGATAGAAGCCTCCACATATTCTTTTGAGGTATGCCGCCAAAAAATTGGTCATTCAAGAAGTCATATCTCCATAGGTTTTTCATAATTATTGCAAATGAAGAAGAAAGCACCTTTTCCCACTCTTCCTTTGCAAATCAGATTGTACGAGATCAAGAACCTCAAGGTTGTGGAGACTGAAGGTAAAGTGTTAGAGAAATTTTGATTCGGTCGTTTGGACTTAAACTTGTATGATCCTAGGAATGTATGAAAATAACAATGCACAAGTATTCATTTCCAATGGCCAATCAGGACATTCTACAGACCTGGAGGAAGAGATGAAGAATTGTTATAATGCCTCCAAGTCCCATGAAGCATTCATCTTCGTTGCAACTTCACAAGTCAATCCACAGAAGGAAGTCACTTCATAAGAAGAACCAGTAGTAAGGCGCAACCCAGTATGTGATAAAGGAAAGAGGAACGTTATACATAGTCCATTGGAAGAGCATAGCTACCAGATGAAAGCATATCCCATCATCCTAAAAGCAGCCATAGTAACAGAAAAGAGGAGAAAATAGAGGAATATGGAAGAAGAGCATAAGCAAAAGGAATAAAAAGAGCATAAGATATTAGAAGAAGAAAGGAAGAAGCAAGAAGAAGAAGAAATATATAAGAAATGATAAGAAGAAGAAAGGTAGAAGATGGAGGAAGAAGAATCATCACACAAACAAGATGAAGAACATGAACAGAACTGACAGCTAGAAGAGGAGAGCAAGTAATTTTAGAAGAAAGGACTTTCTCAAGAGATCGAAGACTTGATCATAATTTTAGACATAGATATGGATCCAAAGCCGCAAAACTAAGATGTTGACTTGATGCCAAGCACACAGTCAGACACCATTTAGTCTCCCCCGCCTTCGATAGTAGAGCAAGTTCCAAGAAAAGAAGAGGAAATCATTCCTTTCGATGAGGGTTTAGTCATGGATACATACAATTTGACTTATGATTAACTTCAAAATAATATTTTACAAGCATGGAAGAAATATTTTCCAGCCTAGCTCACATCCCCTACATTCATCAGAGAAAGTGTAATTGTCATAGACACCATAAGGCATTCGATAGCCATCGTTGTAGCCAAATTTCCCTTTGTAGATGCTTCCAATTCAAACATGGAGTATCTCATGGCTAAGAATAAACAATTAGAAAATAACTTGTAGGTTGCGAGGAAGGAAGTGGAAAAAATCTGAACAGAAGTTCAGAAAGCATTATTTGCACAAGAATTTCTTGAAGAATTGAAGGCATCCATACGTGGAGAAGTATCGGCATTAGGAGAGACTATGCAGAGGCTTTATGAGGAGTCGTTCATCGTGCATAAAAAAAAATTCCTCTTGCATGGAATGCGGTAGAAGTGCAAGGATAATGTGAAGAATCTCAATGTTTTCCACACAGCCATTGTTTTCGTGCATGAGTAGTCAATGCAACGTGAAGGGGCAGTGTTTGAATTGGGAAAGAAAAAAGGAAACAGGAAAATTTGGAGAAATCTCAAGTGTAAATGATCATTCAGAGTAACAAACAGCATGCCTCATTCATTTCCAACATTCAGGCCTCATATGCATGATTATACAAAAACATGGATTTCATGGTAAAATCACATAATATCCCTTCAGTTGGCTCACTCAACGAGGTGAAACGCAGAAATCAAGCCAGATAGGAGGTAGTTGAATACTCGGACCAATTGAGATAGATCACCACCAAGGAGAATCCAGAGGTGAACATAAGTAATATGTAGAAGTACATTGGTGGACCTCTCTAGATCAACACAATGTTTCTCCAGTTGGAGAAGGAAATTCAGATTGGTTCCAAATCAGTCCACCCAAATGCAATGGAGGATAGAGTTTTCTTCCCTCTTGATCCCATCACACAGTTTGGGGAATTCATTGCACAATACAAATCTTGGCACAAGTATATGACTGAGGAACTACAATTGGAGTGGTCGAGCTAGAGATTCCCCAAACTAGAGCTTAACATGTTATGTTTTATTGGGTTGTCTAGTGTCTCTACCCTATTTTGTCTTATATGGGTATGAGCAATATTGTAATATTATTTTGTAATTAATTAGTGAAATTTCAAGTGTAACTTGTGGAATGTGAAGAGTCATTTGTAATTAATTCCAAAGGTCGTGGTTTTAGGAAGTCAAACAGTCATGAGGAAGTCAAGGAGTCACAAAGGGATATGCAGAGTCACCCCTTTTGTTATAAATATACCCTCATGAGTCATGTAAAGGGATTTTTGCTAGGATTTTAGCTTCATTAGGGGAATTTTGAGGTATAAAATGGTCCTCATAAGGAAATTATAAATAATAGTGGAAATAATATAATAAGATTTGATTACATCATCAAATTTTAGAGGGAAAAATGAAAAAACTACTTTTTTAACTCGTATTTTCAACTTACCACCTTATGGGTTTACTCAAATTTAGAGTGGGAACACTCATTGGATGCAGAATTTGATTCTTGATCCAAGGAGTACCCATGTTGCATAATTTCGATGGACCATGCTACAGGAAAAATAAGAAATACATGAAAACGTTATTGCAATCGCGTTTTTTCATGTATTTCTCATTTTTCGTGTAGCAGGGCCCATCGAAAGTATGCAACATTGGTACTCCTTGGACGTGGAATTAAAATTTTTCATCCAACGATTACTCTCACTCGAAATTTGAGTAAAACATTAGGGTGATAGGTTGAAAATACAAGTAGAAAAAGTAGTTTTATTATTTTATTATTTTTTAATCTTTTTACTTTTTTACCCAAAAAATGGTGAATCATCCCCCATGGTTGACATCATCATCTCAAATCCTATTGGTTCTTATAAATTTTATTTTGGTTGTACATTTTTATTTGGAGGCCAATTTTAGACCTCAAAATATCTCTAATGGAGATCAAAATCTTGAGAATTTTATTTAGAGCCTTCGCTTCTCCATAGCATAGAGAGAGTATTTTTCTTTGGAGGAGCAGTTGTTTCCTTCACGTTCCACTATTGGGGCCAACAATTCATCAATTGTATATGTATGCTTGGAACTATCACTCTAATAAAATCTCAGAGACGACATGTTTTCATTCATAAATTGTGAATATAGTAGGACTATTCTTATTATGTTTGCAATATATGTTATTTCACTTATGCTTTGTAGAAATTATATAAAATATGCATGTATATATCCATATTCTCCTGATCTAACAATATTTAACTTCTTTCTAAATACAGAATCCTTCCACTGTTAATCTTTTGTGGAAATTAAAATCAATTGCAAACACATGAAGCAATAACAACAATCGCACATAACATAGTTGTTTAACGGGAAATACTGAAGCTGAAAACCCCAACTATCATATATTATGTATCATGGAGATCATGTAACAATCTCATACAAAGATTGTTACATCAAGCTCTCAGTACAATCAATCATCACACACTAATCATAAGAAATCTACAAATCCATGCACTGATTTCTTCCTCCTGATAGCCTGCCTCCACTATGCAATCCCTGCTGAAGAAGACCTTTGAATGACTTCTAATCTACCTTTCCTTGATTGTGCAATCCTCATTGGCATCTCCAATGTGTGTGTGATGTAATCAATGTATCACTATATTCACAACAGATAGTCCATCTCACCCTTTCACCTATCTCTCCACTGGGTCTCCACTGGAACTGACATGCACTGTAGTTAACTGTTGTATTTGTTCAGTTGATTAATGAGTTATTATTTGTGAATTAATTAACTAATCAATTTACACCACTCTCACTAGTGTATCATTCAGTTAGGCTAGATACAACTAGCTCAACTGAGTTTAACTCCATTAACTGAGTTAAACTGAATAACAACTCCATGAACTACTCTTCGAACTCTATCATAACTTTACCACTTCAGTTCTAACTGAGTCCTCCATGCATGAACCACTAGTAAACCCTAGGAATTGTGTAATTCCTTTATCCCACTAATTTTCCAAATCTATACACTGAAATTAAGAGCTGCAAGAGAATAAGTTGATATTTAGAGTCTGATTATTATTAAGGGCTAATAATAATCGAAACTTCTATTTTTAGATCGATGATCTATAAATAGACTTCGCCCAATATTCTAAAAATATAATTTCATCTATTTTTCTAACCTGAACAACCATCCAAAAATAGCATACTGCAACTTCTGAAATATGATCACCATGTCTAAAAATAGACTTATACCTAAAAATATCCTGTGGGCCCACTTAGTGAAGGCAACTCATTTTCACTAGGCTCATCATCTTGTTGAATCTCAAAACTCCCTCTCAACAAGATATGGATTATCCTTCACCTCGATCCTGCCTCTATGGTATTCAAATTTGCTCCTGGTGAGTGCCTTCGTCAAAATATCTGCATCCTGCTCTTCCGTAGGAATGTACTGAAGCAACATGATATTCTGCTGCACATAATCTCTGATATGATGATACCAGATATCAATATGTTTAGATCTATCATGAAACACAAGATTAATCGAGAGTTTAATGCAACTCTGATTATCACAATGTATCACTGTAGGATATAAATGTGAACTGAACAAACCAACCAGGATCTTCCTCATCCAGATAGCCTCACATGCAGCTTGAATTGCTGCCATGTATTCTGCTTCCGCTGAACTGAGTGCCACGGATCTTTGTTTCCTGTTGTACCAAGAAACTGATGTAGATCCGATACTGAAAATACCTCCTGATGTGATCTTTCTGTCTATTAGGCTACCTTCCCAATCTGCATCCGTGAATCCATGCAACTTCACCTCATCCATATGTCTGTACCATAAGCCATACTCAGATGTGCCCCTGAGATACCTCAGGACATGCTTTCCTGCTTTCCAAAAGATCTTGGTAGGCTTAACCATTGCTTGTGAAAGCTGGTTCACCGCATAGCATATGTCAGTTCTTGTGTTAACTAAATACATGAGTGAACCCACCAACTGTCGATAGACAGTGGCATCCACTACCTCTGCCAATGTAGCATCCTCTTTCCTCCAATTTCCTAGAAGAGGAGTATCAATAGGCTTGCAGCCTTGCATATGAAACTTCTCAAGTATCTCCCGAGCATACTTGCCTTGAGACACAAACAGTTCACCTTCCCGCTGCCATATTTCCAATATAAGGAAATAATGAAGGAGGCCCAAATCCTTCATTTCAAAATCCCTTGAAAGTTCTGCCTTGCATGAGTGTATCAACTGCTCATCACCGGTTAGTATTAAATCATCAACATAAAGAACAATGATTAAAGGCTTACCCTCCACCACAATTTGGTACAGGTTTTCATCAACCTCACTCTTGGTGAAGCCAAGTCCAGTGAAATAGTTGTCGATCTGTGTTTACCAAGCACGAGGTGCTTGTTTCAGCCCATACAACGCTCTTTTGAGTCTGCACACATGCGACTCTCTGCTGAAGATCTCAAATCCTTCATGCTGCTCAATGTGCACCTCTTCCTCAATCATCCCATTAAGGAACGTAGTCTTCACATCCATCTGATGAATGTGCCAACCCATCTATGTTGATAAAGAAAGGATGGTCCTTATGGAAGAATACCATGTGACAGGTGCAAAGGTTTCTTCATAATAAATCCCCTCGATCTGTGAGAAGCCACAAGCAACAAATATTACCTTATACTTCTCGATGCTCCCATCAGCAGCTTGCTTTAACTTGTAGATCCATTTCGAATCTACAACTGATTTACCCACCGGCCTTGGAACAATCTCCCAAGCACTGTTTCTGACAATGGAGTCATACTCCTCCACCATGGCATCTACCCATGTGGGCTCCTGCACTAATTCTTCAAAATAAGATGGCTTTGTCACGATACACTTGCTCATAAGAGCCATGTATCCAATAAATCAGTCAGGTGATTGTCTCTGTCTGTGCTATGATGTAGGGACTCCTACATTCTGTGCCACATCAAGCTTCAGTCTCTCATCTTCTGTGGTATTCTTTCTGCCTTGTCTGATGTTTGGTTTTGTATGAGTGGACTCCTCCACTCCATGAATCTCCTCCTATGGTTGATCCACATCTGGAGGCTCATCTTTCGGAACAGGCAGTTCCTCCTCTACATGCAAGTCTAGCTCCCTCTCAAGCATAGCTCGTGTAGCACCCATGATCATTCTATTATTCCTCTCCACGACCCCATTCTGCTGTGGGTTATGAGGTGCTATGAGTTCTCTTTGAATTCTTTATTTGCTACAGAATTCTTTCAATTCACCCAAGATGTATTCACCACCATTATCACTTCGTAGAGCTTTCACTTGCTTCCCCGACTCCTTCTCCACCAATGCTTTAAACTCACAGAACTTTGAGAATGTTTCGCTCTTATTCTTCATGAAGAAGATTAATCATCTACAAGAATATTCATCAACAAATATAACATAATACCTGTGTTTTGTTGTTGAAGCAACCGAGAAAGGTCCACACACGTCTATGTGAATTCTCTCCAGGTTCACCGAAGCAAGGTTCTCCTTCTCATGAAAGGTGGTCTTCACAAAATTCCCATAGTACATCCCTTACACTAATCTGACTACGCAAGAGTACCCTTGGGAATTCCAGTAAATATCTGTTGCAAAATATTCAAAGTGCCATGGTGAAGATGGCCCAATCTCCTGTGCCATAATTCGCCCTCATCCCGGCTCGCCACTTCTTCTGCTTTTCCCATCATTACAACGTAGCCATCTACCTCCAGCTTGTAGATATTCTTAACTTTAATCCCTATCCTCTTGGTTTTACCTATTTTTTTATGTCTGAGGAAAGATTTTCCCTCACTGAAAACAACATCATTACCTTTGTCTTCCAACATTGCGACCGAGACCAAGTTCTTCTTCAGAACTGGAACATGCATAACATTTTTCAACAAGAATGGATTACTAGACTCCCTCTCAAAGGTAATGGTCCCAATTTCATTCGCACTGTATCGACCATCGTCACCCATCTCTATATGCATTTGAAGGTGCTTCTCCTCCAATTCACTAAACAACTCCTTGTCTCCCGTCATATGGAAAGACGCACCACTATCAAGATACCACACCGATCCCATATAGCTTGAAACCAAGAATGCGATCAAATATAAATCAAGTTCAAATTGTGAGGATAAGGCCTCTCCAATGGCAGCTCCAGTAGCCTTCTTGTTCTTCTTCTTCTGTGGGCAGTTAGTGGCAAAATTCCCATGTTCGTGATAGTGAAAACACTTCACCTTGGACAAATCCTGCTTCTTGCCTTTAGCTTCAGAATTTGAAGGAAATTTCTTCCCCTTTCCTTTCCTTGCTTTGGCAGCCAAAGTGCAATTCTCTTCATCTTCATTATTCGATGAAGAGCCATCCATCGTACTTCGCCTTATCTCCTCCTGCACAAGATCCGACCAAAGTCACTCCCAGCCTGGCAGTTTCTCCTGTCCATTGACAGAGTCTTCGTAACTATGCCAACTCTTCGAAAGCCCAAGGAGAGCCAAGCTCACCAAGTCTTCATCATCAACAATAATCCCCACACTTCCCAGTTCATCCCTACAGTGGACAAACTTCGTGATATATTTTTTATTACTGTCGCCCTTCTCCATTTTTATTTTTCTGAGCTTATCTTTCAGTGCCAAATTCCTCTGGTCACTGCTGCTTTGGAAAAAATCTTTCAAGCCTTCCACATTAAAAATGAAGTGGCTTTCCCATGAATGTTGGACACAATATGGTCCTTCACACCTTCCAACAGAATTCTTCTTGTCTTTTCTATCTTATTTTTCCATGCATCAAGTAATGCAGCATCGCTAGATCCCAGCTTAGGAACATCGTTATCGATTAACTCCTTCAGTCCATTATCCTCCAGCACCACCTCCATCCTATCCTTCTATGCTATGTAATTCGAGCTCCCATCAAGGGAATAATCCAATCACAACCCATTGAAAGGCATTTCAATGTATACTCAACTTCTGCACGAAGAATTTTATGAAGCAAATTCGAATTGTCCACCAGCACAAACTCAGCAATTCTTCACAATTGCAATCTCAAAGAATTAACACTCCTTTGATACCATGTAGAAAATATATACAAGATGCATGTATATATCTAGATTCTCTAGATCTAACAATATTTAACATCTTGCTAAATACAAAATCCTTCCACTGTTAATATTTTGCGGAAATTAAAATCAATTGCAAACACATTAAGCAATAAAAACAGTCGCACATAGCACAGTTGTTTAACAGAAAATCCTGAAGCTGAAAACCCAAACTATCATATATTATGTATCATGGAGATCATGTAACAATATCATACAAAGCTTAGTACATCAAGCTCTCAGTACAATCAATTGTCACACACTAATCAGAAGAAATCTACAAATCCATGCACCGATTTCTTCCTCTTGATAGCCTGCCTCCACTATGCAATCCCTGCTGAAGAAGACCCCTAAATGAATTCAAATCTACCTTGCCTTGACTATGCAATCCTCATTGGCATATCCAATGTGTGTGTGATGCAATCAATGCATCACTATAGTCACAACAGATCGTCCATCTCACCCTTTCACCTATCTCTCCACTGGGTTTCCACTGGAACTTACATGCACTGTAGTTAATTGTTGTATTTTTTTAGTTGATTAATGAGTTATTATTTGTGAATTAATTAACTAATTAATTTACTCCACTCTCACTAGTGTATCATTCAGTTAGACTAGATACAGCTAGCTCAACTGAGTTTAACTCCATTAACTGAGTTAAATTGAATAACAACTTCATGCATGAACCACTAGTAAACCCTAGGAATTGTGTAAATCCTTCAGCCCACTAATTTTCCAAATCTATACACTAAAATTAAGAGCTCCAAGAGAATAATTTGATATCTAGAGTGTGATTATTATTAAGGGCTAATAATAATAGACACTTCTATTTTTAGATCGACGATCTATAAATAGACTTCGCCCAATATTCTAAAAATAAAATTTCATCTATTTTTCCAACTTGACCAACCATCCACAAATAGCATCCTGCAACTTTTAAAATATGATCACCATGTCTAAAAATAGACATATTTTGTGGGCCAACTTAGTGAAGGCAACTCATTTTCACTAAGCTCATCATCTTGTTGAATCTCAACACGCTTATGCTTATGAAATATTTCACTTGCATTAGTACGAATATTGTTGAATGTGACATGTTGTATATTTTCATCATGGATAACTTGTGAAATATTTTGCAAGCTAACTTATGATCTCTTTTATGTTCATGTGTTCCTTTCAAGTTGTGTACTCTTACAAGCTTCTAAGGGGCTCACTTAGTTTCCCTTCATAGTGTTAAAACCTTTCATGCATTACACTTGACCCTCTGGAGATTCACACACTTGTATCCCCAAAGTCAAGAATACAAAATTCTATGTGTTATTGTTGCCAAGGTATTAGAGGAAATTTCGACCTAAAAGTGGACTCCTAAAGAAAAATAATAAAATAAGAGTGATGAATTTTGGAGGGAAATAAGAAAACTGCTTTTTTTAATTGTATTTTTTATTTAACTCTCTATAGGTTTACTCAAATTTCAATTGTAGACACCCGTCAGATGTGGAATTAAATTATGCATCCAATGATTACCCATCATGAAAACTTTTGAGAATACCCACATTGATAAAAATTGAATATACATTAAAAAAAAAGTGTTAAAAGAAATTTTTAATGTATCTTCAATTTTTATCAATGTGGGTATTCTAAAAAGAATGAATGATTGAAACTCTTTGGATGCAGAATTGAATTCTGCATCCAATGAGTATCCACAGTTGAAATTTGAGTAAACATATAGGGATATAAGCCAAAAATATAATTTAAAAAGTAGTTTTTCTTATTTTCCCTCTAAAATATTTACATGTGCCTCTTTTAAAATTTAATGAATTTTTATTGGTTTACATATTATGACATGGAAATTACGTGAAAATTTCATGGGCACTTTTAGGTTAAAATTTCCTCTAATTCATACCACTCAAACCCACTATTTCGACAGTCGGGTCCTATTCTGGATGGGACTCCTACACCAAACAGTGTGAGTTATAATTGGCACTTCATATCAGGGAGATCCCATGAATTTCAAAGCGTCCAGCACCATCATCATTTCTAGCGCTAGAAGGAGGGCCAGATGAAAATTTGATCCCATGAAGTTTGTTTGAACTTTTTGTATATTTAATGGCTTCTTCCCATATCTTAACCCCGACATGTTTTTCCAGAACTGAAAGCTGAAAGATCTCGTGAGAATAATCAATGACTTGTCGAATTTGAAATTTTATGGTGAGGATGGAAAAACCATTCTCAATCACACCGCTTTCTTCATCGAATTTTTCACTAAGCACAATATGCACTATGATGATATTACTTGCAGGTTGTTCATTCTCACATTCGAAGAGCGCATTAAGGAATGGTGTTACACATTTCCAACTGATTTTATTTACTCTTTCAAACATCTTGTCAAGGAGTTGTACTGCACCTTTGATAGGTATGATTATAAATATTTTTTCAAGAAAATCATGGAGTTGAGGAAAGAACCTGATGAATATCTTAATGATTTTAATTGTCTCTTTATTAATTTAAGTTTTGAATTCTATGAAGATGATGTTTATTGGAATCTTATGAAATTGAAGTTTTAATTTCTTATTCATATTTCAATGAATCCAGAATAATATGAATCTTTCGAAAGTATCCCAACATACCTTGGTTATGGAGCTCCTAAATATGCAATGAAGGAAGTTGTTGTTCCAAGTGACTCCTCATCTTCTTCTCATAAAATAGTTCAATTTATGCAGGTTGAGGTGGGAGAACTTGAAGCAAGCAACATTATCGAGGTATTATCTAGGCTCGTTGGAAGTAGAGAAATTTTTTTGTTCCAAAAGTGACTTTGTTGAGGTATTCTATAGGCATGTTGGTAGCGGAGCAACACTGGAGATGAAAACCAAAACTTTGGAAATCATGTTTCACTTGTATATCTATATACTCCTCATCTACAATCGAAACAAATAAGTTTTAATTTCCTTTGTTAAGTGTCTCTTCGATGAAGAGGATGGTGGGGACTATATCTTTAGCTCAAGATAAGTAAATAAGATACGATGATCAATGAACTGGACAATATTTCTTGAAGAGTTGGAATTTTTTTACATGAGTTAAGATCCATACAGAGAGCTGGAGCTCTACTAGTGTATCTCCAAAGTGTTGTAGCTAATACAACCACCCTACAAAATTTTTGGCTTGATGGGGCCTAGAAATAGGTTCAAAGTGACTGTGCAGTCCAACAAAACCCATTACTAGTGGCCCTTTCAATAATGATATGCTTGCGCAGACCGAAGTCTCACCTGAGGCAATATAGGGGGGTGTTAGAACCAGGATTCTACATCCAGAGGGATATTGGACTGTGGATTTAGGGCCTTTCCTTCCTAGCAGGGCTTCACAGGCCAAAATATCAGTAATACCAGTGTTGTTCAACACATCTGTTGAATCTAATCACAAGTTGCGCAATCTTACTTATTATAGCATTAAACAGAATAAATAATCATAAACAGGACTAAGCTAAGCTACTCAGTTACAGATCAAACCCTTTTTCAGCATAAATAATCAGAAGAAATAAGTAAAATAAAAACACAAAAATATAACTCATATCTTTCTCAACAAGTATTTCATTAATATCCATATCCTTCTCATACATTCACATTCCATGTTGCGCACGCAATTGCAGGGGTCTGCGCACACAGCTGTAGAATTCCAAAGATCTCCGCGCACACAGTTGTAGGGGCCTTTTCCCCAAAATAGACTTTGACTCAAAATAATATTACATCTAAATGCATCATTCAAATTCTACTTGCCTTCCTATAACTTCTATCTAGACTCCTTATATAGTTTTGGAATTTACAATACCATGGTCCAAAACCATGGGTGAAGTCCAACATTCACAAAATATCCCATCCCATTACATAATAAGGGGCTTTGACCCACCCCAAAAACCCTATGACTCAAAATATTCTTCGTGTTGCGCACTCCACTCCTCAATCTGCAAATTATTTCCTTTCTTGCTTACTTCATGAGGATCATAGCTCCAACAGGCTCCCAACACAAAACTATGACGTGTCCCAAGTCACAACGGTTATGCGCCATCAATCTTCGCTCTGATGTCACTCAAGGTATCCTTCAACTAGGGAACCACTTTGGTGCACTTCTTTTAAAACTCCTTAATTTCTATGAGCAGTGTCTCTGAAACCTTCTTATCTTCCTTCTGCTCAAACCCTCGCTGTGTTGTGAAAAGTTCCTTCAACTTATTTTATGTCATTTTGGAGAGCTGGTTGGCTACAGCTTCCCATGGTTTGAGCCTATCTGTAAGTAGTTACACCTTCCTGCATAGCTCATAAACCTGTTCTTTTAAATATTTATGCTCTTGGATATGGGTAAGCCATTTCATTGGTGTTAAGTTCTTAGTCGTGACCTTAATCTAATCCAATTGTTCCTTCTTCTCGTGCACTTCAACCTATAAATTTTGGACCTGAGGATCCTCCTGTAGCGAGGTCCATACATCGAGAACTTATCCAAAGATATGTGCACACTCCTATATGTGGGAATAAACCTGTTGTGTAGCTTCTTTTACCTCTACGGTGCACTGCTCTCTAATATCTAGCGGAGTGTCAAGCTGCAATTGCAACTGCAACTCAACGATTTTAATTTCCATTTCTATCCGAACTTCATCAACTTTTGTGTTTGTGTCCTTAATAGCAGTGGCCAACTTAGCCACTTTTTTCTCAAGCGCAGATGCGGCCTGAATTTTGAGCTCTCGTACCTCACTGTACGCCTTGGAGATAGCCTCCTCCAGCTTCTGTTGTTGTGCTACCTTAGCCTTGCGCTCTTGGACAGTGATATGTTTCTCCATATCCATGCTCTGGCGTTCCTCTTGGATATATCGAATAACCAAAACAGTTCAATGTTCCCTTATCTTTAATTCCTCGGTAATGCCCCGATGGAACTCATGCAGAGTCTGTAGTGGCATCACAAAAAGATTTAGTGTTTTGTTCTGCCATGGTACAACCTACTCCATTTTCTTTGTCGTATCGAAATGCAGTGTGCCTACAGGAATAGGCACTTCATGGGTATCAGAAGTGAGCACCAACTCCTGTACAGTTGTACTTGTTCCAGTTGGTGCCCCAATTGGTGGAACCACACTCACTTGCAACGCGCTCACCTACACCTGCAAATATTGCAATCCTTTGTGGACATCTTCAAGCACTTTCCTGTATTTCTCTTTGATGTTTCCCCAGAAATCCTCATTGACCTGGCACACAGCATCCCATATTTTTTAGTTGTTCCCCTCAATGAGGACCATGTTTTTAGGACCAGCGGTTATGTCGAGCTTGACCTTATTTCATAGGCCACCCTTCTGTGGCTACCTTCTCTTGGTGGCCGTAAAATGGGAGGAGGATTCCAACGGATCTGTGCCCAGATCACCGCAAAGAATAGCATCCCCTCTAGTCACCAGAGTATCTTCTTCAGTATATTCCTTCTGCCCTGTGGTTGTAGCGGGCTTTTCTGCACTCATTTTTTCTATATTTGTACCTTAATGAAACAGAGTTAACCAATCATTCATCCATCGGTTGATGATGACTACTACGTCTTCCTCTTCGACCATGTATGGGAGCTTGTACCAGACCCCCGCAAGGTCCTTCTTTGCCTAAATGTGGATCTGATGGAAGTCAACTTTGAACTCTGCAACCTGTCGATATTGTTCCACAATTTTTGGTGATAAATGGGGCTTCTGTTTAATCACCATGTGTAGGCTCATTTCGAACCCAACATAGAAAAAATTATTATCCATAACTCTTGATGGCTCCACCCAATGCCATAGTGACGCATATATGGTTGCTTTGCATAGATCAGGATCTGCAATGTTGAATGGAAATCCCTCATGTTCTCTCCATTCCATGAGAAACAAGATCCACGCATAGTGATACTGCTTGCCTTCTTCCTGAGCGGCCCTGCAATATTCAAGGAACTCCTGAAATAAATAGCCATCCCAATTATATAGGTTTCCCTTGGCGCACTCCTTAGCTAAATCAATGACAGATGTGAAAGCCTCCTCTCCGTGGCTCTTCCTCATGATTTTTCCTGTCGGGATGTGCACAGCGAAGTGCATAGTTATGTCAGAGATAGAGCTAATGAAGTACCCCCTAGGTCCCTTTGTAAGCTCATATTCATTATTCATTTTGTTTCCAAGCTTCTTGTCTTGGATTCTACTGACAAAAGCCTCGACAGGGTGTTAGCTCCCTGTAATATCAGTAGATTGGTGAGACCAAAAATGCAGGGAGAACACTTGAACCACTTTGGGATTCTAGGATCTAGCCCTCCTGAATCCGAAGAGTGATCTCTCTAATAAAGTGAAAATATGGATTTATATTTAAGGTTTTTGGGTAATTATATTAGGCTAGTTATGAAGATTGAGGGTTTTTTTTTTGTTTTGGATGGTTGAGCATGATTATTAGTTGAGTGGAAAGTCCTAAATGGAAAGAGTTTCAAAGGTGTGAAGTTGCAAGCAATCAGAACAAGCTTTTGGCTAAAAAGATAGATATAACGCTGGTTTTTAGTCCATTGCGCTATGGAGTCATAAGAGGGTTTAATTGAGCAACAACTTCAAGAGTGATCCAAGGGGAAAGTCATCTATATCACAATATCTTTGAGATTAAATGATGGGATGGAAACAATAAAAGTGTTGGAGGGGTGGAAACAGATAATAATTTCAACTAGGATTTATACTCTGTCCAAAGAAGAAAAGCCTCTTAAGTAACTGTTTAAAACCAACCAAGAACAGGGATCACCATAAATTTCTTGGGCAAGTTCTTATTAAAGCAACTCAATAGACAAACAATCCAGAAATCTGCATAATTACCTTCAGAAAGTATGAAAACACATAAGAGAAACAAAGTGCAACTTAAGATCAGATAAGATACTTTTAAATCTAGTCTGCTTTCAGCAAACACTAAGGGAAACTTTCAGAATTTACCTTTGGAGAAAGAAGCTAGAAAACAGGTCACACCATCACTTTTCTAGTCTATCTTTAATAAGAAAATAATGAAAATAACATCCAAGAACAATGTTTAAAGAAAACAGTAGGACAAGGGAACACCAGCATTCCTAACTGCTTAAACTGTATTGAATCATTCTTAAATACACAAATTAGAGGAAAACATTGAGATAAAGCTTATCAGTCAGAGAAGGGTACTGTAAACAGTAAATCCTAACTCTATGCTTGTTGTTCTTTATCAGAGAATAAATGGACAATATGGCATACACAAAAGGAAAACAATTACACAGAAAGGAGCACTTCACCAGTGATATAGACCAGGATCCCAAGAAACATCTTGTTATTGATGTCAAACCAGTTACAATATTCAGGTCCAATGTTTCAGTTTAGCAATCATCTTCACTTCTCAGCTTAACTTATAGATAAAAAACAGAGCTTCAAGAGCCTTTGAACACTATTTACACAGAAAATTTAAGCACAAGCATATTTCAAAGTTCTGCAACCAACATTGTTTCATCTCCTACAGAAGTATTTATAGAAGATATGAGGAGGTGGGATGGGATAAAAGATCTCCCATGGTTCAATTAATACAAATAAATTCTTCTCGGCCTTTGAGGGGCTCAATGGAGAAGTTTATAGATTTTTTGTCTGTATTAATTGTTTTACATTCAAGAGTTAAGCTCGGTGGGCTGATTTTGTTGACTTTAAGGTTCTGTGTCATCTTGTAATAAATTTGCTCATAATTTTTTAAATAAATCCTTTGGCCGAATTAACTGTTGGAATGCATTGAGGCAAATATCTGATGTTCTGATAATAACTCGGCCCCCTTTGAATGCCTTGAGGCTACAGGTGGCAATCTGGTAGCTGAGAGGAATCAATTAGCCTCTTATGTGGCAATGGAGGCATCCTCTGTCTGAAAGATATTATTGATTTGTCTTTAATTGTGTTTAATTTAATGGATTAGGCTTTTGATAGTCGATCTTAGCCATAATCCATTAAACTGTGGAATTAATCTTTAATCTTCAGTTCTCCTATAGTTAAGTCTTCAACACTGATACTCTTTGATTATTTATGCATCGTTGTGTCTTGTTGATGTGCAGGTGCACAGAGGCTTGATAATAATATCAGTGCTCATGATGCACTGATAAACCTTGAGGGGAACCTTTGCAAAAATATTTCTTTGATAAAAAAAGTCCTGGAGAGTCGTCACTCTCGACCTTCCATTTTCTTTTAAAATATTCAAAAAACCTTTAAAGTCCTACACAAACCAAGAAATAATTAAAAAAAATCCTCCGTATTAGGGAAAAAATACTTAGGAGGCTTAGTTTTGGAGCGTGGTTGTTGGATGACAACATCCAATGGTGGATATTGCGTGTGAAGAATAAAAGGGAAGCAGTTGGAACAAGCGGTGGAAGTTTTAAGTCAGAGTCGTTGATCCATGATAGACCAAGGAGATCAACGGTCAAGATTAGTTGTGAGCTAATAATGCGAAGGGGTCGCATTATTTGGAAATTGGAAGAAAAACAAAGGAAATAGATGAAATTTCCTTCGGCGGAGGTAAAATGCACAAGAAAGAAAATTGGGGTTTCGGGATGATCATGGGTCGTCGGATGAGATTGGGCCCAGGGATCAACGGCTGTGGTTGGTCTGAAAAGTCCTTCGGTGAGGGTGAAGGGCGATAGTGTAATGCTTAGATTGGGTCTAAGCCGTTGATCTGTAGAGATCAACGGTGGGGGGCACACACGATAAAACATAATAAAAGATGAGGGAAGGCGGTTTCGGAGGGAAAAACAGCTGCTTTCGCGTGGCCAAAAGGGAGAAAGGTGGTTTCACCTTTACGAATGCGATATGCGTTAGGAGGTGACACGTGGAATTTTAATACCACCCATATCGCGTATCCCTCAGAGAATTAACGTTCATGCTTGAATCTACGCAAAAATGCATGCTGGTCATTGGATTTGAGGTCTTAGATCGGATGGCGGGGAGTGAGTGCGATATCGGCAAGATGCGTGGGAAGATAGCATGGTAGGGTGGTTTTATTATGGACCATCGAATCAAATATTGAACGGCTGAGATCAAATCTGGAGGAAAGCAGGGCCCACACGGGTCGGGCCTCTCGGGGTTAATATGGGCCGTCAGATGTAAGGATCAGCAGTGGAGATTGCATCTGGGGCTTGAATGGAAACATAACCAAAGCGAAGAAAGGGTTGATATGAGCCGTTGATCTGCAGAGATCAACGGCTGGGATCTGCTTAAAAAGCATTATATAAAGTGGGGTTGTATGTTTTTTAACCAAAGGTGGGAGGATTGATTTGGACCATCCGATGTTGACACGTGGATGGCCCAGATACAATCGAGGCTTTGCGATCGGTGGGGGGTGAAACTGAATAGCACCAATGCGATTGGATTTGGGCCATTGATCTACAGATCATATCAATGGTGGAGGACAAATTGGAGGAGTGCTTCAGCAGGGAAAAGGCTTTGAGCAGGAGCAATGGCAACCGTTGGATCTGGGAAGAGGGGAAGAGATCAACGGCTAATATTTCATCGGGAGGTTTCCAATCGGGAGTGGGTAAATACAATATGAAACATGCCCAATGATTTTCTCCGATGCAATATTGCACAGGCCATTGATCTGGTTCAAGATCAACGGTGGGGGAAAGGGTTCAACCAATGAACGGTCGGCCCCTTTATATCACATGAAAATAAAAACTTTATGAAATATAAAGGTTTTATGGTGTCAGGGCGGGTTATATAATGAGGCTTAGTGCCCGGTTGCAGGGCCTTGGATATATGGAACAGCAAAGGGACCAGGGTTTATGTGGAAGGGTGCCAATCGGCATTGGAAGCAAGGTGATGGTCTTTCAATCTACCCATTTGGAATTCTCTGATGCAAGATAGCGCGGATCGTCGATCGGGAAAAGATCAACGATCTTTATCATTTAATAACATTGCACCGGCGGGTTTAATGTAAAACATAGAAAAAAGGGTTTTTTATGTTTTACAAAGGAAAAATAGCATCGGGGATGGTTTATTGCATTGTTTAGCACCCGATTGCGGGTTATGAAGGTTATATGAAGCGGTAGAAGACTCTGGGCCTATATATGAAGGGCCAATCGCATCGAAACTTTTGTTAACACAAACAAACAGACTTGCACGCTTCAATCATTCCCAATGCGATAAGCGCCCGACTGGGTTAGCACCTAGTTATAGGGCGTGGGAATGTGGTGGGGAAGTGGTTAGGACTTAGACCAAAGGGGCTTAAGCCCATAGTCAAAAACTTATTTTTTATGAAAATTTTCAAGGTTTTTGATGGATTTGGAGGTTTCGGTAAGGTTTAAAAATGGGTTTTAAACCTTGTAAAGGGGATTTTATGAAGGGGAAATGGGAAAAAATGGAAAATAGAGGAATTCCATGGGGAATAAAGGGGTAAAAATAAAATTTAATTTGAAGTGAAAGGAAGGGAGAAATGGGGAGAAAAGGATTTTTGCAACAGTCTTTTCTTCATGAAAACAACAGAATTTCTGAGTTTAAAAGGGAAACAACAGTGAACATTAAACAAATGGCATGATGTCTTCATGAGTCTTCAAGAGATAACAATTTTTTGCAATAAAACTTGTTTCTTGAAGGCTCCAAAAATTATTTAGCCACCTTTTTATATAACAAATTTTATATGTGGCTAACAGTGGCTCCACTTGGGGATGGTGCCTTCTTGAAGGCATCAAGAACTTCAGAATTGCATTCTCTGGGGGATGATTAGTGCCTCATCCATTGGGTTGCCTTTTCCATCATTTGGATGATCTACTTTGCTCTGGAAATGTTAGCAGCCATGAAAAAACAATGGATATCATCAACACAAGCTTTCTACCTACCCAATCCTACTGATCTAACATTTTTTCTTCTTTAGAGTGCACTTGGATTGACAAACTCTCTTACAACATTTTATTCTTTTGAAAGCAAAAAATCTAATCTAATTATACTCCTCATTTCTCCATGAACTCAGATTAGACAGTTGAGTTCATATGTTTCTCTACCTAATCTACTAATCTGTTAGGATTAAACAGTATAACAGATTTTTATTCTCTAATTTATAAAACAGAAATTTAAAAGCATACAAGTCAGGATTTAACAATCTAACTTGTTGTTGATCTATGGCATAAACAACAATTTGCACATAGATATTATTTTATAGAAAATTAAATCAAAATGGAAGGCTTAAGATCTGAAAGTTCAAAGTACGGCCTTCTTTTTGCTTCAACTCTATTTTTACTTCTGTTTGAGCTATTCTTTCTTTGTTCTCTAGTTCAGATTTTGAACTGATTAGAACCAGTTTTACCTCTGTTTTGACTCAGAAATTAAAACAGATTGGATTCATTCTTCTTTTGAAAACTTAGGTTCAGATTTTGAGCTTGTTTGAACCTTTAATTTCTAGCCTAATCTACCTACTGATAAGCCAAGATTAAGTTGTTTGGAAAATCAAATTCACTGACCTATCAGCAGTCAATTTAAAACTAATTAGTCATGATTAGGCTGTATGACTAATTAGAAGTGTGTTTTTCAGGAGTGGCATTTGAGCTTGCACACTTTCAGATTTTTTTTTCTCCTTTTTGGTATGGGGTTGTACCTTTATTGTTTTTACAATCTGCCCTCTTTTCTTTCTTCTATTGTTTTTGTATTTTTGATTTTTCTAACTTTGAATGCAATGATGGGTGAAATATTTATAATGAGAAAAAATATAAAAAGGCTTCAAAACATGACATGGTTCAAGAGAAGTAATGTTTGAGCATCCTTCCATTGACAGGACCCCCAAACAGTTCAGCTCCATTCAATTCCTGCAAGAAAAGGCATTATTACCAGTAGCAGGATGAATGAGATAAGGGCCAAGCCATAAGTTGTCAAATTTCCCATGCTTGCCCTTGTCTTCTCTCCTTGAGTACCAGTTTAAAACTTTGTCCCCAACATTGAGATTGCTGGCCTTTGTTCTTCTGTCAAAAATATTTTTGATATTGTCCTTCTTTTGCAATGCTTCGTTATAAACCTCCTCTCTGGTTTGCTAAAGATGAATAGTCTGATTTATCCTTCTAATCATGTAATTGTCTTCAGACTGAACTTCTTGAATCAAATTCATAACTAGTACACCAAGGATGGTAGGAAAAATTGCATCTGTACCATACACAAGCTAGTAGGGTGACATACCAATAGATTTCTTCAATGTTAATCTGTCAGCCCAAAGTGCATGGACTAGCTTTGTGTGCCAAGACTTCTTGTTGTCCTCCAACAACTTCTTGATTATGTTCACCAAACTCTTGTTTGAGGATTCCGCGAGTCCATTACCTTGAGGGTAATAGGCCGTGGAATGACCCAATGTAATCTGATATTTGTGACATAACTCAACCATCTTCTTTGATCCAAATGCTACTGCATTATCAGTGATGATATTTCTAGGACAGCCAAATCTAGAGAGGATATTAGTCTCCATGAATTTTATGATGACTGAATCATTGGCTTGCCTAGAAGGGATGGCTTCTATCCATTTGGTGAAGTAGTCTGTGGTAGTGAGAATCCATCTATGCTGGGAAGATGATGGTGGATGGATTTCTCTTGTGAAGTCAAGTCCCCATTGTTGAAAAGGGGCTTCAAAAGTGATTGGATGCAGAGGTAGGGGTAGCAGCTTCCTTTTGCCTTCAAAAAGTTGGCATTTATGACAGGCAATGATCATCTTATGTACATCAAGAAAGAGAGTAGGCCAATAGTAACTAGCCCTCAGGATTTTGTTGGTTGTTGTCTTCTAGTATAGGTGCCCTCCACATTCTCCTTCATGGAAATCGTGCTTAACCTTTCCTGCATCATACTCAGGCAAACATTTAAGCAATATACCATTTTCATTTTTCCAATAAAGAAATTTATCTATATTGCAATAGGCTACTCTTGTCCGTGAGGATTTTTCTGTAAAAGGACAGCAGCTATTGTATGTTCTGATGTGAATGAAAAAATATAAAAATCTTTTGAAAAATCGGGACTTATTAGAACTGGTGTTTTGGTTAACGCTTGTTTCACCAGTTCAAAGGACTTCCTTGCTTCCAAGGTCCATTTTACCCCTTGCTCCTTCTTTAGCATGTTTGTAATGTTTCTAAGGAGCTCAGCTAAGTTGGGTATGAACCTTCTCAAGAAATTAATCTTTCCAATGAAAGATTGTAGTTCCTTGATATTTCGAGGATGAGAGATTTGCAATATGGCCTCAATCCTTTTTGGATCTATCTTAATACCCTCTTCTGAAATAATGTGCCCAAGAAGTTTACCTTCTTGGAGACCGAATAGTGTTTTCTTTGGGTTTAATGATATCCAAAACTTTCTGCATCTCTTGAAGACTGTTCTCAAATTTTCTAAGTGCTCTTCATCTATCTTTGAAAAAACAGTAATATCATCCAGGTAAATAATGATGAAGTAGCCCAATTCTTCCGAGAATGCTATGTCCATGGCTCTTTGGAAAGTTGCACCAACATTCATTAGACCAAATGGCATTTTCACATACATGAAAGTGCCCCATGGTGTAGTAAAAGTTGTCTTTAATTGATCATCAGGGTGAACTAGAATCTGATTATACCCTGAGTAGCCATCAAGCAAAGAAATTTTTTTTGAACCAACTACCCTTTGTAAAATATGGTCCATCTTGGGTAAAGGGTAGTTGTCCTTCAATGAAGCTTTGTTTAAGTCTATAAATTCTATACAAAGCCTAATCTCTCCTATTTTTTTCCTAACTGACACCAGATTAGACACCCACTCAGAATATCTAATAGGGAAAATAATTCCAGCTTCATACATTTTCTTGATTTCCTTCTCAACCAAAGGTAACTGAACAGGGTTTATTCTGTGCAGCTTCTGTTTGAATGGCTTTTGGTTTTCTTTGAGAGGGATTTTGTGCTGAATTATTTCAGTGTCATGGGATTTAAGATCTTCGTAACTCCATGCAAAAACATCAGGAAATTATTTAAACAGCTCTATGTATTTGAGTTTAATGTGAGCTGGTAAAGTCTTAGACAGTTTGATCATCATTGGTTTCTATTCACTACCTATATTACACTCTTCAACTTCAGTCTCTACAGGCTCCATTTTTGGCTTCTTGGCCACATCATTGAAATCGAACAACTCTTCTAAAGGGGCCAAACCTCTTGGAAAACTCTGATCTTTAGGCTGCAGGGTTTCTAAATCCTCTGTTTCTACTTCCGCAGTCATCTTTGTTGTGTTATCAAGCTTGCTTGACAAAATATTTACATTAGCAAGCTCAGGAGACTTTTCTTCTTCATCAAGAAAATTTTCTTCACTAGGGCAGTCTATTTCATAATCTGAATCCGAACTGTGTAGTTCAAATTCATTTATGAATTGCATGAAGTCTTCTATTTGTTTGTCTCTGTCAAACACCTGCCAACATTTCTCGTTATCAGGAACGGCGGGTCTGAATTTAATCTAAGTTGTGCATTCTTTAGTTTCATATGCCGTTAAGCATGTTTAGCAGCAAAAGCTAAGCTATGAGCCATGTTATTCTTTCTTCTTGGGACAAAAATTAATTGGGACTCCTCAAAAGTTTTTAATAGATCCATGACATCGTTTCGATGGGCCCTAAGTCTGGGGTTGTTTCGGGGAAAATCCCCCTAGAGGTTTGTTGGGTCGAAACCTCCACAGATCAGGGCATGCTATTCAGAAGGACTCACACACAACCACACTTGAATGCTAAAAACTAGATAACAACGATAGTAGAACTCACCCGTAGTCCTACGTTTGATGTAGATCCCGCGGGGTCCAAACCCCCAGCAACCCTTCTTCCTCCTTCAACCTAGAAAACAAGAAAGAATGTGCACGGAAACCTAGTTGTACAGCATATACTTCTCCTAAACATTAGTGCAATCAATGTGAAACATTATATAAACCATAATAAATGCTTAAATGATAATCTTTTCACATATATAAGTAAACATTAACACATAGGTTCAAGAACAAGATGGTTCTTCATTATTACGAATAGCATGTACAGAAGTAAAGAGTGGAGAGATCACCTGAATCCTTCCACGATCTTCGAGCAGACCGTCGTCCGGATCCGTCCCGCCCTTGCCTCACTAAGAAACTTTCAAGACTTGTGCACTCGAGATGGCATATAAATGGATGAACATCTCCAGGAAACAAGGGTTTCCTGTATAAATCTGGGAAAGTGCAGGAGGCATGGGGAATTCAGACTTGAATTTGGATTCCAACAAAGTATAATGTCTATAAAATTTCTCTCTCCCTTAGGCCATGCACATGAGGGGCTTTTATACTCCCTCAAAGTAGTTTCAATCAGTTGGAAACAGTTGGCCATGTGCTCGGGTGGTTGAACTACTGGAGTAACCATCAACCCAGCCCGAAAATAGGGAATTTTTATATATATTTTTAATGATTTTAATGGCATACGCGGAAAAGTATAGGTGGACTCGCGTATACACGTGGAAAAGTCTGGGCATAACCGCGTATGGTAATTTTAACACTGTTTTTTAGTGAATTTTGTTCAAGTCTGTGGGAATGGGTGCCCAAAGCCATAAATACAATCATGAATCACCAGAGGGTGAAAAATGATGCTATAACAGATGCCCCCTAATATATGAGGTCAGAAGGGGTACATGATGGCCGAAATGTATTATGCACATAGAAAGAACTTCTCAAGGACAAGAGAGGACTTCACTAGATTTCAGCCTGCCAAAAACCAATGAAAGAAAACAGAGAGTAGACTCATGCTGAGGCGGGCATACCCATGCTCAGTAAAAAATACATCATATGGAAAGTACAGAATAGATCCAAAATGTATACAAGTATAGCTGAACTGAAAGTACACAATGAATCATCTGAGCATGGCCCAGAAGTATAAGTCTAAATCAATGTCCAAGTATCACACATAAAAAGATGATCAAGGATGGTGCAACTGGATGTCTGATCATATAAGTAACTGAATCTCCAAGTACCGAATCATAAGAGGTGGAACAAACGGTACAATCACGCAACTCGGGAGCCAACATATAAGATGCTGCTGTACTGAACTGCAACATATAAGGGTGGACGACATCACTGGCAGAAACTGAATGGACTGTCAAAAGTGAACCGAAAGATGCTGATGCAACCTAAGGTCTTCACCGATCTCGACGGCACAATTCTACACAATGGGAATAAATGAGCTGAAGTCGACCATGTGAGAAATCGTTGGATTACCGGTCAATGATGTATACCGTTAACCAACGCGAGACAACCCACCAATAATGAAAATGAGTGTCAAGGTGCTCCAGTACAATCTGACAAGTGCGAATGAATGAGCTGAAGTCGAACACTTGAAAGAATCTACCAATCAGGAGGCAATGATGAATCCCCACTGTCGATAGCGAAGAGTCTGCCACTGATGACTGCAAACCCTAAGGTACTGACAGAAAGACTCTAGACCTTATTCCCAGAGCAATGAGTCGGAGTCGATGGGAAAAGATCTGCTGGAAGGAAGGCATTAAGGCATCCCACATCAGTCCAACGCGAGTGTAACCCGCAGGCCAAGATTTGGAAGGAATCGGATGAAGTAGAGTGATGGAACCAAAACCGAAGTACGTTTCCGACATGCACAAGATGAAGCTAGCGCACGGAAGAAACCCTCTGAACCAACCAATAATGAAAGCTGACACAGAGGCGAGAAATCCACCGATAGGGTCAAATGGAAATCAAGGTACCGCACGAATCCCAAGTGTGATAATGTGTGCTGATGTCGAACACAGGGGAACCAACATCAAAAGGACCTAGTGTAATGAGATGATTATCTCTTCTAGATGTAAGGTCGCCCATCAATGATGATGATGATGGAAATAGGACCAGGGTGCAGCTCTAGGTTTGCTCTCAGAGCAATGTGTCGTAGTCGATAAGAGACAAACCCGCCAGCAAGAAGTCAATGGAGACCTTCTCAAACCAGCACGAGCAGAGGACCAAAACATCTGATGTGAAAGAACAAGATACTGACAAGACCAGGAAGGCCAACTAAATAATGATTCAAGAGACACCGCAGAATGGCCGACTCTGGTTAGACCTCCCTTGAACAAAAGCATGACTCGTGATGACCATGGCAGTAAAAAGTCACACTCTATAAGTCTGTTATGCAGGAGGCAGAACAAACTCTCCATATGATTGGAAGAGATAACCAACCGGAGGAGGACTGACAAGTGAAACAAGGTAAAGGTTGAACCTAGATCAAAACTAAAACCATCCCAAATGTAGGAAATATATAAGTGTATATGCTTTTTTCAAGGGCGACAAACTGACACTGTACTACCATCAAATAACGAAGTTACATCCCATTCCCGCTCTTTTTGTTATATTTGATTTTTTTGTCTTTTTCATATAATAAGCTTGAAAAATAATAAAATAATTCTATGGTACAATGGATAGAACGAGTATCAAGAAACAGATGCACTAGTTCCTGGGATTGGAACGATCCTATGCTCAATGCAAGGCGGCGGAAACTAGTAAGCGATACTCAGAGGAATGTTCCATCCATGGGTAAAAGGGTGTCAAGTCGTGATAGCTAAGTGCATGCAATGCTTTAACTTGTACAGATAGACAAGGTCAAAAGTTGGCTTAAACATTGAGTCCAAATGAAGCCGGCTAAAGGCCAGGATAAACAAGTAGCCAATATGCAATGCAGTAATACAACTCAACAACACCAGGGAGCCTCTAGGGTAATGGCCAGAAAAATGATAGTGAAGAAGAAGAAGAATGAAGCTTCAACACATAAGTCATGGCGGGACTAAAGAGGACTCCCGAGCCTACATAAAACGCAGCATGGGCAACAAGTGATAGCGAGGAACTAACTAGGAAGCCCATGTAAAAGAAGGCTCTACCACCAAGTCATGATTAAATAATCGGCGAGTGAAATGGGTGTAATACTCATGACCTGATGGGATCGACCCTATGGCAAGTGATCAAAATGGAGGCTAGTATGAAAAATGCAACGGAAAGTGGATTCCCTAACCTATATGCCAGTGAAGATCATATACCTGCCATGACAGGTCCGCAGTCATGGATCAAAAACCAGGAAAAATCTCGAATTTGTCAAAATGTACCTGAAAATATACCAATCTGGGCACTTCCAAGCATCCGGGTTATGCAGCTTAAGATAGATCGAAAAAATAAGCATAACAAATTTTTGCGAAAATTTTCAACTTTTTGGGCATAAATAGACAAATTACCTCATATTTGGTTCATTATTACATTGCTGATTTGGAAAAAAGTGCTCTGGAGAAAAAAACCTCTTTTGTCAAAACAGGAGCAACCGACCGTCAAAATCCACCGAATTTCTCAGGTTAGCTCTTAATTCATCCTTGCTATTCATTTTGTCCGTTCATAAATTAAAATTTAGGAATTTTCACCGTAGAATCTCTTGCTAAAAATCACGGGTTTGCACATACGCGGGTTGGTAATGACCAAGTCGCGTATACACGCGACTGTGCACAAATGAAGTCGCGTATGCGCAACCCAAAAATCAAGAATGCGTAGCTAATGAATGAATTATTGAAATTTGACAGGATGACCATATCATGGAGAGAGCGTGAACACAGTGCAATAGACAATGAAGTCATGCAGGACCAAGTGTCATTGAATATTCTTCAGAATTGCGGAGTGCTCAAGTTTTTCAAAATGCCAAATATGAAGAGTAATGTCCGGTTGCTTGAAATGTTTGTGAACTATTGGGAACCGGAAGAAGACTGTTTCATTATAGATCAGATGCCCATACGCATCGAAGTGGAAGATATATATTTTATTACTGGACTCTCCCGGAGGGGGGAGCCAGTAGACTTGCACAGTAAGCCTTTGGGAGGGCTAACCGTGGAAGATTACGTCCACGTGTACTGCGTAGAGGGTTCCAAGAAAGTTGGAACTCAAATTTCTATCAAAGATCTACGAGACTTGCACATAAAAATCCTCCTTTTTACCATTGGGAGAGTAGCAGGATCAGCTTCTCTACACCAGGCATCCAGGACGCAAATGAGTATAGCAGTGGAATGCTTAACTCATGTATATGATTGGTGCATGGCTCTACTGATGAATATGAAGCAATAATTGACTTCTATCCGAAAAACAAAGACGAAACATTTTGGATACGGTACAATTTTGATGACATTCTTCTTCGAGAAGATTCCAGCGCTGAGACCCAGAGTGATCTCTACCATCAGTACCCCGAGAGACCCAAGAATTGCCCGCTGGGCAGACATGATGAAGAGATCGGGGGGAAGTGAAGTTCCCCGGACCACTTGGGATGATGAGTTCTTCCAATGGTGGAGAGAACAAATCATCACTGTGGATGACTATCCCTATGCCGGGATGGACTTTCGTGGCGATTCAGATCTTGTCCTTCCACCAGGCACGACATGGGGCACAGTCGATAAGTTTGCAATTTTTGACTTATATAATTTTTTTGGATTTTTTCAATATATATGAAAAAATTCAAAACAAAGATGTTTTTGATTGGATGAAAAATGACTTACAATTTTATAATGATCATGAAACAGATATTGGACCAGTGCGACCTGAGGGTTACCCGCGACACAAGCGTCGCAGAGGCGAAGCGGATATAGTGGATTCAGACAGGACCCTTCAGGCTGTAGATAGGAACTTGGAGGGATTAACCCACCAAGTACCTATGGCTGCAGTGGAAGATCTGTCGGAAGCCATCCAGAGATGGGTGGTAGGAGTGCCTCGAGACTGGGTACGGTTATTCCGCCGAGTTGCCACCGTGATTGTGTTCTATAGGAACACAACTTCTGGGCAGGGACCTCAAGAGTAGATAGATATGATGTATCAGATGACTGTATATTTTTTGAGACTGAACATGATCAGGGGCTGTTGAAGCCTAGAAAATCTCTGCTTCAAACATCGGGGAAAACCACCCGGTCGGGACCTTAGGACAGCTCCTTTTCCGTTTGGTATGGTGGCTCCGACTGGATTTAAAGGACCAGTTTCCTTATAACTAAATGGTTTGGTGAGGGGTTGATTTGGATGGGTGGAAATGAGACTAAATTGACTGAAATAAAACTATCTAATTAAACTAAATGCTGATAAGGAAATTCTAACACTAACCCGGGTAATTATATGTGAATACAACTTAAGATTGTTCCAATTTTAACAATAACCATGAAAATGTATTATTATTTAAATTGAAATGTGCAGAAACGAATAAAGATAACTCTGTTTAAGAAATTAAACAGAGTTATATTAGCATATTGCATTCATCATTGTATACCATCTATATATGCTTATAAAAGATAATATTTCAATTATACTCAGAAATGATATATAAAAGGAAACATTATGAAAACCATATATATAAATGATAGCAAATTATCAAGTGAATATCATATAACACAGGAAATCAACAGTGAACAGATAGAAATACCTCATTCATCTTGAAGACTATCAAATGAAATATGATATTCGAATCCAGTAACTCCGATGTAAAATTAAATCCAAAGGTAAAGAAATGCAACACTTCAAAGATAATTTCAGCACAAAATCACCAGATGTGATCCTTTATAAAATATAAGTGGGAATGGAGTACAGAAATGTAAGCTCCAAGTCCAAAAAATATTACAACTTCGGATCCCTTTCTAAATGCATGAGAGGGATTTAAATAAGAAATTACATAACAAAATCCTACTACTACTGCTACAATCTATCAAATTAAAAACAGAACTGCTATCTTAAATGAAACTGATTCATTTCTTTTCTTTCTCGCTTGATGTAGCCAAGTTGCAAATCTTCAGCATATCTTGGAGCCTCGGTGGATGACTCATCTCGGAATGCAGCTGTCCAGCATAGGTGGCATCGGAAAATTCTGGAATTAGACAATCGACATCATTTGAAAGGAATTTAATAGCCATTTGTTGATTGTTTGGCTTAATTAAATAAGTCCACATATTTTCCCATGATATTGCTTGAAGTTTTTCGATTTGTTGACTTTTATTGATCATTTCTTCTTTCCATCTGTTTTCAGTTTCTTTCACTTTAGGCAAACTGCCAGGAACACAGTCTGAAATAAGATTGATTGAATACAAGCTGTCATTGATAAATTGCGTGATATTACTCATCATGCCCCTAGCTCTTGATATTGCTCTCTCAGCTTTCATTATCTGATGTTCCCATTCTGTAAACAAGATTTCTTTATGTCTTTCCTCTATTCTAGGAAGATTAGCTTCTCTTCCTTTTTCTTTATTTTCTCCCTGCTCAATGGTTTTGCTATCCGATCCTCCTTTTTGATTATGCACATTAGTATCAGTACTTGTGCATTTTTCTATTGTTTGAGCAGTGGACTGCTGACCAGTATTTTGATCGGATTTACCATCAGTATTTCCTTTCTGAGCATCAAGTTTGCCAAAAGTGACCACCTTTGCAGTATGTACAGTTGGTTGGTTAACAGCCGATTTTGTAATGACTTTACCGGCAGATGTTTCTCCTGGCGTTTTGACAGATGTATCCTCTGTCTCTGACCCTTGTATTGGAATTCTCAGTTGGTCTAGAGGAACTCTTAACAATCTTTGACTTCTGAATAACAAAAATTTATTCATTTCTTCCTTTTGGAATTTAGACTTGGCTAAATCATAAATTTGAGGAAAATTATCCAACGAAACAAAAAAATCATCAAACTGATCTGGTTCATGCTCAAATCGAGCAATTGAAACTGAAGCAGTAACATTAAAGGCTATCTGTCGCGGATCATACTGTCTTCCTGGAATGGTTGCAAATTTACAACCCTTTATTTTGGCGACTTCTTTTTCAGCATGTTTGAAGTCATTTAAAGTAAACTTACCACAATTGAATGGGAATTGAGGCCACATTCTCTTCTTACTGTTGTTTAAAGATCTGGATATTCCTTCAACTGTTAATTGATAGGAAATTTCTTGGGCGAGAAGTTTGTCTGGAACAATAAGAGGAAGAACATGGGGTTCCACAATACTACCAAAAATCCTGATGTATGTAAATTTATCCTCTCCAAACCAATCTCCGATTGAGGATAAGTCGGCTTTAGCTTTATCAGAGAATCTAGGAGGGAAGCGATTGAAAATGGTTTGGAAAACAGGGATAAGGAAACCATGGCATATTCTATATACATTATCTTGGAAATGAACTTTCCAAAGAATTTTATGATATATGTGAATTGGGGTAGGGTCTTTGGGAGTCCATTTCCATCCAAACAATGGAAACTCGGAATTAAAACAAAGAGCATCTAGAATATAGGCACAAAAGAAGAAAGGAGTGGAATTTCCAGCGGTCTTATCTTGTCTGTACTCGAGTATTCTATTATCCATTCTATCAGAAAGAATAACAGCCCAGTCCATAATGTCGGAATTAACAGCAGCTAGGATTAATGGGACCATTTGTATAGAAAACCTAGCTGAATTATCATTGCCAAATAATCTACACATCATGGCAGCGGCATAGCAATACGGAGGTAAGAGGGAATCTACAGAATACATACCGGATGCTTCATTTCTGTGTTTCTCTGGATTTTTCTTCCAATATTTGATAGGATCAGATTGGACTTTATTATTATCAGCGAACTCTTTGATAAATTCTTTGTTATACACCTTCTGCGGATCTCGAAGGTGATACATTGCCTTAATGTCTTCTGCTTTAAACGACCCAAAAGACACTCCAGAAGATGAAACAAACGTTCTGTCCTGTATCTTCACACTATCAATGACCCATCGAATTACATCATAATAAGGCATGATGCTCGCTCTGGCTGCAATTCGATGCAAAAATGAATTTGCAAGTGTTTTTTCAGTAATCTCAGAGTCGGAATCTGAGCTATCTTCATCTGGAACTGATGCCTTTTCCACTGTGACTTTGGGGTTTTGTTTCTCCAATAGATTGTAGACTCCTTCCCACGTCATTCTTCCGAGCCCTTGGCATGATGTATTTGTGACTAATCTCAGTTTTGTGGGCTTTTCTTTTGAAACTGTAGGAGTCTCAACAAACTTAACAAGAACAGCGGTCTTGGCTCTTCTCGCTCTCTTCGACATTTCTGCGTTTGCTATTACTTCCCTTTGTCTGTGAATGAAAGAGCTTGGTGTTCCTTGGCTCTGCAAAACATTAAACTTTCAGTCGTGACAAACAAGCAACTTGAACGGAACGTTTATGAACAAATGATTCGTTATTTATTGGTTTCGTATAGCGCGTAAATGTTCTTTTTGGGTCACACTCACGTATTAAAAACCAAATCATCAACCAATATTCATTCGATTTGCTATTAAATACCTACGTACAAATGGAGATTTGGCGCTTGTAAAATATTATAATATTCACTTATTCTGAACTTTTAGAATGTAATAAATGTCATTTATCAATCGCATCGAAAGTTTTCAAATGGCGCATAAATATCATAACATAGATTTTTTCGATTGGCCGATTCCAATTGAAAACTTTTCTGATTTTTTATTAGACTTGTTTAGATTTCAATCGAGGAGTTTCAATCTAAAAGAAATGTTAATAGCTTTCTCCGCTTTCCGACGGTGGGGTCCACCATACAAAATTTTTTTGTTTTTTAAACGAACAAATGTTTGTTTTCTTTTGAAAAGCGTTTATTGTAATAACGCGCATTGCATCGGGGAATTTTAATTTGACCGCAAAGAGCTTGTTAAAGAGTATTCCGATCATGCGATTGTGACTGATCGCATCGCATCGGAAGTATGTGAATGGATAACTTAAACTCTTTGCGATTGAATTTTTGCGATCGAACTAATCGCATCGGAGGATTTGGGTTTGTATATCAAATTTCCTCTAAGGGTTTTCTCCGATCTCCGATTGCGATTACTATTCATTGGACTTTTAAACTTGATTTGTTCTTTATGATAAGGTCTTCTATATTTGATCGGATTAAAAGATTTGAACGTTGTATTTGGTTTGCAAACAAACAAAGATGAGCTTTTTCAAAACAATGAATCTTTATTTCTAAGTCTTTTACTTCTATAAAAAGAAAAAGGGACCCTATTTCTAAATGAATTTTATTCTAAAATTAAGAAAAAGGGAGGGTTGTTGTATAGTACAACAGGGGCATAAGCCCAATTTTTTGTATGACTTATGGATCCAAATTTTGTATATTTTTTTGAACACTCTAATGATATATATACAACGATGTTTGATGTGATGTGACAAATGTATCAAAATGTATGATGTTTTTGATGATTAAATTTTATTGTATGGAATGATTAATGTGCCAATCAATGGCTTGATTAGCTAATGAGTCTGCCAGCCAATTGTCAGCTCGAGGAATATGAATGAAAGTTAAAAATTGAAATGATCTTTGTAACAAACGCACCCTCAATAACAACCGGAGTAAAAATGGATCTCGAACCCAATAAGTATTGTTCAACTGCGACACCACCAGCTGAGAGTCCAAGAAAACTACCAACGAATCAACACCCAAGGATGTTGCCTCCGAGAGTAGATAAACAACTGCAGTGTATTCTGCTATGTTATTGGAAGCAGGACCAATGTAGACCCCTCTTGATACTAACAGCTGACCGGATGGATAATGAAGCACCCAAGCCACGGAAGCTAAGTTCCGGGTGTGTCTACTAGCACCATCGGCGAAACCAAAATGACTCATGACATCCGACACAACTTGCCAAAGCATATCAAAAACATCACCATCCCATCAAAGATCGAAAAACCAGATATGTACAAAGAAAAACTACTATATACAAAAGCAACATGCCAGGCCGAAGCCTAGGCATAATACTTTTTCAAATAGAGCCCATTTCTGGGCTCCAGCAACTCGTTCCCTTCAAAATCAACCAAGGTATATACCCCTTTCCTAAGGAATGCTTTAACGATGAAGGGGCCATACCACATAGACTTAAATTTTCCTGCCCCCAGGGCATATTTTTCTTGGGCATAGACCAAAACAAGGTCACCTTCTGAAAAAACCCTAGGTTTGACCGCCTTATCGTACTAAGCTTTAACTCAGTTTTTATGCGCCTCATTCATCATGGCGGCATCCTGACGCTGCTCATCGAGATGTTCCAGATGAAGGAGCCGTTCTTCAAGACTAGAAGTGTCAGGAAGAAGTTCAACAACTAACTTAAGAGAAGGAATCTCACATTCAATGGGAAATAAGGATTCCAACCCGTGCACTAGCTGAAACGGAGTAAAGCCAGTTGCAGTTTTCACTGATGTCCTGTATGCCCAAAGCGCAGGATATAGCATAATATGCCAGTTGGATCTAGCCTTATCAATTGTCCTTTGAAGAATTGTCTTCAAGGATTTATTCACGGCTTCCACTTGCACATTGGCTTGAGGATAATACAGAGATGAATGCTCCTGCCGAAAACCTAATTTTAGAGCCAACTCAGCCATAATGCTATTCTGAAAATGACTACCATGATCAGTGATAATCTCTCTAGGAATACCAAAATGAGCAATAACCTGGTTGAAAAGAAAAAGATCTGCAGTCTCACCATCATTCCCAAAAGTAGGCATAGCCTCGACCCACTTCGTAAAGTAGTCTACTGCTACAATATTGTACTTGTGACCTTTAGCTGAAGGCGGGTTACAAGTAGTATAATCAATACCCCACTTTGTAAAGGGACCGACAGTAATGACTGGAAAAAACGGAGCTAGATGAGCGCACATATTTCGAGTATAAACTTGACACGGATGACACTTTTTGACCGACTCCATACAATCCTTGAAAATCGAAGGCCAAAAGTACCCAGCACGCAAGATCTTTTGGGCTATAGTAAGCCCAGATAAATGACCACCACAAGCTCCACGGTGGTAATCATTCAGCACAGCCTCAGCTTCTTCGAGAGTTAAGCAACGTCTTAGGATTGAATCAACCCCTCGACGGTATAAAGCATCACCAATGATCAAGTAATTCTTAGCCAAGTGACGCAACTTACGGCGCTCATCTTTCGAAAAAGCAGAGGGAAACTTCGCAGTCTGGAGATACACAATTATATCCCCATGCCAAGGATCCTCTGGAGAGATAAGAAACAAATGTTCATCCGGGAAGGATTCATCATAAATCATTTCTTCGCCACAAGGCAACTCGGAGATCAATTCCGTGAAAACCAATGATTTCTTGGACTTGGCAGACATAAACTCAAGATCAAATTCCTGCAAAATCACAATCCATCTATTGTATTTTCCCCCAATCACTCGCCTACTGAGGACAAACTGAAATGGATTGGCTGCTGCCAAAACATAAGTTTTTCGTAGAATAATGTAATGTCAGAGTCGCTGCACAGCATGAACTACTACTAAAGCTAAATTTTCTATCGGAGTGTACCGGAGTTCAGGTCTTACCAATCCTCGACTAAGATAGTAAATAACATGCTCTACAAGAGCATCATCTTCCTGAACCAGAACCATACCAATAGTAGATTCCGCTGCTGCTAGATACAAAAGGAAATCCCTACTATAATCAGGTGGACTCAATAAAGGAGCAGAGGTCAATGATTTTTTCAAAGCATCGAATGAGCGTTGAGCGAAGTCATCCCAAAGGAATGGAACTCCCTTCTTCAACAATCTCATAAATCCCTTGGTAACTTCAGCATAATTTATGATAAATCTTCGAAGAAAATTAGACTTTCCTTGTAGACTTTGAAGTTGACGGATAGAGGACGGGGGAGGCAACCGAAGTATTGCCTCAACCTTGAAGGGATCTATCCTAATCCCTTCTCTAGACACAATGAATCCCAATAACCGACCGGATGTAACTGTGAAAACGCACTTGTTTGGATTCAACCTAATCTTATAGAAACGACATCGTTCAAATATTTGATGGAGGTGAGTAGGATGATCCATCCTCTTTCGAGAATGAGCAGCTAAATCATCCAAATATGCCTCGATAATCTGTTTGATGTCGTGGAAGGCATATGACATGGCCCGCTGAAACGTAGCCCCAACATTTTTAAGACCAAAAGGCATCTTCTTGTAAGCAAACGTACCCCAGGGACAAATAAAGGCAGTCTTATGCTGATCTTCAGGACGGATAGTAATCTGATTATATCCGGAGAAACCGTCCATGAAGGAGAAAATCTCATTACTGGCACACTCGTCAATGATCTGATCTATAAATTGTGTGGGGTAATTATCTTTATGACATGCTTTATTTAGGTCTCTAAAATCAATGCAAACTCGAATTGTTCCTTGTTTTTTATCTACGGGAACAGGGTTTGAAACCCATTCAGTCAAAGGAACAGGGAAAATGAATCCCACCTTAAGCAGCTTCTCCACCTCAGCTTTGATAGCTGCTGCCTTCCTAGGATTGACCGGACGAAGTTTTTGCCTCACAGGCTGAGCGTTTTCGTAAGTCTTGATCTCATGCTGGACAATAGATGGATCTATACCAGGCATTTCCTCATAAGACCAAGCGAATACATCCCTATACTCTTTAAAGAGCTTGGTGTAAATCTGAATCTCTTCACGGGAACATTCAGCTCCGATGAAGACATTCTCAATAATATTGGGATCCCTGGAAATGTTCACCGGGATAGTTGGAGAAATCACAGCCATGTTCCCTTCAGCATAAACCTGTGTTGGTGCTAAAGGGTTCAGGACTGGGCGAACAGGACCAGGAGATGGAGGACTCGGAAAACTTGATTCAACTTCACTTAAATCAGGTAAAAATTAAGACCGATGATGCAAATCATCCCACGGTCTATCTATACCAGTCATAGCTTCCAGGATGGCCTCTTCAGATGGAAGAGTGGTATCAAGGCAATCCTGGGCAGAAGAAGAACTAAGTGCCCAAGCCGGAGCCACATCTCCATCCAACTCTTCCGGTGAGAGAGGAGCTGGGATGGATTCTGCAGAGTCAACAACAGACTGATAAGCAATCTCAGCTGCAGACATAGGAAATGCCATTCCACCCACTTGACCTTCCGCTAATGTGGCAGTAGGGGAAGGTAAGGTCCAAGGGTCCAAAAAATAATGAGTTCTAAAGAACTCTCTTCAAAGAGGAGCCTTGGAGGATGAAATTTCATTAATATGAACCGTAGGAGGAGGAATATCGAAAGTACCCATCAAGGAAGAATACATTCCAACCCCTAAATTCTCAACAGGCGCCTTAGTATTATCCAACTTTGGAACAGATGAGTCAGTAGATGCATTCGGGTCTACAGGAGGACAGTCCAGTTGGTCCACTATAATAATCCTCCCTTCATGAGGGAAACAAATAATCCGAAATAATGAGGATGCAATGGCATCCATCTCATAAATCCAGTTTCTCCCCAACAGAAGGTTGTAGTCCAAGCTTGCATCAACTACCTCAACCTCTATATTCACAGTTTTTCCCCCAACACAGATAGGCAAAGCTGGGACAATACCATGCGGTCTGTGAGAATGACCATCAAACGCAGTCAGAAGAGTGGTAGATGGAACAGCTTTGGGAGATCCAATCATCTTCCAACATGTGAGAGACATCATGCATGTGGAAGCACCCTCATCAACAACCGTCCGAAAGATATTGCACTTCCGGTATGATGATATAATATGAAAAGCCATATGATGGGGGAGTCTCTTCTTAAAATTAGTCATATCAAATGTAATCAGAAGAGAATTTTTCGAATCAATAGCCCCAATGGCAGTGAGCAAAGCACTGCGCTGAGCCGGACAGGACTGGAGCACCTCTAAAGCCGACATGGCACAAGGACTCTGCGCCAGATCTTCCACAATAGAGTAGTTCTGGGCAGCCCTAGCGTTTGGATTAATCGTCGAATGCTTAGTGGATGCTTTGAGCATCTGAGGCATAGGCTCAATAGTAGGCTTTGTAATGTGAAGCGGCTCAGTAGCATAAGGAGCATCCTTAGCTTTCAAATACTCTTCTCCGCCATAATCATGGGATCTCGTAGCGACATCCACGTGAGCACTCATCATGAATATGTTTGATGGAATTTCCCCTTCCTGGGTGCCCCCAGAGGAAGCCCCAGGATTTTGATTCGCGCCAACAACTAGTTGTTTCCCTTGGGAAAAAGGGTTTGTTAACACAGCCTGGGAACTAGAAGAACCCTGCTGAGCTAACAGGCGCTAGGCATCTTGAATTTTAGGGAAAATTTGTGTGAGATGGTCTCCAGCACACAGCTTGCATGGAAACTTTAATAAGTTCAACAGCTAACTTAAGAGAAGGAATCTCACATTCAATGGGGAATACGAATTCCAACCCATCCACTAGCTGAAACGGAGTAAATCCAGTTGCAGTTTTCACTGATGTCCTGTATGCCCAAAGCGCAGGATATAGCATAATATGCCAGTTGGATCTAGCCTTATCAATTGTCCTTTGAAGAATTGTCTTCAAGGATTTATTCACGGCTTCCACTTGCCCATTGGCTTTAGGATAATACAGAGATGAATGCTCCTGCCGGAAACCTAATTTTAGAGCCAACTCAGCCATCATGCTATTCTGAAAATGACTGCCATGATCAGTGATAATCTCTCTAGGAATACCAAAACGAGCAATAACCTGGTTGAAAAGAAAAAGAGCTGCAGTCTCACCATCATTCCCAAAAGTAGGCATAGCCTCGACCCACTTCGTAAAGTAGTCTATTGCTACAATAATGTACTTGTGACCTTTAGCCGAAGGCGGGTTACAAGTAGTATAATCAATACCCCACTTTGTAAAGGGACCGACAGTAATGACTGGAAAAAGAGGAGCTGGATGAGCGCGCATTTTTCGAGTATAGACTTGACACGGATGACACTTTTTGACCGACTCCACACAATCTTTGAAAATCGAAGGCCAAAAGTACCCAGCACGCAAGATTTTTTGGGTTGTAGCAAGCCCAGATAAATGACCACCACAAGCTCCACTATGGCAATCATTCAGCACAGCCTCAGCTTCTTCGAGAGTTAAGCAACGTCTCAGGATTGAATCAACCCCTCGACGGTATAAAGCATCACCAATGATCAAGTAATTCTTAGCCAAGTGACGCAACTTACGGCGCTCATCTTTCGAAAAAGTAGAGGGAAACTTCGCAGTCTGAAGATACACAATTATATCTCCATACCAAGGATCCTGTGGAGAGATAAGAAACAAATGTTCATCCGAGAAGGATTCATCATAGACTATCTCATCCCCACAGGGCAACTCGGAGATCAATTCTGCGAAAACCAATGATTTCTTGGACTTGGAAGACATAAACTCAAGATCAAATTCCTGCAAAATCACAATCCATCTATTGTATTTCCCCCCAATCACTCGCCTACTGAGGACAAACTGAAATGGATTGGCTGCTGCCAAAACATAAGTTTTTCGTAGAATAATGTAATGACGAAGTCGCTGCACAACATGAACAGTTGCCAAAGCTAGCTTTTCTATCAGAGTATACCAGAGTTCAGGTCCTACCAAACCTCGACTAAGATAGTATATAACATGCTCTGCAAGAGCATCATCCTCCTGAACCAGAACCATACCAATGGTAGATTCTGCTGCTGCCAGATACAAAAGGAAATCCCTGCTATAATCAGGTGGAGTCAATAAAGGAGCAGAGGTCAATGCTTTTTTCAAAGCATCGAATGAGTGTTGAGCGAAATCATCCCAAAGAAATGGAACTCCATTCTTCAACAATCTCATAAATCCCTTGGTAACTTCAACATAATTTACGATAAATATCCGAAGAAAATTAGACTTTCCTTGTAGACTTTGAAGTTGACGAACAGAGGACGGGGGAGGCAACCGAAGTATTGCCTCAACCTTGAAGGGATCTATCCTAATCCCTTCTCTAGACACAATGAATCCCAATAACCGACCGGATGTAACCGCGAAAATGCACTTGTTCGGATTCAACCTAATCTTATAGAAACGACATCGTTCAAATATTTGACGGAGGTGAGTAGGATGATCCATCCTCTTTCGAGAATGAGCAGCTAAATCATCCAAATACGCCTCGATAATATTTTTGATGTCGTGGAAGGCATATGACATGGCCCGCTGAAACGTAGCCCCAGCATTTTTAAGACCAAAAGGCATCTTCTTGTATGCAAAAGTACCCCAGGGAAAAATAAAGGTAGTCTTATGCTGATCTTCAGGACGGATAGTAATCTGATTATATCCGGAGAAACCGTCCATGAAGGAGAAAATCTCATTACCGACACACTCGTCAATGATCTGATCGATAAATGGTGTGGGGTAACTATCTTTAGGACATGCTTTATTTAGGTCCCTGAAATCAATGCAAACTCGAATTGTTCCTTTTTTTTTATCTACGGGAACAGGGTTTGAAACCCATTCAGTCAAAGGAACAGGGAAAATGAATCCCGCCTTAAGCAGCTTCTCCACCTCAGCTTTGATAGTTGCTGCCTTCCTAGGATTGACCGGACGAAGCTTTTGCCTCACAGGCTTAGCGTTTTTGTAAGTCTTGATCTCATGTTGGACAATAGATGGATCTATACCAGGCATTTCCTCATAAGACCAAGCGAATACATCCCTATACTCTTTAAAGAGCTCGGTGTAAATCTGAATCTCTTCACGGGAACATTCAGCTCCGATGAAGACATTCTCAATAATATTGGGATCCCTGGAAATGTTCATCGAGATAGTAGGAGAAATCACAACCATGTTCCCTTCAGCATAAACCTGTGTTGGTGCTAAAGGGTTCAGGACTGGGCGAACAGGACCAGGAGACGGAGGACTTGGAAAACTCGTTTCAACTTCGCTCAAATCAGGTAAAAAGTAAGACCGATGATGCAAATCATCCCACGGTCTATCTATACCATTCATAGCTTCCAGGATGGCCTCTTCAGATGGAAGAGTGGTATCAAGGAAATCCTAGGTAGAAGAAGAACTAAGTGCCCAAGCCGGAGCCACATCTCCATCCAACTCTTCCGGTGAGAGAGGAGCTGGGATGGATTCTGCAGAGTCAACAATAGACTGATAAGCAATCTCAGCTGTAGACATAGGAAATGCCATTCCACCCACTTGACCTTCCGCTAATGTGGCGGTAGGGGAAGGTAAGGTCCAAGGGTCTGAAAAATAATGAGTACTGAAGAACTCTCTTCGAAGAGGAGCCTTGGAGGATGAAATTTCATTAATATGAACCATAGGAGGAGGAATATCAAAAGTACCCATCAAGGAAGAATATATTCCAACCCCTAAATTCTCAACAGGCGCCTTAGTATTATCCAGCTTTGGAACAGATGAGTCAGTAGACGCATTCGGGTCTACAGGAGGACAGTCCAGTTGGTCCACTGTAACAATCCTCCCTTTGTGAGGGAAACAAATAATCCGAAATAATGAGGATGCAATGGCATCCATATCATAAATCCAGTTTCTCCCCAACAGAAGGTTGTAGTCCAAGCTTGCATCAACTACCTCAACCTCTATATTCACAGTTTTTCCCCCAACACAGATAGGCAAAGCTGGGACAATACCATGCGGTCTGTGAGAATGACCATCAAACGCAGTCAAAAGAGTGGTAGATGGAACAGCTTTGGGAGATCCAATCGTCTTCCAACATGTGAGAGACATCACGCATGTGGAAGCACCCTCATCAACAACCGTCCGAAAGATATTGCACTTTCGGTACGAAGATTTAATATGAAAAGCCGTGTGATGGGGGAGTCTCTTCTTAAAATTAGTCATATCAAATGTAATCAGAAGAGAATTTTTCGGATCAATAGCCCCAATGGCAGTGAGCAAAGCACTGCGCTGAGCCGGACAAGACTGGAGCACCTCTAAAGCCGACATGGCACAAGGACTCTGCGCCAGATCTTCCACAATAGAGTAGTTCTGGGCAGCCCTAGCGTTTGGATTAATCGTCGAACGCTTAGTAGATGCTTTGGGCATCCGAGGTATAGGCTCAACAGTAGGCCTCGTAATATGAAGCAGCTCAGTAGCATCAGAAGCATCCTTAGCTTTCGAAGAATCTTCTCTACCATAATCACGGGATCTCGTAGCGACATCCACGTGAGCACTCATCATGAATATGTTTGATGGAATTTCCCCTTCCTGGGTGCCCTTAGAGGAAGCCCCAGGATTTTGATTCGCGCCAAAAACAAGTTGTTGCCCTTGGGGAAAAGGGTTTGTTAACACAGCCTGGGAATTGGAAGAACCCTGCTGAGCTAACAAGCACTGCGCATCCTGAATTTTAGGGCAAAGGTGCGTAAGATGGTCTCCAGCACACAACTTGCATGGAAACTACACTTTCTTTTTATCCTTTTGACCCTCACCAACATGCTCGTTGGTTTTATTCGCATTACCCTTCACATTCTTGCCCTTTTTATTATTATTTCGCCCCTTCTTCTTCCCTTCGGATTGTTGATTTCCTTTGGGATCAGAAGCTTGGACGGCATTTACCGATAAAGATTGGGAAGGCGATGACTCAGCAGGCACAACCTGACCAGAAGGAGCAGATTGCAAAGACAACTGCTACAATTGAGTAAGCAGGCTGTCTGCACCAGTATTGATCGACCCAATAAGTCCATCACCATGAGGACAAGGCTTAGTTTTGGATAAATCTAATTTGGAGCGAGGAGCATTGGGCAAATATTTATGGAGGACTCCAGACTGAGAATATATCAGTTCCAACTGCTGGGCCCAAAAATAGCCCGTTCCTCAGAAAATACCCCAGACAGGGATACATCTTTAGAAATGTCTGACTGCAGAGATTTCAGAAACCATTCCAAAAGGAATTCTCTTGGAATATGAGCTTTAATAAGCCTCTTCCTTCTCCTCCATTCCTGAATGTGATCAGAAATGTGGGTTGCGTCGTCCTGCTTAAAATTAGCTAGGAGTTCAGTCCCAGCATCATATCGGACAGGCAACTGGAAATGGTTTAGAAATGTAACAGCCAGTTCTCCAAATGTAGCAAAACTTCCCCCAGTTAGCTCAATATACCATTTGGCAGTGTTTCCAGTTAGGGTGCGTTGAAACAATCTCAACCTAATCGAATCATCGATCAGGGAGTTCGAAGAACACCATAAATGGAAGGTGGTGATGTGGTCAGCCGGATCTTCTCCATTCTTGCCTTCAAACTTTGGAATGTCTGAAGGAATTTTGGTGGGAACCGGAGGCCACCCCGGACTATAACGGATCGGATCATTAGTCAATTTCGACAGATCTGGAAGGTTTAACATTGCCAGAAAAGGTAAACGAGGCGGAGCCTGAGGATTCCATCCTTGATAGGATGAATTCCCAACATTCTGAAAAGAATACCCTGGATTTGATGAGGCACCAGGTTGCTAGAAAGAACTCGTATAAAAAGGATAAGAACCTCCTCCCAACGCAGAGTTACCAAAGACCGGACCAGTTCCCCCCACTGAAGTATGAAATGAAGAGGAAAGCCCCCGATAGGGGTTCCAGGCATTAGAAAGAGGGGAAAAGGTCTGATAAGCACTCGACGAAGGGAAAGAATCATTCCCTTGGTGACCAGCGTAAAACTGATTCCCTGCCCCCGCTGTAGTGAATACAGGGGTCCAACCTGTAAAAGTAGTCGAATTCTGACCTCCAGACCAAGGGTTGAAATTATGGGTCTGAGAAGTAAACGGAAAGGACCCTAAAGAAGGATTCGAAATAGGAATGTGCCCAGTTCCAAAGGGGAACCCTTGAAAAGAAGCTGATCCACTAGCCATGGAAGATATGGGTGTAGATGCAGCTGCAGCAGCGGAAAAGGAAAAAGAAGGAATCCCACTAGTGGGCATTCCAAAACAGAAGGGACCAGATTGGGAAGCATGTGCTTGGGTGAAACCAGAGCCAAACACAGCAGCACTAGAAGCAATCGAAGATATAGCAATAGTGCCTCCTCCTTCAACAGAAGTAGGAGTCTGAATGCCTGCAGCACTCACAGCAGAAACCGCATTCCCAGTCATGGCCATCGAAAGGTATGAATAATACGGAGGATCTTCCGGTCTCTCTAACTCAGGTCCGATGTATTAAAAAACAAACGGATAATTAGGAGGAAGAGGAGATGGAAGTGACACAGAAGGTTCAGGTACTTCCTCTATTTGAACTTCTTCTTCCTGCGGAAATAAAACTCGCGAGGTGAGCGGAATGCTCCTCTCGGAACCAACACTAGAATCAGCTACGAAACCTTCAGACCCTTGTGGAGGATCTCTCTCCACAGCGTCAGACGTCACAGGGTGGTACCCACCTGCTAAATCACTCCTACGCCTTCTTGAAGAAGGCTCTGAACTCTCGGGAGATAACCCCCGAATTCTCCTCGATCGACGAGGCGCTTGATCAGCCCGCACAAGCAAGGTGCAATTAAATCAAATACAAAGCCTGCTTAGCTGAAACAAGAGCACTCACTTCAAAAAATAATCCTTGAGATACAATCAAGCAAAGAGCCTTCAGGTATTTCCGCTTCGGGTGATTAGGACCGGACACCAAAATACAAGAAAGAGAAATATAGGACCTCCCGAAAGTAGTCTGGGATAATTACAGCCCAGACCTACTAGCGAAGGTATCAGAAACAGTTACGCCGACCTCCTAACGACAGCCTTTGCCGGCACAAGTACCCAAGCTTCGCAAGGGCACCCCCCAGAAGTACTGCTGAAAGTGATGCGACGTCTGCCTCAGGTACCACGGGTATTCCCCCCCGCAGTCACCTGTGTGGAACCTAGGAGTGGCAACTATGGGCACCAATCCATGTCAAAAGCCGGGCGGAACGGTCTTGAGGTCAGATAATAAATCGGAAGGGGTGGGTCCTATGGACTGGTAGGCCCCTACGGGCCTCACACATATGAATCGTGAGTCGATGACGATGGCCCTCTGCTCTGAATAGCGATCCTCTCTCGAACCTCCAGCTGAAGGATCAGACGAAATCGAAAGTTCGTGACTCACCTCGAGCCTTATAGTCGAGAGTTCGGCAACTAATGGCTCACCCTATCGGTCCTTTAGTTCTTCAAGTTGATGGCGGTGGTCGAGTCATGCTGTAGCATGATGGCGGCTTTTCCCTCCCCCAAAAGAGAGTTGTTGATGGCTGCCCTCACCATATGAATGTGTGAGTCGATGGCGGCCTCAACCTCGTAACCTCGGCTGAGTCCCTAACGGGCCTTGTGTCGAGAGTTCGTTACCTCACCCTACCGGGCCTTTAGTCGAGTCCCTACCGGGCCTCACCATATGAATAGTGAGTCCCTACCGGGCCTATCCTCACACGTTTCCTCACCCATATGAATCGGTGAGTCCCTACCGGGCCTATCCTGTTGTCGAGAGTTCGTCCCTCACCCTCACCCTACCGGGCCTCGACCTCGTAACCTCGGTCGAGTCGATGGCGGCCTTATAGTCGAGAGTTCGGCAGGCTCACCCTACCGGGCCTCACCATATGAATAGTGAGTCCCTACCGGGCCTACCGGGCCTACCGGGCCTATCCTTTTAGTCGAGAGTTCGGCTGGCTCACCCTCACCCCGTTGGTCGAGCCTGCTGTAGCATCCTTTCATTTTGATCCAATCAATCAATTAGGTAGGGAATTCGGGAGATATCTCAATTCGGGATCTTGCGAATAAAATGACTCTTAAAATGAAAGCCCCTTCCTGGGCCTATTGCCCCCCGGGTTTTATCTCTTCTTCATTTAGGTAGGGCCGGCGCCCCTTACGCTTTGCTCAGGTAAGGGAGAACACTTCCTAATCATTGCCTCCCTGCGCCTCTATGCATGCGAGTCTTACTGGCACTATACTCCTTATTCACCCGGCCACCTCTATACAGAACCGGCCCTGGCTTGCTTTATTCAAGCGAACTGCCCCGAAACCTTACCTGAGCATAGCGAAGGAAGGAAAGAAGGTAAGGGCAAGTTCCGGACCAAACAAATTAGAAGCGAGGGGTTGGTTTTGGTGTTCATCGACACAAATCCCATTCATAGCATAGTGAGAAGGAGTCTTCATTGGGATTAACTGGGGTGAGACAAAGTGTAGCGCAGTCTGGTTAGCGCGGCTGTTTTGGGTACAGAGGGCCATAGGTTCAAATCCTGTCACCTTGATGCGAAACTTAATCAACCAAATCATGCGAAACTTAGTAAACCCAAATACGAACATCACTCGGCCGTTATCACCTCATCTTACTATTCACAAGCCGCAGTTTACTCCGACGTTTCCAATTTACCATAGAATCCCCGGGGCTTTCCTAGCCACTATGGTTTCGTTCAGTCCCCCTTTTGGCCTGGAAATAGGTTTTGTCAGCCTCACTTATGAGAATTTCTACCAACTTGCCTCAGGTTTATCCGTCAATTTCCCAAAGTTAACTCTAAGCTTAGTCAATCTCACTTCATTAGCGCTGCGCTATCATATGGGTAACGGAGTTCGTCATTCATGGTGGGATTTGGGGTTTCCCCAATCCTCTCCAATAATCCGGATTTCCGAATTTCCTACGTTATGTGTTGCTTTCTCAGCTTTCGGAAGGATTATCCAAAGAATCTATTGCTGATCTAGCGGTCTCGCCCAACATTTCTTTATCTATCATCGGAGGGTGAGAGAGAGAAGGAAGGTTATACCTTCCCCCCTCGCCAGTATAACCTTGCGGAATTCACCTTACTTAATCTTATCTTACGCCGTTCCTCCTTATTTTAGTCTCGCGATTTCCTTCCCCGGGGATTGGGGTGGGTGGGTAAATAGTTAGCAATAGAGCAGCCTTACGGCACCTCACCCTCCAACCTCGGATCAACAAAGGGTATAGGTCCCTTGCTCTCCTCGAGAAGCAGTGTTTCCAGAACCACCTCCAAGACATATCGTCCAAGATGGATCTCCTAGAATCTATAGGGCATGGCTCGGTCTTACCCTCATAGAATCAGTCAGACACTACCCGATCTAGTCCACAGGTCTTAGCCCGGGATGATCAGCCGACCTAGTACACAGAAGGAACTAGACAGATAACGGAATACCCTAAACTCATTACTCATTACTAGTTACTCCTAAAACACAGGCTTGAGATGGAGATTCCTTTTATCCACTTAGACCTTATAAATCATAAGGAATCAATAGGGGTGAGGTTAGTAAGGCCGCTCTATTGCTAAATAGAGGAATAATGCTGAAAAGAAAGCTGCTTAAACTGGTGCAGACTGTACTTCTGACTGTGTGGGTGTTGCTCCTTCGTACTGTTATCCTGGTTGGTGTTCCTGTATCCGGTCTCAGTGATGACTAGTAATATCGATCAAGAATGGGGAGGTAACAAGAATAAATAATGACCAAGATATGGATAACTAGGAATTCTAGATGTTTTATTACTCGTTCTGATAGGTCTTATGATAGCCAACAAGTATTAGCAAGGGATCTCAATGATATGCTGGTGGCTAATCACGTAATGGGAAGAATGGTATTAATAGGGCTTAGGTCGGGCAAAGGAGCATGGTAATAAAGGTAGGAGCTTAGGTAATGAACCAAATGATGGATGGGCCCGCCCCTCTGTTTTACAGGCGATATCTGGTCAATATCTATCTTGTGCATGAGGAATAACTGTATGATGAAGCTAATGTAGAAGCTAAATGGGCTACACGACTCATAATAGAAAGCTGTAGTGAACTGCTCTTCAATTAGGTGGGTTTCCCCTGCTGCTGGGGTGCTGCGTATTTCCTCCTGTTGTTAGTTACAACCTGCATGTTCACACGTGTCTATGCTATGATCGATCTACACAATCTGGTCTATTATATATGAATCTGTTGTAGGAGGTGATTGTTGTTCCTACTTGAATGGGTATTTGGCACGAGTAAACACCGCTGGCTTCTGTTGGTTTAGTTCTGATCCCTATGGTAAGGAATTGGTAAAGCGACAAAATGGCATCTGAGCGGGGGTGTGTCGCCGTATCAAACGACAAACCACCGCAACGTATATAACATACTGGTGCGAACGCGACTAAACACGGACGGTCGTCCTGAGATAGTGCAAGTGGATCTCTAACAGGGGGTATCGTTTATTACTGTTAGCAATGACTGTATACTGAGACCGAGGGGGGTATACGACTGATGGAACCCAGTCGGCAGAACCTTACGACCTGAGGCCTTTAACTGAGAGGTGTGGATATGGATGTCCGCTAGGAGACACAATCCCTATACCACATCGGAATACCCGATCCTCGTAAGCCCCCTCTGCCGGCGGAGGTGGCGGAACCTAGCAGAAGGGACTCTGGCACTGGCCTGGACATAGAGAAACGGGGAGCTGTCTTCTTGTCTAGGGGGAGGGGGGCCTTTACAGGCAGGGTTTACTTACCTTATATCTTATATTAGATATAATTATAAGGTCTCATATATAGAGCTTTATAAGCCCTATATAGAGCCTTTATAAGAGCCTATCTATAGTTCCTCTCTATTTTTCATAGGCAAGTGGGGATCGTAGGTGCCAGCCCATGCCTCTTTATCAATAGGTTGGGAAGGCGAGACGAACCCCAGTATATTTTCTGCCTTTCGTTTAGTGGGCTTCACATACCGAACCAAGACTTACAGACTTAACGCAGGTAGTCGCTAGTGATCTTATTAGGCGAACACACCGAATCAAGACCTGCCGGCCACCGCGCAGGTTAGGCGGTCACACATTATGAAGGTAGGAACACACCAGAACAATACCTGTACCGGCCACATCCGGATAGTCGAGAACATTTTATGTAGGCGAACACACCGAATCAAGACGTGTCGGCCACACCCGGATAATTAGTAAACCTATTAGTAACACCGGAACAAGCCCTTCACACCGGAGCCCTTCACACCGACTTCCTTCCCTTACTGAGACTCTCCTATTCCTTAGAGAAAGATAAGCTCATATTTTACTGTCAACTTGCACAAGCTCATATGATAGTCAGAACTCAATATGTCGTTCCTTGGCGCATTCGTTCCTTGGCCCAATTGACTTGAGGGGAATACATGGATGGATTGATGATAGCTGGTTCCACTAGTCAGGGTGGCATATCCATCTGTTCTCGTTTATTTGTTCCCGTTAACTCATCTGTTTTCGTTCATTCCTTTCCCGTTAAGTCCATCTGTTCCCGTTCTCGTTCATTCCTTACCCAACACCCCGTTACCCAACCCGTTAACCAACGCGTTAATTCCTTTAAACCAATCACCATATTAATATTTTACTATTATATTCCCTCATTAGATAACGAATACCACACGACCCGGTACCTAACCCTTCTGGACCTAACCTCATGAGCTGGACCTAAGGCACATACTATAGGCACTCTCTATAGGCACATAAGCTAATATCCTTCCCTTTAGCTAATACCCTTTTATTTAGCTAATACCCTTGCCCACTCATGAGGAAGAGTCTATTCATGAGGAAGAGTCTATTGATGCGGGTAACTCAAGGGTGGTAAGACCAAGGGTGGTAAATCATAACCCAGGGTGGTAAGAAGGGTGGTGAAAAGAGAAAGGGTTGTTAGCAGGTTGCACTTAAGTAAAGCAAGTAGGCAGAGTCAAGGTAATAGATAGCAATGTTGTGCCCACCCAAGCAAGCCCACCCGTTCGTTCACTCTCAAAGTTCAGGTAAGTAAGCCGGTCTATAAAGGTTGGTTAAGACGCCACGCCAGCCAGGTAGTTGGTAGCAATAGGTCCGACCAGAAAGTCTTGGTGTAGGCAGGTAAATACCAAAGCAGTAAGTGCCAACCCAAGCGCTCCAGATGTAATAATCCAGTATGAAATCCAATCCAAAAGGGCTGGCTGTAAACACGATAGGTGGTATAAGTAGGTTGCACTGAAGTAATCCAGTAGGCTAAAGTAAATAGCAAAGCTCTAAGTGCTGACCCCAACCGATATAATCTCAGTAGTCTGGCAGTATTTCCTAAAAGAGGGTAGTTCCACCCACCCACAACTGAGTTGTAAAACATAAATGAATCCGGTAGGCTGAGTAAAGTAAGACCACTGCAGCAATTATTCTTCCCCAAGCCGGTAGATAAGATCTAAGAAGTAAGGCAGGAATCTCTAAAAGAGGGCAGTGAAAACGATCCACCGATCCAAGACTGGTGGAAAAATAAATTCATCCAGTAGGTAGGCTGAAGCATTCCCTCCCAAGAATAAGGGGCTGTATAGTGAGTGGGACCATAAGTCAGTATCTAGGCCTGACCCCTCCCTAATAGATGGGGGACTTCGACTTGAGGGAATACAGAGATGGATGTGACCAGGGGTTGAGGGTGGAAGGCCAAGATATTAAGGTTTGAGCCCCAACTCATAAAGAGAGCATAAGAGTTGGAAAGAGGCAAGTAATAAGGCTATCCCCCGCTAACTTCGTAACTCCGATAAGCCCTTTAGCTTGACGAAAGCTTACTGAAGACCTTCCTTTAGGGAGACAGATACTTTAAGGGAAGGAGAAAGATCTGCTAATAACTAGGGGAGACAGAAAGTAAGTGTAGCTCGAAAGTAAGTTCCTCCCGAACGAAGAGTAAGTGCCCAATAGTCTGTCCAACCAGAATGAAGCAATCCACAGTAATTATATTCACCAGTACTTTGCCTAGCAGAAAGCTACCCAGAATCGAATCCTGTTGTATTGAAAAATTCATTCCCTCCCCAGCAGCAGCAAATGGTTGTGACAAATCCTGCCCCTCTACAAGGGGGCATGGTAGGTACCCCTCAGCCAGGGGGTCCGTCATGAGGTGTGAACATTTCTATGTGTGACCAGATGGTACTTTTGTCTACATGAGTAGATAATTATAATACTATTGAGAGTGGTCCTTCCAATAAGGATCCATTGCTCTTTGCCCAGCCTGATGGCCCTCTCTAGATAGAGAAGCCATCATTCGATATAGTGCTTCACCCACCAAAGGGAGTTATTCATAGGTTTACTCATAATCAGAATGCACAGGCCACCCATAATTATAGTATTGTATAGGACCTAGCCCAGGAACCATGTTCCATGTCTGCCTTAGAAGTTCTGTAGAGCTGCTCAGCATAGCGCAAAGCATTGTTGACAGCAATAGGTGGGGTTTATCCATAAAATAGGAGTCTTATTACCTTTTACATGGACACAAGTCAAAATAGGCTTTATCACCAGATCATTTTTCAGATACAAGTGGTCGTATGTCGGAAAAAAAAGATTCAGAATTTTTGTTGACGAAGGGGCCTTGACTTGCATTATGTCCACGTCATGTTGGAAGGCTATCGACTCTCCACAACTCGTTCCATCTAGCACCATTCTCAAAGCCTTTGACGGACACACTTTTCAACCTCATGGGATCCTTACCACATTACCCATAGAGTTAGGTGGAAAGACCGTTTTGGCAGAAGTTGAAGTGGTCGATGCCCCTCTAGATTACAATATTCTACTTAGGCATAGTTGGTTCTACACAATTATAGCTGTGGTCTCATCGATCTTTAGGTTTCTCCACTTTTCTCATCAAGGGATGGCGGTGACTATCAATCAACTTACATACTACACACCCGATATGAAGACCAATGTCGGTATTACTATACCATTTGTCAGTGATTCCATGCGGGATTACAAGAGTGTCAGCGCGGGGATGTTCAAGGACTCTTCGCTTATGGGTACATTTCTCCTTCCCCCACCTAATCTTCTTAGAATGTTGCTCCTATTATCATGATCTCTTCCATCACTAATGGATCCCTTGGGTTTCATGATCCTTGGGTGGTGCCTTTGGAAGTAGAATCGTTGGGATCTTATATGTTGCGCAGCCAAGGATTTACTATAAGGTTATCCAATTAGTGTCATCTGACCCTGATTCAGGCTTCCAGTAGGATGTGGAGCTTAATAAGTATCATGTTCCCTCATGGGCTGTCTATTGTCCACATTCCCATGACCCCCTTTACACTGAGCTGCCTTCTAATGAGGCCCTCAAAGAGGCCAAAATGATAAGTAATTTGAGTGCCATCAAAGCATGCACATGGAGTTTTGTAATTGAAAATATGCCCAAGATCAGAGAGCAGGTTGAGTTTCATTTGGAGTTTGGTAAGCTGCAGCGAGAGGATCGACCGACAGAATTCCATATCCTATTATTATTATATCGATCGGCCTGCTTGGGTGGTTGCATCTGCGTTTCCGTATTTCCTCCGCCCGTTCTTTTTATCTATGCCACTTATTCTTTGGAGTGAGATGGATGTGGAAGGAAGATTCATCCGGGTGAACGTCCGGCTGTAGGGAAGCGGGGAATTCCATTCCGATCAGACCACATGGTTCCTCGGTCTCGTGACTATCACTAGTCAATCTCCCTCCTCGGTGATTAACTAGTCAACAGGTATCTCACTAGCTCCTCGGTTCCCTTCAACCTGACTAGTATGAGCTTTCGTTGATCACTCGCCCAAACACCGCTACGTTTCCGTTCCACCCACATACGGATCGCTACAACCTGAACCTCCCAAGGCCCGTATCCGGCTCTCAAGCCCTTTGAGAAAAAGAAAAGCCAGCCAGCTGGAAGCAAGAAGGCAGGCCGGAGGCAGAGGGACAAATAACCATGATCCATAAGATAAGGAAGGGCCTTCTAGGATAGGAGACAGCTATCGCGGGCAACCAAGAACGCCAGAGAAGTCGGAGTGACCAGAATCAGGCATTTACCGAATTGGCTCGATATAACGGACTGGGTGGGGTGGGTCTGGTGCCCGACAGTAGCCGAACCACAAAATGAGGCTTACTTTGCAATCCTGGACTAGTGGTTGGTAAAGATCCCGATCTCATAACCGACTGGATCATGTCCGCGCTATCTCTAGTATCATTATAAATTATTTTCTCTACAAAATAATCCTAATATTACCACTAATTACGTTACGAAGTAACAAAAGACAGAAGAAAATCCCTATCCCCTCCCTCTCATATCATACATACATACGACCGGTAGGGCAGTGGGTTTGAGGGGAATAAATAGTTTGAGGGGAATAAATATAGTGAACTTACCTAAACTACTTACTGGTTAATAGCAAGCGAAGGTCCATGCGCATAAATAATAGGTTGTGCTTCCACTGGATCAATTCCAACTCGATCAATTGGTTCTTGGGGTGCTTCAATAACTTAAATAGGTGGATCCCCACCTGGAGACTCTCTTAAATGGCTCTACTCCCACCGCAGCACTTTCAGGGTTGACCCAGCCTATAAATAGGCCCTATAAATGGACATTGACCGAGCGTACGAGCCATTTACCTGGCTACCCACTTAGAAGCAATAGACATAAACTAGAAGGCGAAGTAATAGGCCCTACCCTTCATAAAAGAAACCAGACACAACTTGGTTCATACAGGTAAACCCACCGACATCACCGACAGATTAACGGGTTAAGACAGGTACGGGTACAACCCAATAAAGCGGCTACCTATTATTTCTAATGGGGACAAACAAATAACTCTGACCACCAGCACTTCACTACTCAATACCTAACTCCAACTCCTAAGGTGTGGATCCAGGGGGATAGATCCATAGGGGAAGGGGCAACACCTTTGACTCACACAAGGTACAAAGGGAAAGGGCATGAGCCGCGGGCTATGACCTATAATCTCACATGGACAAGGCATGCTAATGGAGTGCTGGTCGTCTTTCTTTAGACCCGAACCCAACTGCTTTCTGATGCCGTTTATTAGTCTTATATTACTCTATTTTATTCACTTTGGTTCGGGAACGAAGAACTCACTATCTACAGTTAGATGGGTGCGCATGGATCGGTCAAGGTTGTCAGCGCTGCTGTTTATGTTCATCATTGCATTCGGCAAACTACGTAAGATGGGTCAATAGTAGCTGGTAGGGCTATTGCTATCGTAGTGAGATGCTTCAAGAGTACGTGTCCGCTCTCCCTATATAGTTTCAGCCAAGACTAGACAAATACTCAAGACTCGCTGGAAGGTGTCGTTAAGCCATTATTTATGTCATTTAGCCTTTATTGATCTATCAAAGTAAAGCAGCCGGTATCGGGTTCACCTATGATTTACGAGATTCGGGTTCATTCAACCTTTTTTCTATTTCCAAAGCCCGCTCCCGTCTTCGTGCCCTTACAGTCTCCTCATAACTAGGTATTGTTTAGTTGATGTCTTAGTGGCATCTGCACCCACGTCCGGACCAGTCTGACTATTAGTCCCTCTACGTACATGTATTCCATTATATATGTCTCTGTTAAGTCTCCCTATTCTCTGCGGTGCTTTCTTAAAGCCAAAGGAACCAAGCATTGGAACTCTTTACCCACCCACCCCAATCCCCCGGCGGAGCCAGCTCTGTTTCTATGCCTACGTAGGTATACAGACTAGATATAGATCTTAGGGTAGCTTAAGACATGGTAGATTAGATGTAGACATGATCATGTACTCACATAGCGTAAAGGTATCAAACTGTAAGTAGTGATGCCAAGCAACACAAAACATTAGGTATAGGTGTTAGATAGGTTAGATAGAGGATCACTAGATTTGCTCCATGATAACTGCCTATGGCATATGTAAGGCCTTGGATGCCACCATCACAACTGTAACAGCAGTAGGACAAGCCTTAATATTAGCCCGGATGGATGAGTCATGAAAAAGTGAAGACTGCTAAGTATAATCATCGCATTAGCATTTCGAAATGAATACAAATAAAAACGGAATGAAAAAGAAAGATTTGTTTCTTCGTTTGGATCGCTGTAGTAGATTCTGGCCCTCTGAATGATGAGGGGTCAAAGGTGTGGCGGTGGGTAAGCGGGCCTTTTACACCATGTAGAGGTGGTGGAGATCAATTCGATCTCAATCGGTGCATCGTACAATAAGTTCATATACGTATTTCTCTTCATTGACGTGACGGATACGTAGAGGGATGTAATGCGAAGAGCTGGGGAACTTAAGTTGTACGGACGGTGTGGATGGATTCTGCTTGATCATGTTTCGGGGATATGTGGTGGAAATGAAAGGATGGCTTACTTATTCTATTTTTGATTGCTAGTCACTGGGCGGGTAGGACATGGATTCATTGTGATAATTACGATTGTGGATGAAAACACATTGTGACTATGTAGATGCTGAGCCACCCTTAATGTTTATGAGGATTGGATTGATGATCTATTTGATTTATGAGGATTGGATTGATGATCTATTTGATTTATGAGGATTGGTTAGTTCGTTCATAATGCTAGTAATTTAAACAGTCCATAATGTATCTCATGGATTGGCATAGTATCATAATGTAGCTCATGCCTTCTTGATAGAGCGCGGCACAGCCGACCAGAAACTCTTCATGTACTTTCTTTGTTTCTTTTTTTAGAGCGACCAGTTTCTAATAGGACAGGAATTCAAATAGGGCCACGCCACGGTTGAGAATAAATACCTTGCTTCGGCAGCTTCTTTGTCATGGCAGGAAGGAATAGATCACACCTTAAATAGCCGCGATAGCAAGGAACTATGTATGCAAGTATCAATCAAGCTACATGAAATAAAGAAGATAAGGTAAGTCCCATACATACCACTTTATGTTCAACCCTCATTAGTCAAACCCTCATCATTAGTTCAACCCTCATTAGTCAAAATAAGAATAGAGATTCTAGGCCGACGGGGAAAGCAAGAGCTAGTTTCTATCTATAAAAATACTGAACATGGCTGTTGGTCGAGCCCGGAATTGAGGGTAAAGCACCCGAAGGGGCGAGAGTTGTAGGGGATCGATCGGAGGATCCCGCGTAAGAGCCCTACTATATATGCGCTAAGCTAGGGATTTGAATTGAGGACAAGTGCTCAGGCCTACTCATCAAGGCAAGAGCTCGGGTAAAGGAAGGAGCTCGGGTAGCACTGAAAACAGGACCGACCTCTAGTTTTATAAGAAGACCAATAGGTCATTACTTTAGATCTCGCTGTAAGGTAGGTCATTACTTTAGATCCCGCTGTAAGGAATTCCTGTCCCGTAGTGCATGCAACCAAAGATAGAGATTGACCGGGCCCACGAGAACAGATCCATGGGTGAGTGAGTGAGGAGCCCTGAAAACATTGGTTGGGACCGCTGCAGGTATTCGCCGGGGAGAACCAACCATGAGATTGACCCCTGACCCTGCTTCTGATGCTAACAAATGGATTGGGTTCAGGTTAGGTTTCAAAGTAGAAAGTGTCGGTGTGTCTGCTGTTTTCACCTTTGTTGCTCCTCTTGGTAACGGGAGGTAGGGAAAATAAATGTAAGTACGAGAAATAAATGTAAGTACGAGGGCAGTGGTTGGGTCCTGTTGTTCACAATAGCTCTGATTTGTAAACAAGACCACTATAGTTAGTTAGCAATAGAAACATTTTATTCAACAATAGTAACTGTTATCATTAAACACCTACTCTTCATTTCCTAACAAGATGATCTCCGCATACTTCCTAGTCTTTCTCTTGACGTAAGCATAGTTCCTAGTTCCTATTCATACTGACTACTTTTACTACTCTTAAAGATATAAAGCTTACAAAGAGGAAATAATCCCTACTTATTATCTAAGACTTATAAATAAAAGAAAGAAAAGCTAGAGGGACGTTTAAGTGGCTCACCCGCTAGGGTGAGGGCCTCATTATGAGAGGTAAGGTCCGTAGAGAAGACAATAATACAGATATTCATAGTTCGAAAACAACAAATATGAAGGTCCGGAGGTCTTGCACTTCTGAGGGCAAGGAGTAAAAGACATAAAGAAATTCATTCTATCTTCCAACTAAACAACTATAAGAGGGAGAAGTCTTCTAAAGATAGCAAGAGGGAGAAGTCTTATCGAGATAGCTCCTACCTAAACTGACTTTACTTAACTACTTCAAGCTACTTATTACCTTATAGCTCCTAATAGTCTTTCTACTAAAAGCTACTTCCTAGTTAATTCCTAAACATACTAAGTGACTAAAGATTATTATCTTTACTACTAGAAGCTCCTACTTGCTATGATTATGATTATGAATTTCTTATTAATTTGATACCTTTCATACTATCTTAAAGATAAGAATACAAGGTCTAAAATAGCTTTCCCGCACCAAATAGATGCGTTAGCTCTTTCCCGCTGAGGGGAAGGTTTAGGGGGGGGAGGGAGAGGGTGAATTCCTTGAGACTCTAAGCACCTATCGTTTAGCGCCACTATATCCGTTTTCCTTCATTCTTTTCCCTCATATTATAGCTTTAGTCTTTGTAAGATCCTCTATAACACTGTAATCAATTAATGCATAAGTTTGAGGGGAAGCAGAAGACTTACCCGCAGTAGAAATTGAATTACCGTCGTACTCTTCGGAGCTGAGCTCGATGTGGATGGCAGGGTGGTAGAAGGTACAGTCTCTTTACTTCTCAAGTTATACTCATTTGTTTCAATTTCCTTGCCCTCAGAAGCGCAAGACCTCCGGACCTTAAAATTAGCATCTCTTCCAGGAACTATATCCCAAATGACATTGACTGTCTGCTCTTGCTGTTATTCCTCCTCTTCTTGCTGTTCAGTTTATTCCTACTCATCTGTTTTCTCCTTTTCCTCTTTCTGGGCAGGAGGATTAGTGAACACTCCTAACATTTTGATGAACTCGGCCCTTTCTCTGAGTGATTTTCATGGTGTGCCCTGCAGTAATTCTCCATCGCGAAATCCTCAAAGTGAATTCCAGCTGTATTTGCAGGAGGAGGAGTTGGTGGAGGATTTGGCTTCTTGAACGGCTTCCATTGCTTCTTCCCAGATGATGATTCTCCAGTTGCCTTCTTTCAAGAAATGATCTAATTGGAAAGCTTATTCATTACCCTATGAAGACTTTCCATATCTGTGGCTTCCTTGTCCTTTGATTCCGTGTTAGCCTTAGGTTGAGGAATGGGCTTCTTACTTAGCCGGCGGGGCCGGTTTCTTCTCTTCAGTTCCGGGGTTGACATCGAGATTGATCATGTCTTTCTCCATGGAGACAGCTTTATCGAACATCTTGGCGAGTGTCCGTTTGCCAGACCTTCTACAAAACATGGCAATTGTGATAGGCAATGCTCTTGTGTCAAAGTAAATCTGCATATTCTCCGCGGGTATGGAATCAGCTGGGAATTTGTTCAACAATGTCATATGTCTTTGATTGAAGTCTTTGATCCTTTCCTTATTGTTCATATTAATCTGCGCAAGTTCTAGCATGAGAGTATCAGGTGTTTTATCGTCTCCAAACTTGACCAAGAATAGGGTATCAAATCCAGCTTGTAATTTACCTTTGTCGAAGGCTGAAATACCACGTCGAGGCCTTTCCTTCGAAAGTATAAGGGAACAATTGAACAAACTACATCCTCGTGTTGGACAGCCATCAGTCTGATGGTGAGCATGAACTTATTGAGAGGATCTTCCGGAGGTTCTTTCTTGTCAGGGTCATACTTTGGAAGCAATTTATCCGGATGTTTTGGTAGATCATCTGTCATTTCCACCGCATCTTGGGCCAACCAAGGTTGGACTGGCTAATAGGCACCGGCCATATTTCTTGGAGGACTCAGAGGTGTAATGAGCGGAGTATGAGGGAGGCCTGGTCGATGGAGGACTAGGTGGTTTGGTTTAAATACACCACCGTCGAAAAGCTGATGCGACGAAGATCCGACTGGGCTTTCAGGAATGAATTCTAATGGTACTTCGATCTTTTGTACTGTATCAGAGATGAGATCTTCAAGAGAAGGATAACAGGACAAAGGTTCACTATGTGATCTAGTCCTCGGTGGCTGCCTTCGCCTGGGTAGATCATGCACTATGGGTCACTTTCTGATTCCCCCGCTGTATGACCTAGTTATTCTTTGAAGCTCATCAATGTGATCGTTGGGAACCAAGTACGGAACGCCTTGTTGCTCTTCGTCTGATTGCTGTTCAAGAGCAGATTCGAAACCTTGAGGAAGGTAGTCCTCAAACTGAGTAGAAGAGTCCTTATATGTGATTTCTGGACTGGGAGTCGAGACAGGCGGGTCCTTCAACTTATATTTCTGGGTTGGCAATGTTTTAGGTGTTTGGCTCTTCTTTGACTCGTGGAATGACTTTGGCACGTGTGTCCTACGTTAAAGAGGATCAGCCATGCACCACGCACCTATCCAGACGTTCCCTTGGTATAATTCATTCGGGTGCAAAAGTGTCATTATAACGCTATCTAAGGGTCTTTCAGATCGATTCAATAGTGGGCATAAAACCCTAAGCGAGGATCCAATGAGCCCAGTAAAGTATCCCCGGCCATTTTCCCGGTATCTAGGCTGAGTATCCGAGTCGAGTAGCCGACCGATTCGAGCAGCCGAGTATCCGAGCCGAGTCGAGTATCCCGGCCCATTGGATTAGCCAAGTCGATCAGTCAATTAGCCAAGCCTAGTCGAGTAACCAATCGGAGTAACCAAGCCAATCGGAGTGTCCCATCCAAGTCTGAGGGATGAGTTGACAAATAAAGGCTTCTTTTAAGGTCCCAAGGCGGAGGTCTGATGCATAGGTTCCCAAGTCTAGTCCCACCAAAGGCTGATTTCCAAAGGCTAGTCCCAAGAGGTCTTATTTTTGGTTTCCAAGTAAGAGTTTCAGTAGGGTCTCCTCAAGGAGGAGGTGAAGTTCCCAAGGGTGAGGTATGATGCATAGGTTCCCAGGGATATTCCCAAGGCAGACTCATCTGGAGGTTAGGTCTCGAGGTCAGTGTATAAGTGGAGGTCCATTCATCCATTACCGATCATTGGAAACACATCATGTCATTATCTATCGGTGTTCAGTTTCATTGGTGACCCACCCACCTCACTCAAACTAGTTCACTTCCACTCCTTCTGTTATTGTTTGCTAATCGATGTCTGTATGAAGTTAAGCACCCTGTTACTAGTCCAGGAGGGTGGTGGGCCCCCCCCTCGCAGTGTTGTTTGGTGCAATGCGGGGAGGCGTACTGAGGAATCAGGGGAATGCAGGGAGAATGTGCTAATGGGCCTTCCTGGGTTGGACTTAGCAGTTGTCTGTGGTAACGCCTATCCTGATGGGTCATTTTTGAAGTATTCATAATATACGTTATTATACAACAACAATTGGCTCCGCAACTTCTGATGTTGCACCATCATTCATTCAATCATTCAATGACCTCTTGGCATCGGCTAGGTCTGACTGGCGAACCTAAAGTGGTGAATCAACGTATGTAACGCTTCGCCATTGATCTATTTGAGGTAGGAACTATTGTTCCGTAGCGGTAAGTATCTTTCGTAGGGGTATGGTGGAAATAACCCTCTCGGGTATGGTGGATGAACGGGAGCCTTTTCCTCTTCTCTCGGGCATGAAACCATGGTTTAACCTCACTCGTTTGGTGGTAAGGACTTTCCTATTGTCAGGCGGTAAGGACTTACCTCTCTCGGGTAAGGAGGAAACATGGACCAGGGGGTATCTCTCTTCTCAGCCTTCACTTCCCCTCGCGCTTGACTCTCTGGAGGATAGCTTTCCCGGTCCACCTAACGGAGTTGGATTTCGCTCAATTAATCAACTTCTATGTTTTGCTTGAGCAGCCTTGGAGAGTTAACTCTCCACTCACCTAATCCAAGGCCCTACAACCTAGCTAGTTGGTGTATGACACTTAAAAAACTTGCTAGTTGCCTTTAAATTATATCGCTTATTTTAATCGGCTGTTATGTTAAGTCAAAGGGATACGAAAATGAAACTTGTGGTGTTTTGACACAGAAAATAAATTAATAAAAACCAAACTACATGCAAATGCAGTAATTTTCTTTCGATGAAAAGCAACTTCTACACAGGTTCTAGGAGACTAAAAATTTTATTTTTCTTTTTAGATAACAAACTTCACACTCACAAAAAATATGAAAATGACTAAATGCTTAAATGCACCTGATGCAAATCACTAAGAGCATGCAAATTCTAAGATGCAAAATCTACTAAAGCAGAGAGAAATTTCCCAAAGATCCTTCAGTTTTATCTCTTTTTGGTTGTCCAGAAAGCTAGTTCCCAAAATCAGAAACTCTTCATATAAAGACACCAAAAACGCTTGAAACAAGAGGAAGAAACCAATGACAATTCCTTTCCAAAATCAAGTCAAAAACCAAAGGCAAGAAACCTCAACAAAGCTTCAAAAGATATAATAAAACGAAAACAAAAACACAAAACAAAAGCAAATGCCAAAACAAAATGTTTTTTGAGCTTTTGAATTTTATAAAAGAAGAGTTCGGAAAAAACCAAGAAAAACTATCAAATCCCAAGCCAAACAACTCTGAATTTCAAGAAAAAACTTCAAAAATGCTCCAAATCTTATAGGGCTAGCTAGTAGCAAGATTTATATGAGCACAAGAAGACAAGAAACTCAATCACTCAGCCTAGAAGAATAGTACAACCTTGCAGCAAACAAAAACTTCAAAGAACCAAGAAAGACTCTTCAAAAATTGCAACAAGACCTAGTCAACTGAACTCAAGAAAACCAACCAAGAAATGGGCAAAAATCGAAGTGCAAAGCAAGACACAAAGGTAGGAAAGATTAAATGAGCAGAGGCTCTCTGTTCTGATAAAGCAGAACAGCCAAGAATCCCCAGAAAGAGATCTTGGTACTCGACCCAGAAAAGCAAGCACAAGAAACAAGATTTGCCAAATAAGCTAGTTTTCAACCAAACAAGAGAGAGAAAAGACGCAAGACCACTTTCAACACAATCCAGAGAATACAAAGACACTGTAGAAACAGGCCTCCACAGGCAGACAAGACTAAAAAGCCAAGAAACCTAAAATTTGAAAATTGACCCAGATATACGCGACTTTATAGTTTTGAAACAAGCGTGCATATGCAACTGTGCTAAAGGAAACCCGCGTATACGCGACTCCCTTTAACAAAAACTTCGTGTATACGCGTCTGTGTGTAGACAAACCCGTGTATACAAAGGTGAATAATGAAAAATAAAAAATATCAAGCCTGGATAAGGAACCAGGACTTCAGTCTGACTGAGAAAGAGTTAACTGGACTGGAAATGAAAGTTAAAACGGTTGGAAACCTATCAAACAGCTGAAACCACCCAACAGGGGAATCACAAAAATGCGTTCCCCAGTGGAATCGCCAATTCTATTTCGGGGAAAATCACCCTAGAGGTTTGTTGGGTCGAAACCTCCACAGATCAGGGCATGCTATTCAGAAGGACTCACACACAACCACACTTGAATGCTAAAAACTAGATAACAACGATAGTAGAACTCACCCGTAGTCCTACGTTCGATGTAGATCCCGCGGGGTCCAAACCCCCAGCAACCCTTCTTCCTCCTTCAACCTGGAAAACAAGAAAGAACGTGCACGGAAACCTATTTGTACAGCATATACTTCTCCTAAACGTTAGTGCAATCCATGTGAAACATTATATAAACCATAATAAATGCTTAAATGATAATATTTTCACATATACAAGTAAACATTAACACATAGGTTCAGGAACAAGATGGTTCTTCATTATTACGAACAGCATGTATAGAAGTAAAGAGTGGAGAGATCACCTGAATCCTTCCACGATCTTTGAGCAGACCGTCGTCCGGATCCGTCCCGCCCTTGCCTCACTAAGATACTTTCAAGACTTGTGCACTCGAGATGGCATATAAATGGATGAACATTCTAGTGTGCGTTCGTATAACCGGGGGGAAAGCAGGAGGCACTAGAATCAAACTTGGAATTGGGATCGAACAGTAGTATAAATGTTCACAAAATTTTCCTCCTTAGCTGCGTACACAGGGCTTTATATTTCCCCAAAGTAGCGCCCAATCAATGAACAAGCACACGGTCATGGCCATCAAACTATCAACCCACTCGGTATTAGGAATTTTTATATATTTTTTAATGATTTTAATGGCATACGCGGAAAAGTACATGTGGACTTGCGTATACACGTGGAAAAGTCTGGGCATACCCGCGTATGGGAATTTTAACACTGTTTTTTTAGTAAATTTTGTTCAAGTCTGTAGGAATGGGTGCCCAAATCCATAAAGACAATCATGAATCACCAGAGGGTGAAAAATGATGCTATAACAGGGGTGATTAGCATTGTATTCCCTGTTGACTTGCCTAATGATTAATTATGAATCCCCATGCACTTTAATTCTTTTAGCTCCTAAATTCTTCAAAAAATGTAAGCCTAAAAGAAGGGATTCATACTCCGCTATGTTATTCGAACACTGGAAGTTTAATCTGCAGGAAATGCTTTCTGTGTGGTTATTTTCAGTGTTACAAATCCAGACACCTGCGCCAACATTGCTTCTAGTGCATGATCCGTCAAAGTTCATACTCCACAGAGGACTAGTTTCAGGTTCATCTTGGCTACTATCCTCTTCAACTGTAGTGCTTTCAAATTGTTGTGGAATATCAGCACTCTGTCGAATTTGTTTTGATTCCTCAGATTTTTTGTTGCGTTGAGGAATGCTTTCTTGACTGTCAAGGTTTAAAAGAAAAGGATGCATGACTTGTAGCTCAAGACCTATGTTTGGTTTGCTAAAGTTTTCAAATGTAGCAAACTGATTTAACACTTGTGTGTTTTCTTGCTCCTCCTCTCTATCGGCCATTAATTTAGTTAAAGTGACTTTTTCAATGAATTTTTCATCGTTAAACAGGATAAAATACTGGAGGCCTGTATTTACATAATACAGAGGAGAGTTTTGTGGTCTGTCTTGGCTAGTAACCATGTACTTCATATGTGACTCCCTGTAAAGTCTTCTTGTCTGATTGAAAATAGGGATGGTCGCATATGTCATGTCCATATGCATAGTCCCTTGTAACTTAGCTCCCCAAGACCTAGATAATAGCATACCATACTTTGGGGGCACATCAACCACAACAATATCCATTACTAAGCATTTGGCTAGAATATGTGCTAAGTTAATGCAGAGGTCTTTGATTAATCCTAAACATTTTATTCTGCTTGAGTCAAAGGAGTAAAGGTCTTTGTAAGGTCAGGTGATTTCAAGGCCTAGGCTCTCCATTATAGATTTTGGCATTAAATTGTGAGAGACCCCAAAATCATGAATAGCGTTGTGCAAAATCTTGTCATGAACATTTAAACTTACATAAAAGGGAGGAACGGGTCCCTCTTGATACCTACCTTCAATCTTGGGACCAAAAATGAGCTCTAGTTAGTCATCGTTAAGATTAACAGTGTCATTATTCTCTTCTATGTTAAAAGCCTTCAAAATTTTAGATCTATATACATTCTGGGCAGCTAACTCAGTAAGAGGAACAGAGATTTTAATTCTTGAAATTTCCTGTTCCAAACTGAAAGGGATCTGATTCTTTAAAGTGCTTGTCTTAGCCTTATTAATTGCCACTCTGTCAGCAAAATTTGTTTGATGATTTGTTCTATTTACATTTGAAAAATGGTTTTAACAGGAGTATTAGTTGAGGTGCTAACACTACTAAGGTATGCACTCTGTTTTGCATTGTTTTGAGTGCCTTTCTCTTTACCTTTATCAAAATTTCCAGCCACTGTTTTGTCCTTCTGTTTTACAATTTTGGGTTTACTTACAGTGCTGTTTTGTGAAGATTTGTTAGAGGTTTTAGTTTTGGGAGCTTCTTGATTGGTTTTACTTCGAAGGTCATACTCTTTTTGAGACTCTATGATAACATTTTCCTTGTCTTTATAATAAGTTTCATCATCATCTCTTTTGTCATCATAGGGTGTGTATAGACCTTGTTTTCTATCATAATGAACCTCAAAGTCATCATTATCTACTCCCAGCATGTTGATATCATCTTCCTCTATTTTCTCATCCGTTTCTTCAACCTCGCTCACATAATTTTGATGAAAAGGAGGAGTGATCTATTGATCATCCTCCCTTGGTCTATTTTGAGGCAGCTTTCTTCTAAAATTCTAATTTTGGTTTTGGTTTCTATTTTGAGGAGAAGTTTGATTTTGACTTGCTTGTGCTCTCTCAAAGATGCTCGTTTTCTTCATCATCTCTTCCATCCTTCTCTCCAACTTTTAGCTAGAAATGGAAGGTGTAGATTCCTCCTTAAAGGACACTTTCTTCTCATTTCTCATTCTTGCTCTTTTCTCCATCAAGTTAACTTCCACAGCAAGTGCCCCTTTTTGCATATCTTCAAGGGTTAGAGGATCTCTTTCTCTCAGCTGATAAGCCATCTCAAAGTCAAACCCTTTAGGAAACTTGCTTAGAGCAGAGCCTTGTGAAGGTTTTAAATCTGGGGGAAGTGCATTATACACACTGTTAAATCTAGTGCAGTAAGCTTGTACACTTTCCCCAACGTTTTTGTGGAGGTTCTTATAATCAGAAAGTATTTGGAGGGGATTCTTCTTCACTTCCAATTTGTTTAAGAATTTCTGATGGAAAGCTTGGAGATCATTTATACTGTGAGGGGTTAAGCCTTTGAACCATTTTCTTACTTCTCCCCGTAAACTCTGAGAAAATAATATAAGCTTGATAGAATCATCATCAATTTCATTTCTGTCAAAGTAGTCATTCATCTTATCCACATGTTGTGATGCCGTAGTAGCATTAATGGCATCATATAATGGTATTTTGGACTGATAGTCCTATGGAATATTGATTAATGGTATAGGAAGGACTAAGGGAGCATACCATGCTGCCATGGTAGGAGGTGGAGTTGGATTTACAAGAGGTGGATTAACAACGGGAAAGTGGGCTAAAGTGGAGTGGTTTGGGCAGTGGATGTAGGGTGAACAGATGTGGATGGACCAGGAATAGATTACTACTATCTGTTCTTTCTCTACTATCAGGATGTTAACTTGTTTCAAGAGATGAAAGTGAAGACTCTGAATCTAGTTGATCTAAATCATCAAGCGACCTAGCTCTAAATGGATTTCTTAAGTCAACTTGTGATTTTTTTAGAGCTGTAAGGTTTTCTGGAATTAAATTAGCTCTCAAGGGTGATCTGAAAACAGTTGAAGATTTAACCTTAGAAGACTTCCTAAGGATACTTTCAGGGTTATCAACTATCTCAGGTGGGTCTGGGTCAGGATAGGCCCTAGTATGAATCTTTCTAGGAGCCACTATGCTTTGTTTTTTAGACCCAACTCAACAAGAAAAGTTCAACCAAATATGACAATATTTTAGAGGTTAACTAATCTGTTTTACACAAATTTTAATCCTACAATCCTCTAACTGAGTTTGAATGATGTTACAATGATTATGGGTCTTCCCAGTGGATTCTTAAGGTATGTTTAGGATTGTGGAGTCGCCAAGTGGAAGTTTTTAGCTCTTTTGGAGGTAAAATGTTTTATGGTCCATCACCATGTTTATTTGAATACCAATCTGAAATATTTTTGGGTTTTTATGAGTTTATTTCAGTCCTATGGGTTCTAAGAGCGTCCTAAATTTATTTCAAAAATTAGCTAAGGTTATGAGACAAAGATAGTCTATTCTTATGGCTAAGCTAGCCGATCCTTCAAGGTTTGATAAGGTCTTACAAGAATCCTAAGGTGTCCTTAGTTTTTCACTGATCCAAACAAGTTATATCATGATTACCATTGCTTGGTAGTGTTTGAAAAGGGCTTCTTGTACTCAGGGGGTTTGTATGAAGTCTTAAGGGAACCTAAGATGAAATTTGGCTCAGTTGTTCCCCAGCGGAGTCACCAGAAATGTTAGCTCCCTGTAATTTCAGCAGATTGGTGAGACCAAAAATGCAGGGAGAACACTTGAACCACTTTGGGATTCTAGGATCTAGCCCTCCTGAATCCAGAGATGGATCTCTCCAATAAAGTGCAAAGATGGAATTATCTTTAAATATTTTTGGTAATGAAATTAGGCTAGTTATGAATACCAAGGGTTTTTTTTTGTTTTGGATGGTTGAGCATGATTATTAGTTGAGTGAAAAGTTATAAATGGAAAGAGTTTCAAAGGTGTAAAGTTGCAAGCAATCAGAACAAGCTTTTGGCTAAAAAGATAGATATAACGCTAGTTTTTAGTCCATTGGGCTATGGAGTCATAAGAGGGTTTAATTGAACAACAACTTCAAGAGTGATCCAAGGGGCAAGTCATCTATATCACAAGATCTTTGAGATTAAATGATGGAATGGAAACATTAAAGTGTTGGAGGGGTGGAAACAGATAATAATTTCAACTAGGATTTATAGTCTGTCCAAACAAGAAAAATCCTCTTAAGTCACTGTTTAAAACCAACCAAGAACATGGCTCACCATAAATTTCTTGGTCAAGTTCGTATTAAAGAAACTCAATTGATAAAAAATCCAGTAATCCACATAATTACCTTCAGAAAGTATGAAAACACATAAGAGAAACAAAGTGCAACTTAATATCAGATAAGATACTTTTAAATCTAGTCTGCTTTCAACAAATACTAAGGGAAACTTTCAAAATTTACCTTTGGAGAAAGAAGCTAGAAAACAGGGCACACCATCACTTTTCTAGTCTATCTTTAATAAGAAAATAATTAAAATAACATCCAAGAACAATGTTTAAAGCAAATAATAGGACGAGGGAATGCCAACATTCCTAACTACTTAAACTGTATTGAATCATTCTTAAATAAACAAATTAGAGGAAAACATTGAGATAAAGCTTATCAGTCAGAGGAGGGTACTGTAAATAGTAAATCCTAACTCTATGCTTGTTGTTCTTTATCAAAGAATAAATGGACAATATGGCATACACAAAAGGAAAACAATTACACAAAAAGGGGCACTTCACCAGTGATATAGACCAAGATACCAAGAAACAACTTATTATTGATGTCAAACCAGTTACAGTCTCCAGGTCCAATGTTTCAGTTCAGCAATCGTCTTCACTTCTCAACCTAACTATCGATCATAAACAGAGCTTCAAGAGCCTTTGAACACTATTTACACATAGAAAATTTCGAGCACAAGTATATTTCAAAGTTCTGCAACTAACATTGTTTCATCTTCTACAAAATTATTTATAGAAGATATGAGAAGGTGGGGTGGGATAAAAGATCTCCCAAGTTCAATTAATACAGATAAATTCTTCTTGGCCTTTGAGGGGCTCGATGGAGAAGTTTACAGATATTTCCTTTGTATTAATTGTTTTACATTAAGAATTAAGCTCGATGGATTCTTTTGTTGACTTTAAGGCTCTGTGTCATCTTGTAATTACTCTGCCGATATTTTTTGCAATAAATCATTTGGCCGAATTAATTGTTGGACTGTATTGAGGAAAATATCTGATGTTCTGATAATAACTCGGCCCTTTGTTGAATGCTTTGAGGCTACAGGTGGAAATCTGGTAGCTGAGAGGAATCAATTAGCCTCTGATGTGGCAGTGGAGGCATCCTCTGTCTGATAAATATTATTGATTTGCCTTTAATTGTGTTTAATTTAGTGGATTAGGCTTTTGATAGTCGATCTTAGCCGTAATCCATTAAACTGTGGAATTAATCTTCAATCCTTATTTCTGGCTTGATTTAATCTTCAACACGGATACTCTCTATTTTTTTTTAATTCTCTATGTCTTTTTGATGTGTAGGTGCGCAGAGGCTTAATAATAATATCAATGCTCATGATGCACTGATAAACCTTGAGGGGAACCTTTGCAAAAATATTTCTTTGATAAACAAAGGCCTGGAAAGTCGTCACTCTCGGCCTTCCATTTTCTTTTAAAATATTCGAAAAACCTTTAAAGTCCTGCACAAACCAAGAAATAATTAAAAAAAAATTCCTGTGTATTAGGAAAAAACTGCTTAGGAGGCTTAGTTTTGGAGCGTGACCGTTGGATGACAGTATCCAACACTGGATATTTCGCGCAGAAGTCAAAAGGGAAAGGGTGGGAGCAAGTGGTGGAGATTTTAAGTCAAGGTTGTTGATCTTGCAGAGATCAACGGTCGGGAGAAAATGCCATAATATAATGCGACGAAGTCACATTGCAATAAGGTAGGCGGAAAATGTGAAGAAAATAAGAAAAATATCCTTTGCGGAGGAAAAATCATTAGAATAAAAATTGGGGTTTCCAAATTATCGCAGGTCGTCGGATTAGTATTCGACCCCGAGATCAACGACGGAGATTGCTCGTCAAAAACCCCTTTATAAAAGGTAGAGGACGATGCTGTAATGGGAGATTAGACATAAACAGTTGATCTGCAGAGATCAACGGTGGGGAGCGTACACGATACAATTTAATACAAAATGAGGAAAGTGGTTTCAGAGGGAAAAACAGTTGGTTTCGCATGGCCAAAAGGGAGAAAGGTGGTTTCACCTTTTCGAACGTGATATGCATGAGGAGGTGACACGTGGAATTTGAATACCACTCATATTGCGTAGCCCTATGAGAATTAACGTTCGCGCTTGAATCTGCGCGAAAATGTGCACTGGTCATTGGATATGAGGTCTTAGATCGGATGGCGGGGAGTGAGCGCGATATCGGCAAGATGCGCGAGCAGATAGCATGGTACGGTGGTTTTATTATGGGCCGTCGAATCAAATATTGGACGGTTGAGATCAAATCTGGAGGAAAGCAGGACCCACAGGGGTCGGGCCTGTCAGGGTTAATATGGGCCGTCAGATGTAAGGATCAACGGTGGAGATTGCATCTGGGGCTTGAATGGAAACATAAACAAAGCAGAGAAAGGGTTGATATGAGCCGTTGATCTGTAGAGATCAACAGCTGGGATTTGGTTAAAAAACATTATATGAAGCGAGGCTGTATGTTTTTTAACCAAAGGTGGGAGGATCGATCTGGATCGTCCGATGTTGACACGTGGACGGCCCAGATACAATCGGGGCTTTGCGATCAGCGAGGGACAAAACTGAATGGTGTCGATGCGATTGGCTTTGGGCCGTCGATCTGCAGATCAGATCAATAGTGGAGGATGAATCAGAGGAGTCCTTCAGCGGTTAAAAGGATTTGAGCAGGAGCAACGGCAACTGTCGGATCTGGGTAGGCGGGGAGGAGATCAACGGTTGATATCACATCAGGAGATCACCAATCGGGAGTGGGTGAATAAAATATAAACGCGCCCAATGAAAACTTCCGATGCGAGATCACGCGGGCCGTTGATTGGCCCAAGATCAATGGTGGAGGAAAGGGTTCAACCAATGAACGGCGAGCCCCTTTATATCACATGAAAATCAAAACTTTATGAAATACAAAGGTTTTATGGTGTCGGGGCGGGTTATATAATGAGGCTTGGCACCTGGTTGCGGGGCCTTGGATATATGGAACAGCAAAGGGACTAGGGTTTATGTGGAAGGGTGCCAATCGGCATCAGAAGCAAGTTGATGGTCTTTCAATCTACCCATTTGGAATTCTCCGATGCGAGATAGCGTGGATCGTCGATCGGGAAAAGATCAACGGTCTTTATCATTTAATAACATTGCACCGACAAGTTTAATGTAAAACATAGAAAAAATAGGTTTTTAGTTTTACAAAGGAAAAATATGATCGGGAGGGTTTATACAATGTGTTAAGTGCCCGATTGCGGGACTTTGGGTTTTGTGAAGCGGCAAAGGGATCAGGGGTTTATACATAAGAGGGGCCAATCGACATCGGATTTTTATATAAAAAAAAAGGACTTGCGCACTCTGATTTTCTCCGATGTGAGACTTCATTTACTGTTGATCAGTTTCTAAGATCAACGGCTCTTCTCCTTTCAAAACAAAGAGACAGCGGTTTTCCTTTATAACATAAGAAAAATGGGTTTTATGATTTTCAAAAAGGAAAATAGCATCAGGGATGGTTTATTGCATTTTTTAGCACTCGATTGCGGGCTAGGAAGGTTATATGAAGTGATAGAAGACTCAGGGCCTATATATGAAGGGCCAATCGCATCGGAACTTTTGTTAACACAAACAAACAGACTTGTGCGCTTCAATCATTCCCGATACGATAAGTGCCTGACTGGGTTAGCGCCTGGTTATATGGCGTGGGCATGTGGTGGGGAAGTGGTTAGGACTTAGCCCAAAGGGGCTTAAGTCCATAGTCAAAAAACTTATTTTTTATGAAATGTTTCAAGGTTTTTGATGGATTTGGGGGTTTCGGTAAGGTTTAAAAATGGGTTTTAAACCTTGTAAAGGGGATTTTATGAAGGTGAAATGGGAAACAATGGAAAATAGAGGAATTCCATGGGGAATAATGGGGTAAAAATGAAAGTTAATTTGAAGTGATAGGAAGGGAGAAATGGGGAGAAAAGGATTTTTGCAGCAGTATTTTCTTCATGAAAACAACAAAATTTTTGAGTTTAAAAGGGAAACAACAGTGAAGATTAAACACTGGGCATGATGTCTTCATGAGTTTTCAAGAGATAACAATTTTTTGCAATGAAACTTCTTTCTTGAAGGCTCCAAAAATGATGTAGCCACCTTTTGATATAACAAATTTTATAGGTGGCTACCACATGCAATGTTATTTAAATACATGTAAAAAGAACTAATGCAATGACAAGGGAGCAGGCCTGAGTGAAAGCGCACTGCCTGTGCAAATAATAAACAACATGAAGACTAAATTCCATATATGAGCAAGATAAACATTGAGAATTTAACTACATGTATACCATGAAAACTGAAATGGAAAATTCCGAATGGAAGAATGAATAACCATAAGCATCAAGTGAATGCATGTAGATATTTAACCAAGAAAACTTCTTAACAGAGACCCAAAAACTTGGCAAAGATATCAATATAAAAATATAATCATTTACTACTCCAGCTCTGAGATAAAAAGGAGGACATTCTAAATTAATATTGTAACACAACTTAACAAACAAACAATACTGAAATTTTCGGTCTCGAACATACAAACTTAGGAGAATAAATACTTTCACTGCAACGAAAAAAATATATACACCAAGACGACTGAACATTATGCCAACTAGGGGTTGGAAAATTAATATTCATGGTGAAAGAGCCTTAGTGGCTTCATGATAATATTTATAAAAGAAATTATACAACTTATACTGTCACCCCGAGACTTTGTTCATAACCAAAACTGAAATTTTAAACATCAGAGACCCCTCAATAAATTCCAAAAGTACCTGGAAGAGTAAAGGTTAAGTAGCCATTAGCCATGGTGGGATGCGAGATGCAGAACCTTAAACATACCATATTGACAAAGTTAAGGGTTTGTGGTTACCTGTAAAGATAAGGACATAAGTTAAAAGACTCGGGGTTTCCAAATTAGTGAATAAATCGAACATAAAACTTAAGGTATGGGTGCAAAATAAGCTTTATACCTCATAGTTGTAGCCAGATTTGATTCCATAAACCTGAGCTAGAAAACATCATTCTGAACTGTGAGAAGAAAGTCCATGGAAAAAACAGAATGATGAAATTTATCAGCCAGAGAACCCTACTTCATATTTTCTTACCTGTCTTAGCCACGCTAGTGGTGGATAGTTGAATCCTCTAGCAGAAGTGATGAAAACCCCCATGGTGAACCGATGGCTTTGAACCAAACTTGCAAACCCTCTGCCAAAGTCGCAGACTGTAGAAGAGAAGCACAGTAAAATGTTAACTTATCAATCACATTTCCGCAACAGCAAGAACAATTAGATTCAACCGTAAGGCTGTGAAAAAAACGCAAAGAGGCGAGTTAGCCCAGCAAGAAAAATCTACAACAGAAATGAATATAATGATTCAATCAATGAAATCCTTACCTTTCACTGGCCGAGATGAAGTATGGACAAAAACACCTGAATGCATAGAGTTTCAGAGCTCGAGTTTCTCTTGCACCATTTCGCAAATGACCAAGTGGTTAGGGTTTGTGGCATAAGGACTATACCCTAACCCACCAATGATGACACATAGCCATAGATTGAAGGATGATCAGATGGTGTAGATTAGCACAAGTGTTAACAAAGATCCGAAGGACATTGTCAATCAATTTCCACGGAGATGCGGAGTAAAACCCATGTACCAAATATTAAATGATAAGATCTTCATTTTGATGCAGAGATAATCAATCACAAAACCCAAGTAAAGAAATAATTCCAACATAACCAAGGTTTGATTGTTATACATGAGTTGCATTATCAGTATTTCTAACCATAATTTTGATTGCTATACATGAGTCTCATTATTATTATGTCTAACCATAGGTTTGATTACGATGTAGGAGTACATGTATCAATAATCGGGGCAAAGTCATGTCAGCCCTTTTTATGTGGCAAATCATAATATATGAATAAAGAATTTAGTTTAATAATATTATTGTTTTGTTACCAATTATTGTACATGGTAATATAAGTACAATTTTTTTTTACCTAAATATGATAGATGTTACAAGTATTCACAATAAAAGATACCCTAAAAGAAGTTCGGGAATGTGCATCTAATTATAAAATACAAGGAAGAAAACCCAAGCCAATTTTCTGGATAGAAATGACGAGGAATTATTTTAAGTATTCCTTGGAAAGAGAAGGTGCAACTATAAGAATAATTTGGATTAACTTACCATGTCCTTTCTGACAAAGTAATTTCTCTCGACCGTGTTGGGTGTATTAACCACAAGGGAATGATGGCTACACAGGTTGAACCATCTTAAAAGAAACATCAAGTAAATTGAACATGTTGTCCCGCAGTAGTCAATTTATGGTTACGAACAATTTCCAAAGGATATGTACAAGAGGATATTCCACATAAGATTCATCACCACTTTGGCTTTATTTGATTGAATTTTATTAGAAATGACATGAAACAAATATACATGTGCATTTTGGCTGTGAAGAGATGTGACTGATGCGAACTACAGTTAGTATTTCATAAATATGTTTTAATTATAAATTTGAGGGATTATTTGTAACCAAGACCTATTTAAATGTAAACCTATATATTTTAATTCCCAATGTGCATAATAATTGTAAAATATTTCACATCATCCCTAATTTCTCTGTCTGGCATCATCCCTAATTTTTTCAAAAAAAAAAAATTGATGGTTGAAATTTCTAGACACATTTTTGTTCCTGAAAGAAACCTCTCTATCAAACCAAACCTCTTGATCAAATCAAACCTTGTAACCTCTCTATGGGTATTGAACCTCTACAAACCTGTTAACCATAATCAATTTATTAAACCCTAATAAAATTAAGCAACAATAAAATATAAAAGCAAACAAATATGCAATGATAACCCAACCCAAACCCAAATGCCAATTGAAGAAGGGGAACCTCGGCTCTCTGAGAAAGTGTTCAAATTTTGTACACAAATTTTTTTATGTGGTCTTGTACAAAGCTATTTTTGGGGAGCTTGAAGAACACGACGTTTCAAATATATATGATATGAAATGAAATCTCATTAAATAAAACTTAAAAGTCTAGTAACTTAAATATCCACGTGAAATGACCTCAGACAATAAAACCAATAAGAATATTAAAAAGTGTGATTGCATGGCTTCATTATTAATTTTAGTTATGACTTCTCTTTATTAACAATATTAGTTACAACCATGCTCTAGTTAAACATTCATTACAATCTAGTTTAAAACGTTTAACAATATGAATCTAAATTGCAATGCATATTTTTTATGTTTTTTTTAATTATTTCTCACTAATTAATAATTGTCATTACAAACATGGTTCCCATGTGGCCATACCTTGGCAGGAAAAATGATTGATTTTATTTTGATTTTTTAATTGTAATGGACTCATTCATGATTATTTCACTAGTGGAGGGACTAAATTTCACAAATTTAATAAAGAATTACCATAGCAGTCCGAACAAAAAAATTAATCTCATATAATTGATTTATTATTATTATTATTATTTTGTATTCCAAATTAATTTTGTTTTAAATCAAATTATTTGGAAATATAATATACAACATATTTTCACTTAACATATTTAAATCATGATTATATTCAAAGTGGCTTAATAGCTTTAACAAAATAAATTATATATTATGTTAAATATTTCAGTTTTTTTTCTCAATTCTACTTAATCTACCCATTGAAAACCAAAGATTTAGCAATGAGAATGGTCGCCATAATTCCTAACTCTAACTTGAATGAAAAAATGATTTTTATGGTTGAAATTTTTATACAAATTTGACGTGCTAAAAAATTAAAACTACTCTCTAATTCCATAATTTTCTATATAAATACAATCCCGTGATTTATATTATATCATCCTAGATCTATCTTAACTCTGGATCTATCAAACACCCAGAGGGGTCAAATATCTCGAGGTGCAAACCTATTTTTGAGTGAAAAACTTGAGGAAAGGTTTGCACCTTGAGAGATTTGATCTCTCTCGACGCTTGATAGATCCGAAGTTAAGATGGATCTAAGCTAGTTTCATTGTGTGTGGCTAAGGAAAATCTATCGATAACATGAGGAACATATGATTAATTTTATCAATAATATGTAAATACATCTAATATTAATATAGCCATTTTAAATATGCTAAATATGTATGAAATTTATTGATTCATTTTCATTTTAAATTTTCTTAGTTACCTCATGATTTGTTGAGATGATAAATATTGTAAAATACCTTTAATGATGAAAAATGATGAAATAAAAATTTTGAATGCAAAGTGACAATGTAATAATATTGAATGATAGAAAATGTGAATACTAAGAATGTAGTCAATTACAAATAGCCTTCATTGTGATCAATCTTAAACTATTTTATTCTACTATTCTTACTGTCACCCTTGTTAGTTTTGTCACCTTTTCATATCGATTATATGAAAAGGATAGTTGGAATAATAAACCATTTATATATTTAGCTCGCGTTGTTGTAGTAAACATCATACCTTCTCTCTCTTACTCTCCAATATTAATAGTTTTAATTACTATAACACAAAAATCAATGTACATTGTCAATAATTTTTTGTGCTTACACTGAAATCAATGCACACTATTAATCCAATGATTATAAAATTAATGTACCATCATACATATAATTACATCAAATCATAAATCAACATATTCACTTAGATCAATGCATATAATGCAAGAAATCAAATAAGATTAGAAAACAACATCTACACTGAAATCAATGCATCTAATGCAAGTAATAAAATAGGATTAGAAATCAACATCTACACTGAAATCAATGCATCTAGTGGAAAAAATCAAATAGGATTAGAAATCACCATCTACACTAAAATCAATGCATTTAGTGCAAACAATCAATTAGGTTTATAAATCAACATCTACACTAAAATCAATGCATCTAGTGGAAAAAATCAAATAGGATTAGAAATCTCCATCTACACTAAAATCAATGCATTTAGTGCAAGCAATCAAATAGGATCAGAAATCACCATCTACATTGAAATCAATGCATTTAGTGCAATTAATCAAATAGGATTATAAATCATTTCCAATGAAATCAATGCATCTAGTGCAAGTAATCAAATGTCATTAGAAATCAACATCTACACTAAAATCAATGCATCTAGTGAAAGCAATCAAATAGGATTAGAAATCACCATCTACAGAGAAATCAATGCATCTAATGCAATAAATCCTCTCCTGTCTCCCCCCTCCCCCCATCTATCTCTATATCTCCCTCCATCTCTCCTTCTTTGTCTCTTTATCTCACCTTGCCAAACACACACACTCTCTCACTCCATATCTATCAGTCTCTTTGTTCCTCCCTCCTTGTCTCCATATATATATTCTTTCTCTTCACCTTCCATCTATATCTCTATCTCCATCTACTCTCTATATCAACCCCAAAACATACACCCTCTTTCTCCAATCTATCTATCTATCAGTCCCTCCCCCTCTCCCTCTCCCTCTTGCTATCCTCTCTCCCTCTTCCTCCATCTTCCTTCTCTCTCTCTCTCTCTCTCTCTCTCTCTCTCTCTCTCTCTCTCTCTCTCTCTCTCCACCTTTCACACTCTATGTCTTTATTCTTACCTCCCTCTCTCACCCCCTCCATCTTCATCTCTCTTTCCCTACCTATCTTCACTTTCTCTCTTCCTTTTTGTCCCACCTATCTCTCTCTCTATCTTCACCTTCCAACTTTGTTACTATATGCCTCTCTCTCTCCTTATCTCCTCCCTTCTCTCCATCTCTTCTTGTTATCTCTTTATCTCACCCCCAAACATACTCTCTCTCTCTCTCTATCTCTCCCTTGTCACTCCCTCTCTCTCTCCATTACTCACTCTCTATGTATTTCTTATTCCCTCTCTCTCTCCCCATGCATCTCCATATCTCTATCCCTCCCTCTCCCCCCCTACAACTCCATCTCTTTATCCCTCCCTCTCTCCTCCTCTATTTCAATTCCCCTCTCTTTTCCTTCCTCTCTCTCCCTTCCCTTTCTACCTCCCTCTCTCTCTCTCTCTCTCTCTCTCTCTCTCTCTCTCTCTCCCCTACAATCCTTTGTCTTCCCCCATCACTCTCTTCCCACCTTTCAAGTCCTCTCTCTCCCTTTCTCTCCCGCCTCCATCTATCTAACCCCCCCCCCCTCTCTCTCTCTTGTCACTCCCTCTCTCTCCACTTCTCACTCTCTATGCCTTTCTTCTTCCCTCCGTCTCTATACCTCCAACTCCATCTCTCTATCCCTACCTATCTCCTCCTCCTCTCATCCTTCCCCTCTCTCTCCTTTCTCTCCTACATCCCTCCCCCTTGCCCCTTCTCTCTCTCTCTCTCTCTCTCTCTCTACCCTCCAATCCTCTCTCCTTACCTCTCTCCCACCTCCATCTTTATGTTTCCATTTCCCTTTGTTACCCTTCTCTACCTCTCTCACCCCTCTCTCTCTCTCTCTCTCTCTCTCTCTCTCTCTTCATTCCTTCTCTCCCTTCTCCTTTATTTTATCTCCATCTCTCCCTTGTCACTCCCCCTATTTCTCCACCTCTATAATATATCTTTGTTCTTCCCTCCCATATATATATATATATATATATATATATATATATATATATATAACAAATTTAATATTGGTTATTTCCCCTGAAGATGGACACTCTCAAAATTTAATATTGTATTAATCTAAAGTTATTAAATTTAATAATATTAATATTAGGATATATTAATATGAATATTAGGTTTAATAGTAATAATAATATTAATATTAATATATTAATATTAATCTTAGGGTTAATAATGTTTTTCTTGTATGGTATTAACAATAATGTTGTCCATGGTATTTGGCCCATGGTAATTGTCCCATGGTATTAATAATAATTTGTCCCATGGTATTTGGGTCATAGGAATCACCTAAATAAAACCTCTTTTTTGAGTTTTTGTAAATATGGAGGTTGATGGAGTAAATATAAAAAGAGGTTTTATTTATTTACCATACCTCTAGTTTATTTATACTTTTATTTATTTACCATACCTCTGGAGTAAGTATAAAACAGGTTTTATTTATTTACCATATCTCTGGTTTATTTATATTTTTATTTATTTACCATATCTCTTCACAGTAAGTATAAAAAGAGGTTTTATTTATTTACCATACCTCTAGTTTATTTATGTTTTTATTTATTTACCATATTTTTTTAGTGTTCATAAATCTCTTCATATTTTAAATTTATTTTTAATGAATTTTTATTTTTTATTTATATGGTTATGTAAGTGATTGTTTAAGCCGACATTATTTAGACTTTATTTTTAAAATCTTCCTTAGTTTTTTCAATATATCAATATTTCATTTAGTAATTCTTTGATTTTATGTCTATATTATTTATATGAATATTTATAATGACAAAAATGTATAGTTCATGTGGTTAGTTACAAGCATGGCCTGAGGTTATTAATAGTGTTTGTTACAAAGATAGCGGCCAATGTCATTTGGTACATGCAAACCCAACTCTTACCATGTCACCATTTCAAATTGTAAATTATATATTTTCTAATATAAGAGGCACATCTCAATGCACAACCACGTTTTAACACATTTTTATATTTTTTATTTTATTTTCCCTTAATCTGGTTGCATTCTCCCTAAAAATTGTTGTGGCGATAAAGGGTAGTCACGGTAAATTTGTAATCATACTTCAGTAAAAAAAAAAATTTAAACATGGTTTAAACACATTTAGATATGCAAGGAAGCCTATCACTTGCAATTTTATTTTAGTCAAATCATTAACATAGTCAATTCCAATAAGAGGATGCTATGGTGGTAATTACATATTTTTATTTTAAAGTTTTTATGAAGATAATTAATTATAAATTCTGCTTCAAGTTCAAGTTCATTTAGTTTTATGTAAATCAACTATACAAAATAATTAGGATAAAGTTATAAAGATTCAATTTATGTAACTTCATACATAAATTGAATTAAATACTTTTCTAATAATTTAGTTCAAGCTAAAGTAATAGATTTTTGCATTATGTGTAAATCAACTAAATATAATTAAGATAAGGTCATAAAGATTCAATTCATATAACTTCATACATAAATTGAATTAAATACTTTGGTAATCACTTAATCAAGGCTAATAATTAAGTAATATATTTTTGTAAATTTATGACCAGACTAAGCTAATTATTAATGAACAACCATTAAAATTAAAAAGAAAAACATTTTTATCATAAATTGAATTAAATACTTTAATAATCACTTAATTAAGGCTAATAATTAAATAATATATTTTTGTAAATTTGTGACAGAACTAGGCTAATTATTAATGAACAACCATTAAAATTAAAAAGAAAATCATTTTTATCATGATGGCAACAAAATTACTTAAATATATTTTGGGAAGATATTGTTTCTTTATAAGTATTGGATATGAAATTTAGTTTATCAAAATTCATTAACTAATTATTAATTTATATAAAAAAATTAATATTTAAAAAATAATAATTATATAAATTAAAATTAATCATTTTGATATCTCACAATTCAAACACACTGGTTGTTAATGTAAATTCCAATTATTTTTTAAGGATGGATCTTATAATTGTTTATCATGTCATGTTTTTAATAAAATACATTTTATACCAAACAATCTTTTGATTCACATTTTATGTATTTAATTAAAAAATAATGAAAGAAATTTATAATAAAATTATATGGTAAATTTTAATTTATACAATTCTCAAAATATTTTAATAAAATATAACCAAATTCAATATTTTAATAAATTTGTATTAATAATAATTTAGTTTTAAGATTATGGTGAAATAAATATTAAAATGGTGATTTTAAATTATTAATATTATTAATATTTATCATGCATTAAAAATTGACACATTATGTGATTGATGTAAGCAGACAATTGTTATATATAATATGGAAAAAATTTCATGGTTAATATTTAGTTAATTATGGATGAGCACTCTTGTCAACATTTAACTATAGTTGATTATGATTGATTGTGGTTGACCATGGTTATCTATGTGGATTATGGTTGATGATGGTCGACCATGATTGACTATGGTTGAGCATAATGGCCATAATTTGACATGTTGATCATGGATGAATATGTATTGACAAATTTGGCCATGGTTGACTATAATTTTCTATGATAGATTATGTATGCCCAAGTTGACAATAGATAATCATGGTTGACCATATTCCCCATGGAGACTTTGGTTGACCATGTTCATTCCAACCATGATTGACCATGTTAAGTATAGCATGAATAAACCATATTTGTTCAAAATTGACTATAGTTGATCAAAAATACCTATAGTTTCTTAAAGTTGAACATAATTAATCATAACTAGTTAAAAATTAAACATACTTATTATAACTAATTAAAGTTGATGAGCATCTCTGGGTGGAATTAAAGTATGTTGTAAATCCTGAACCAACAGAGAAGGAATTTGCTTGTAAAAGTGAAATACACAAGAATAAAAGTTACAATTACTCGTTGATGCCTCTTTAGAGAAATTTCATAAGTTAACCAATTGAACTCTAAAAAAACCCTAATTACTTCCCGAATGTTAGAGAACACTTAGAGTGTAAAGTTAAGGGGAGTTACCTGTCAAACCAACATCACATGGCGTGTTTCAAATACTCAGTAATAGTTACAAACGAGAGTTCGAATCACCATAGTCAAGTTCTGCTAGGAGCGAGTAGGGGGGGTCATTACACCGATAACAAACCGATTGATGCATGCCCGAAAATTCAAAGGCTGGATTCGTTTCCACTTCTCCAATGTAGTACAAACCACGCGTGTCGTGGAATAATCTAGAACAAGAGTATGGAGTTCATAAGTTTCCGTTAACATTAATTGTGGCAGAACCGTCATGGGCACGGAGTGTTAAGTCAAGTTATGAGACCATGTGCATGGGATACCAATAATCCGACAATATTACATTAAAAATATACCATATTATATACCGTCCATTTGATGAAAGGAGATGGGGTTAAGGTTGAGCGTGAACCGCTACTCCAACGAGCACATAGAGTTGAGAATTTAATAATCAAGTTCATTTACACGGGTTTTAAATTAAACATAAAGAAATTAAACCATAATCATGAGTAGAGAATAATACAATTTAACAACTAGTTTCATCCATAATAGAAGTGTTGTTGAGTTAATATAGTAAAAGTTTCTTGTTTGCAAGTGATCTGTAAACTATTGTGGATATTTTATTGGACGGTTTATCACAACAAATCTTATAATAATATATTAAAAAAATGAAATTTTACACTATTATAGTTTTATTAAACTTTAAGATATGTAGATTTAACTATAATTAGTGCATGCATGTGAATATAAATTATGTAGAAAAGTAGAGAACGCCAAAATATTCTCACACACACACACATAAGACACAAGATATGCTCTTTGGAAAACCCTTTTGGGAGAAAAACCAGCTAGAAGGTGAGGTCGCTTTGCTCTTTTTCTCTATCTAGAAATATGGCTGCAGGTACAAAGAAGTTATTCGTATGGCATGTGGGCTACTACAGTGCACAGATACTCTGTGTTTTCTCTACCTCTTGTATCTCCTAGCTATCTTTGTTCAGCTATGGAACAAAATGCTCTCAAAAGAATGGAATGCCTCTTCCTCCTAATGGCTCAGATATAACGCAACTCGATAGCCTACTACTGGTTAATTTTGACTATATAAACTCTTAACTAGAGTTACAATATAGACTCTTCTAGAGCCTTTTACATCATAATCACATGGCTAGCTCAGTTTCCATGAATAATGGAGGCTGATGTGGCATCATCCCGAACTATAGGTGTGAAAACAAGAAGGTCAACTTCTGAGTGACATAACTTTTGCATACAAACTCTGATTGGCACGCTTCTTGCATCGGTAGAAAGGTATATGTGTGTAGAATAGGATGAAAAGGTGCCACAATAAAGCCGAAAACTTTTACCCCCAAAAAAATTCATTTGATTCCTCAAAACGCTCTTGGAAGGTTTCAAACCCTGTTTTGCCAAACTGGGTCCCGCCAGTAAAAATAGTCCCGTGAGCTGATTCCTCCACTTTTTCCACTCCAAATGAATCGAGATGGATGAAAAAAAATATAATGATCTAATCTGGATCAACAATATTAAACAAAATTTTTATGGTATGGATGTTACATATCGCTTTTTTTTTAAATTATATACAAATAATTTTTAACCCTAAATAAAACTAAATATACTTTAACTATAAACCTAAAACAAACTATATGAAAACATGTTAATATTTTACAATTCAGGCATACACACATGCATAATAATGTTTAAAAATATATTGAAAATTATTCCTCAAATACCCAAATTGAAAATATATTATGATAGATTTCATTGTTCATGGAGTCAGTCTTACATTTTATGGGAGAGGCCACCTATTTGCATTCACAACTAGTTGTTCATGTTTTCTTTGATAACAGTCAATTTCTTAATTAGTAATGAGAATAACAATGAACATGGTAATAATTGTGAAAAATTGGATTAATTAATTTGTCATATACAAGCACAAATTTGATATATCGTAATTTATAAAGTGTAATGTTGAATTTTTTACAATGGTGCTCCACAATATACAAAGTGATATGGCCCTATTTGGAATTAATGATACTTTTTATTTAATTTTTTAGCACTTATATAGTTATTGGAGGTTAACATTTATTTCTAATATATTTTCATTTATAAGTAATCCTTATAATTGTTGTGTATCGAAAATGTGTTTTGATACTCATACTTCTCAATGTTTTTCTTATTTACTGTAGATTTTAACCCTTTACAAAAATTATCTACAAAATAATTTTAAAAATAGAAAATAAACAATAGCGAGAGCATAAAACATAAAATAGATATACACAGAGATTTTCCCCTAGATCCCAAATCGGGACGACCAGCTTGATTTTTCATTATATTTCTTTCATTGTTACAACACATATATATGCATGCCGAAGCATACATAAACCCCAATCCATTAACCCTGGATTAGAACATAACCGTAGTTCCCTTGACCGGATCTACAAAATACCAGGCGCCGAAAACCATCGTCCCCCAAAACCATGTGCAAACCCATGCACAAAACCATGGGTCCGCCCATGAGTGGGTCTGCCAGTGCATGGGACTAATCATGGAAAGAATATAACGCATACCCAACATTCTCCCACTTGTTGTTTTCTTTCCACAGGGGGCCACAAGGGAGCTTAATAATCAGTCTAGCTCTGCAACACCCATTGTTTCTCTACACTAACAGAACTTTTGAGTGCTCACAGACTTTGTCAATGCATCTGCAACATTCTTCAAAGTGTCCAACTTTACCAACAACACCCTTTTATCCTCAACCATATCTCTCACAAAGTGATATTGAACATCAATGTGCTTTGTCTTTGAATGATAAACAGGGTTCTTAGCCAAGAAAATTGCACTTTGGCTATCATAGTCTATCCTTATAGCTTGCTGCACCAACCCCATACTTGAACATAATCTCTGCAACCAAACTGATTCCTTGCTTGCATGAGTGGTTGCCATGTATTCTGCCTTTGTAGTTGAAAGAGCCACTACAAACTGTCTTTTACTCATTCAAATGACTGCACCTTAAAATAGGCTAAACACATACCCACTTGTAGATCTTCTTTGGTCCAGATCTCTAGTTCAGTCTGCATCAACAAAGCCATGAATGTCCAACACTCTTTCCAATCCTGTTCTTCCCTGGTAGCACAAGCCATAATCACTAGTGCCACGTAAATATCTGAAAACCCGCTTCACTGTTGTCCAATGCTCCTTCCCTGGGTCTGACATAAACCTGCTCAATACTCCCACTGCATGTGTAATGTCTGGTCTAGTACATACCATTGCATACATCAGGCCACCCACTGCATTTTCATATGGAACACGGGACATAGCCTCCTCTTCTTCTTGTGACTTGGGACACTATTTAATAGACAACTTTACATCTATAGGAATATGAAGATTCACTGGTGTACTATCCTGCATATTGAACCTCTGCAATATAGTCTCGACATACTTCCTTTGGTTTAACAAGAGCTTCCTCTTTGCCTGATCTCTCTTAATTTCCATGTCCAAAATATAGTTTGCAACACTAAGATCCTTCATGTCGAATTTGGAGAACAGTTGGGTATTAAAATCTTGGATAATTTATTTGTCATTTCCAATCAACAACATATCATCCACATACAAGACCAAATAAACAACACGGTGACCAATTAATTTAAAATAAACACAGTGATCCTCCTTGCTTCTGGTGAAGCCAAGTCCACGTATATAGGTATCAAATTTCTGATACCATATCCTTGGTGACTGTTTTAATCCATACAGATACTTCTTTAACTTGCATACCAGTTCTTTCTTCCCCTTCACCATAAATCCTTTAGGTTTTGTCATGTAGATCTCCTCTTCTAGATCCCCGTGAAGAAATGTTGTCTTCACATCCATCTGTTCTACCTCAAAATCAAATGCAACAACAACAGATAAAAGTAATATAATAGAAGTAACTTTGGCAACAGGAGAAAAAATATCAACAAAATCAATTCTCGGCACCTGGGAATAACCTTTTTCTACCAACCGAGCTTTGTGTTTCTCCACCTTGCCTTCTACATTCATCTTCTTCTTAAACAGCCATTTGCTCCCGATGGGCTTCCTTCCAGCCGATAACTCCACCAGATCCCATGCCTCATTTTTATGCAAGGATGCCATTTCATCAACCATGACCTCCTTCCAGAGTTTTCCATCCTCTGAATCTACTACCTCCCTGACGGTTCTAGGATCATCATCAATTATAGTTAAAGAAAATTTTAACAGAAAGTAGATGGAATATACCTTTCGGGTTGTCTTCTTTCCTGAACTGATCTTCTCACAGCTGGAGTTTGTGGCTATTCCTCTTCTGAGTCTTCTTCTGTTGTAGATTTTGATTCATCCTCCTTTAGCTCAAACTCTATCTTGTCAGGTTCCTGTGGTGGGACTTCATATTTAACAACATCTTTCACCTCTCTAAACACCACATCTTGACTATACACAACCTTCCTTGTTTTTGTATTCCAAAGCTTGTAACCCTTTAAAATTTCCTTATACCCATAAAGATGTACCTTTCAGATTTATTATCCAACTTGGTCCTTTTCTCCTTTGGAACATGTACATATGAATCACATCCAAATACCCTCAGATGTGAAAGAGAGGGTTTCTTACTAGTCCATACCTCATGTGGAGTCTTATCCTCCAACGTTGATGAAGGTGATCTGTTAACCAGGTAACATGCAGTCTCCACTGCCTTTGCCCAGAATTCTTGTCCTAACCCGGTACCACGAAACATGCTTCTTGCCTTTTCCATCAGGATTCTGTTCATTCTTTTTGCAACTCTGTTTTGCTGAGGTGTGTATGGAGTAGTATTTTTCCATGCTATACCACAATTATTACAGAACTCTTCAAATTCCTTCTTGAAAAACTCCCCACCATTATTTGCCCTCAGCACCTTTATCTTCTTCTCTGTCTGGTTTTCCACCAGAGCCTTAAATTCTTTAAATTTGTTAAAGACTTCAGATTTCTTCCTCAAGAAATATATCCATGTATTCCTTGAGAAGTCATCTATGAATGAAACATAGTACACAGACTTACCCAGTGATGGAACCGACATAGGTCCAAACACATCACTGTGCACAAGCTTTAATATCTTGTTCGCCCTCTTAGCACCAAAAGGAAAACTCACCTGATTCTGCTTCCCATATACACAATCTTCACATAAATCGAAATTCATAGAGAAATTATACATACCTTCTAACCATACCATTTTCATGTAGTATCCGAAGGCCCTTCTCTCCAATATGTCCAAGCCTTTGATGCCATAGCATGGTCTTTTCTCCAAAGACTGCTAGGCTTTCCGCTTCACTTTCAGGAACCAAAAAACTGTTGCACCCATCAATAACAGTGTTGCTCTGAAGCTTGTACAGAGTTCCAATCCGAACTCCCCCCATTAATACCAATGCTCCCCAAACCATATTATAGGTATCTTTCTCGAACACTGTTTTTACACCTGCATCATCCATCTTGCTTACAGAAATCATATTTCTGGCCAATGCAGGAATGTTTAGAACACCAGGAAGTGTTCTAATCCTTTCACCTTGCAGCTTCAGCTTGAATTTTCCACGTCCGACAATTCTGGCCTTCCTATCATCCCTTAGGAAGACATCACTGCCATCATATTTCTCATACTCGTAGAACCACTCCCTATGGGGAGTGAAGTGAAAGGATGCACCCGATTCAATCAACCATGACTCATGATCTACATGTTTATTTGAAGAAGAAGCCAAATACACATCCCCACTTTCATCCAAGGTGGCTTTTTCCTCTGCAGAAGAAGCATCCTCAGATCCCTTTCCTTTCTCAAGAGCTTTAGATATGTAGTCCTTTTTGTAGTGTCCTTCCTTTTCACATTTCCAGCACACCTTTACAACTTTCCAAATGATTTAGATCTCCCTCTAGATTTAGATCTCCCACTCGAAACCTTATTCTTGTTTCTGTTCTGGGACCTTCCTTGTACAGATAAGGCATCTACATTTTGACCCTCCATATTTCTCCGTCTCATTTCCTCTGACAACAAGGCTAAGACAATGTCATCAAAATTCAAGGTAGTTGTATTGCTACCTATTGCAATAACCAGGCTATTCCACTAATCTAGTAGAGAACACAAAAAAATGATGCACTTAACTTCATCTAATATTTTAATATCAACAGATGACATATGGCATACCATAGTATTGAAGGCATTCAGATGCTCTGTCACCGAGTCTCCATCCTTCATCCTCAGTTTATACAGCTTTTTCCACATGAAAAATTTATTCACCAGAGACTTAGATTGGTACAAATTCCCAAATTTTTCCAAAAAATTCTTCATCGTAGCTTCCCCAAATACATTCAACAATACCGAATCTGAGACACACAATCATATTGTGCTCTTTGCCTTCTGATCCAACTTCTTTAAGTCTTCATCTAACATTTTCATTGGTTTAGTACCTGGATCTACCGCGATCCATTGATATTTATCCACTAGCAGGTCCTCCATATCAAGCTTCCACAACTTAAAACTCTAACCATTAAATTTCTCAATCTCTATCTTCCCACTTCTTGCCATCTTCTTTCACCACAAGAATCGATCCTGTAGATCTCCCACTGAACAGGGTCTACCTCAGGTCCAAGCAAACAATCCCTCAGCAACAAAGGCATCCCCTTGAAGCTGAAATAACTCTGATACCATATGCAGGTTTTAACCCTGTACGTAAATTATCTACAAACTAATCTTAAAAACAGAAAATAAACAATAGTGAGAGCATAAAACATAAAATAGATATACACAGAGATTGTCCCCTAGATCCCAAATCGGAACGACCAGCTTGATTTTTCATTATATACCTTTTAGTGTTACAACACATATATATGCATGCCGAAGCATACATAAATCCCAATCCATTAACCCTGGATTAGAACATAACCGTAGTTCCTTTGAACGGATCTACAAAATACCAGGGGCCTAAAATCATTGTCCCCCAAAACCATGTGCAAACCCATGCACAAAACCATGGGTGGGTTCGCCCATGAGTGGGTCCGCCCGTGCATGGGACTAAACACAGAAAGAATATAACACATACCCAAAATTTATTATAATATATCTTCATTCATTTGAATAATGAATTGGTATATATACACACATTAAATTAATATGGGTATCAATTTGATATCAATTTTTACACTTACACTTAAAATCTATATGTACACTTGAATTTTTATAATTACACTTAAAATTTATACGTAGTGTAATATCATTAATTTTAGTCACTACCAGTGTAGACCTATCTTAACTCTGGATCTATCAAGAATCGAGAGGGATAAAGTCGTTCAAGGTGAAAACCTTTCCTCAAGCTTTAGAATAAAAAAGGAGGTTTTCACCTTGAGATATTTGATCCCTCTAGGCGCTTGATAGAGCCAGAGTCAAGATGGATCTACGCTAGTATTATGTCATATGGATAACTAACTAAAAATGTATAACATATTCTTTTTTTCTTTTTATTATTGTTGGCATTTATTTTCTATTTAGATGAAAGTTTATTTTTATTTTAAGAGGGGCATGTGTCAAGTCCACATTTACCATCATATTAGTCTATAGAATGAGCTTCTCGGCTCAACAAAAAAAAAATGAAAGGTTTTGGATTATCGGTTTTAGGTTTTCAGAAAGATCTACATTTATGGAACATCAACTTTTCTTAGTCTCCAGGCATTTAATTGTTTAATTTTCATAATCGTTTTTAATCTCTTTTGTTAAAGTTAAGTCTGCATGTTCATGTGAACATGAACTTTTATATACAAAGGTGCAGTGGAAGGAAATGTTAGAAAAAAAATTCCATTATGATTCAAAAGGAGAATCTATTTTATCACGGTGGCAGTTTAATTATTATTAGATGTTGTTGATGAACCACCATTATAATTGAAAAAGAGAATCAATTTTATGTAAAATTATTGTAAAAAATATTTTGTGAGGTATTATTTCTTTATAAGCAAATATTGGAAAGTGTTGGATTTTAGATTTAGTTTTTTTTTTTTTTTCAAAATAGAAAAAACACTTTCCATTGATATTAATGAAAGTACATAATCTAGAGAATACATAATCCAAATTTTAGAGCTTCTCATAGTCACTTATGAGTATGAATGGAATGTTAATACCAATATCTTTCTCTATGGATAACCTCCATATCGCTCATTACAGTCATTACAGTGAAGAACAGGATGAACTATTGTGTTGTCCAAGGAAAAAAATGGAAATTCAGACAATCATATTATTGAAATAAAGGAGTAGAAAACAAAATAAAAACAGAGTATGGTAGATGTAGCCTACTTTTAGCATTTAGATCATGATATGTCTTGTCCCCTGCAAAGAACTAGAGGAAAAAAACTAGAAAAATACCTTTTCAGGCTCCGAATAGAAACCTTCCTTGGAGAGACGATTTGCTTCACCATTTTCGATCTAATAGATATAGGAAATGAAGACAAAGTGAAGGTATTTGATCAAAGAAAAAATTTTGTACTATTTATAGGAGTCAATATTTGGATAGCTTAGGGAGCCTCTGTCATTTTCCAAATCGATCACTGATTTGGAGTCTCCAAAAACTGTAAGATTTCCGAGGTCGAGCCAAATAGCACAGTGAAAAACTCCCGAGAGAGAAATTCATTATGCTCGAGTGTTGGAGCCCATTCCATAGTGCCAGTGGAATCTAGAAAAAGACCCAAGCCCAAGATAGATGGCCATTCCGCAGCCACATAGTCCAAAGGAGGAATCCCCATCAAAAAATCTGACATGGAAGTTAGACCAAATATTACAAGGAGGAGGAGTATTATTAGGAGCAGAGGGAAGATATGAAGAGTGTTCAAGATAGAAAGAGATAATTTTACAGATAATCAGCTAGATATTGGGTAACACATGATCAAATATGAGGGAATTTCTAGTCTGCCAAATTCCCTAGATGATGAAGAAGGCAAATGTGATATGTATGTGATGATCCATTATCCAACTACCAAGACAAGATACAATATCTGAATAGTCCCAATCAATAGGAGACTTAATCAATTGTAAAACACAAGTATAGACATAAGAGGCAAAGGGATGGTGAAGAAAGAGGTGGTTGGTGTCCTCTCTGAAAGATGACCAAAGGCAACACCAACCTAGGCCCTGATAGCCTCTCTTACTCATTAGGGGAATTTTGAGGTCTAAAATGGGCCTCCTAATAAAAATGTACAACAAAAATAAAATTTATAAGAACCAATAGGATTCAATATGATGATGTCAACCATGGGGGATGATTCATCATTTTTGGAGTAAAAACGTAAAAAGATTAAAAAATAATAAAATAATAAAACTACTTTTTGAACTTGTATTTTCAACTTATCTCCCTAAGGTTTTTCTCAAATTTTGAGTGGGAGTACTCTTTGGATGCAAAATTTATTTTTTTATCCAATGAGTACCCATGTTGCATACTTTCGATCGACCCTGCTATATGAAATATAAGAAATACATGAAAAAACGTGATTGCAATCACATTTTCATGTATTTCTCATTTTTCATGTAGCACGGTCCATAAAAAGTATTGAACATGGGTATTCCATGGATGAGGAATCAAATTATGCATCCAACGAGTGTTTCTCCTCGAAATTTGAGTAAACCCATAGGGAGATAAGTAGAAAATACGAGTTGAAAATTAGTATTTTCTTATTTCCCTCTAAAATTTGTTGATGTCATCTAAGTTTTTTCTTATTATTTTCACTATTATTTAATAATTTCCTTAGGAGGCCCATTTTAGACCTCAAAATTCCCCTAATGAAGGATTTCTCAAGTCAAGATCTAGTTTTGCACCACCAACTAGGAGAAGAATTTGAGGTTGAGCAGAAAATTGCATTTTCAGGACCTAGCCAGCCAAGAGATGAAATATATTTGTTTGGTAGGCTGGTAGATTATTCGATATGCCTCATGTACAATGACCTTTCCCTGTTGATGGCCACCAAACCAAATGAATTTGTCTTCTTTTGTTAAAGGGACAAGCCTAGCAAGCTTGAGATTAGTTATGTATGAGTTCCATTCCGGAGTCAAGGCCTCTGGAATTTCAAACTTGGAGGTGTCTTTCCAATGAGTGAAATATGGAGAGGAAATATGAACAGAAGTAATATATTTAATAAAAAAATAACTATGATTGTGCAGGAAAGTAATAAGAGGAGGAGAAATTAAATGTAGACATGTAGAACTTGAGGGAATACAGGCCAATCTGAGGAGAACATCTTGAGCCAACATCCCATATAAGATTCTCGAAAAACAATTTTTTAGTGTGGAGTAGGTTGTGCCAAGATGTAAATATGTTGGGAGGGTCTGGTGCACCAACACGAATCAAGCTGATTAGATCCCTATTATGAATATATTTGGCATTAATACTTTGGATCCAGAGGCTAACATTGATAACTTCTCTCCAAAAAAAATTAGGAGCAATGCTAGGTTGAAAGAGGAGGTGTGTTTTAAACCCCGACTGCCTTGATTAAACAGAAGTTTAAGTATCTCCAAACTAGTGAGGTGAAATTTGCGATCTGGTTGTGTTCTATCCCACAAGAATTTAGAAACGATTGAGTTGATCTTATGGATAATGTTAGTCATCAGTATTTTTCACTTGTTAGTGATGACTAGATCCATAGCTGAGTTTTCTAGAAGCTAATCTCCATATGTCAATTTTTCATCTAGAAAACCCTCATAAAACTTTTTTCGCCCTCCTACTTTTCAGTCCGCCCATGTCCAAGTTAAAACTCATTATCACTATCCTTTCTAGCTTTAGCCCTACTGATCTGCCCATCAGCTCTAAAAAGAAAATCCAAGTCTGTTTCAAAAGCCTCCCCTAGGTTAAGAAGTGGCGCTTTAAGGCATTTTACCCTTGGCAACCATCAAAAGGCCAAAAGACCTCCATCTGATATAGACCAATCATGACAGGCCTCCCACTCTGCAAATGAAATTGATCACAACCCTAAGTCGCGCCACTTACATACCCCTAAGTCTCAGCACTGCATAGACCATAGTCTCAAGCCGATTATTAGGTATTTTACGTTGTTTTATGGATTTTACAAGGACAGAAACATGTCATCATTGTAGGTTTTAACCCCCGAACAAGAATTATCTACACACGAATCTTATAATGTAAAATAAACAATAGCGAGAGCATAAAACATAAAACGTATAAAACACGTAGATTTTCCCTCCGGATCCCAAACTGGGAGCACTTTTTTCAGCTGATTTTTCATTATATTCCTTTTAGTGTTACAACACATATATATACATGCCGAAGCATACATAAACCCCAATCCATTAACCCCGGGATTAGAAATATAACCGTAGTTCCATAGGGTCCATTACGGGCAATACTGTGGGCCGAAAACCATGAAAACCATCGAAGCACAAAACCATGCACAAAACCATGCACAAAACCATGGGCGGATCCGCCCAATCTGGTAGATCAAAGCGCCCTCGTGACCCCCAGCT